>MWVB01000041.1:152094-216454 GCA_003054985.1 Leucosporidium scottii | reverse complement strand
CGAGGAGCACCCCTCGCCGCCCCGATGCGCACACGCCACTCGCTCCCCAGGACTGCCTGACCTCGCCGCGCCTTTGACGAGCGCGAGCTCTGCCAGGGCTCGCTCGCGTCCAGCGAGAGCGTCCCATCTGCAGCAAGTTGGCTCACCGTGTTCCCGCCCTCAGTCTCCACCTTTACCACCCTACCAATCTTTCGTCCTCTTCAAACGCTCAAACCGCTTCTCCGAGCCGTTCGACAGGCGCTCGTTGCTGTTCGAGGGCTCCAGCAGCGCTCGGGCGATCTTTCCAAGGAGGAATGGGCGAGAGAGGAAGTCGGAGAGGTGACGAAGCGCATGGTGAGCTGTAGAAGAGCAGCGGTGGAAGCTGTCGAGCGATAACAGGCGGCTGTCTGACGAGAAGAAGCGGGCGCCGAGCTGAGACGGGAGGAGCTCGTAGGAGCGAGAGGCTGTTGACGCTCTTCGTCGCCCAGTCCGGCGCTCACTTCTCTTCCTCTCGCCGCATCGCTCGCAGTCTTCGACCTCTTCTACAGGTGAGTTCTTACAGCCTTCCTCCGCTATCTCTAGCCAGCTCATCAAGTCGTCACTCTCAAGCAGCCAAGCTCGATCGCTCGAGCTCCTCGCCGCCTTTCGCGCTCTCTCCTCGCCGTTCATCTCGACTTCGCTCGCCGTCTCTACCCCTTCGCCGACAGCGTTCGGAACCATTGCACCTCGCCACCTCTACCTGAAGAACAGCTCCTCCCACAATCAGCGTTCGACACGGTCTCTTCGCCGCTCATCCTCTTCGCGTCCGGCGCTTCCCACAACCATGGCTCTGGTCGCCCCTACTACAATCTCGTCAAGCTTGGGCACTACCGCACACCTCTCGCAGAAGCTCTCAGTGCTCACCATCAGCCCTCCCGCTCCACCGCCGCCTCAAGCGCTCCCTCCCTCGCTCCCGCTCCCTCCTTCGGGCTGGCGTTGCGGGCAGTGCCAGAAGGTCTGGGGCCGCCAAGCAGGCCTACGCGAGCATCAGGTGAGCCTTCTACTTGCCCTCGAGCCCTCCCTTGGAGCATGACTGATTCTCGGTCGTCTTCCGCTGCCTCTACTTTCGGCCCCCCCCCCCCGCCCCCCATGGGAGGGCCTTGCTCCAACGCCTCCCATCCCTACAGAGAAGAAGTCACGACATACGGCATTGAGCTCGGTTTCACAGAATGAGGGATCGGCGGAGCCAAGGATCCAGTCAAGCCGAAGGGGCTCGGAGGAGCGAGGGTAGCGAGAGAAGGGAACGAGGTGCTGTCTGGAGTTGTGTCATGTCTCAATTCTGCTGTTCAATATTCGCATGCAACCAAGTCGTATTCACCACACTCCTCGACGTTAGGCGCACAACACCACAGCGAACGCTTCACCAACCTCGGCCGAAGTCGTTTCGCCAAGTCTCGCTTTGATGAGGCAAGGGATGCGAATCAATGATGATGAGGTTGCACAACGAATTGTAGTAAAGCTATGACATGACAATGAGTAACGAGGGGGGAAGCAAAGCCAGTTGCGAATGGATGAGAGAGCAAATCGAGAGTCACACGAAAAACGAAAGAAGGGGGCAGTAAAGACAAGAGGGAGGGGATCACAAGCACCTCAATACACATAAGGAGCACTCTTCAACGCCTCCTCATACCCCGGAGGAGCACACAACCACGCTCCCTCCGGTCCCTCGCCCTCATTCCTCGTATCCTCACCGCGCTCCTCCCTCGCCTCGCGCTCGGCCCTCCTCGCGGCCGACTCGCCCTCGTGTGCGTTGATGCAGGCCATCGTAGGCTCGGCAACCGATCCGATAGTGAGAGGGATGAAGAGCTCGCGGAGCTTGCCGGGGAAGGCGAGGGGAGAGGGAGGGGTGGGGTCCAGCTGAGAGACGGCGGTGGAGGAGGGGGAGGTCTGGCGGTGGCGGGAGGAGGGCGTGAAGAAGGGGTTGGCGGTGGAGAAGCCCGAGTAGGCGGAAGTGGAGGGTGCCGAGGCCGAGGTAAAGGTGTTGGGCGCGGGGATTTCCATGTCGGGCGACTCTTCGCCGAGCTGGCGGAGCGTCTCGCCCAGCTGAGGGGTGGCGAATCCGACCTCGATGGAAAGGAAGAAGCGCGAGGAAACGTGGACGTGACGACCGTACTCTTTGGCGACAGGTGGGCGGTTGCGGAAGGCGGGGGAGAACCACGAGCAGTCGCCGTGGGTTTGGGCGGGAGTGTGAGTCGGCTCGAGGTCGAGGTTGGTGGAGTAGCCGTGGGTCCATCCTTGCTCCGTGAGGCCCGAGAGAGGAAGGGCAATGTCCTTGATGACGACCTCGGCCTTCTCGTTGGGGTCGGCTCCCGGACGGCTCGAGTAGGGGATGTAACCCCAGCGCGAGACGACCTCCTCCTCCTCTTTGCACCACGGCTCGATGATGGTCTCCTCGGGATAGCCTAGCGCCGCCATCGAGACTCCAGCTCCCAGTCCCCACTCGTCCTCGATCGCCGCCTGCATCGAAGTGTGCGCCGACTCGCGAACGTAAGTCTTGCGAATGATGGCGAGGCGAATGTAGAGGTCGGTAGGCTCGAGAGGACGGTCGACGATGCGGAGGGAGACGGGGACCGCAGTGTGCGCTCCAGGAGAGAAGTGCGAGGTGGGAAGCGAAGGGAAGACGATGTGGTAGCCCGTTTCGGCCTTGGGCGCCGAGAAGGAGAGCGACTTGATGAGCGAGGCGAAGACTCCCTTCTTGTGGTCGTGGGTGAGGACGGGGAGCTCGGGCGCCGGGGAGGGAAGAGTCGAAGGGAGGACGTGGAAGGGGAGGGAGAAGACCTTGAGGCGCCGAGGAGTGCCGGTCGAGCCAGTCGCCGCCGAGAAGATGGCGATCGACATGGTGTAGTGGATGCGGAACTGTGCGCACTCGAAGGAGGGTGGTCTGTAGGAGAGAAGAAGGGTCAGAACGAGCTCTCGTAAGATTCGAAAGCGAAAAGAAACTCACAGCCTGTCCGAGTTGGGGATCTTCATGCTCAGCGGCAGGACGTAAGTGCCGGGTGGTAGCCTCTCGCGACCCTGCTCCTCAACCGCCTTGCCACTCCTTTTCCTAGCAGCCTGAGCGTCACGCTTCCAGATGCCGAGGCCGCTGGTGAGGTCGATGCAGAAGTCGGCGATCATGCGCTTGCTCTTGACCTTGCCTTCGCCGTCGAGGGTCTCGCACATTCCTGTCACTCCGAGGTGCATACCGCCGAGGGAGGAGTATGGCAATCCATGGGGCGAGGTGATGCGAAGACGAGGGGAGAAGGAGATGCGCGCCGAGGGGAAGAAAGCGGGAGGGAGCGAGTGATCGTCCTCCTCGGTGGAGCTGGCGGGCGCCGACTTGGGGGAGCTGGCCGAGTTGCCGTTGGTGAAGAGGAGTTTGAGGGAGAAGTCTGTAGCGCTCCAGTCGTCCGAGGGCGGGAGCGGCGGTGTGATGAGCGAAGTCGACGCGACGGGAGGAGCTGGGAGGGGACGCGTTTCAACGGGCGCCGGCGCTGATTTGGGAGGAGGGCGAGGAGCGGAGAGGGTGAAGCCTTCGGAGGAGGAGGAAGGGGTGAGAGCGCAGGAGGAGGGCTGAGTGATGGGCGAGCCGGGCGCCGAGGAGAAGGGGGAGGATCCAGCCGAGGAGGAAGGCGAGTCGGGGCAGTGCGAAGTCTCGTCTCGGTCGGCCCAGGATGCCATGGACCGAGGGCGAGCCATGGCAGCAGCGGCGACTTGAGCCATGTCGAAGGGGACAAAGGGCTTGCCGAGCTGCTGCTGCTGCTGGCGTCGAGGTTGTTGGAGCTCCGAGTGTGTCGCCGGCGCGTCGTCCATGTTGTGAGCTGCTGAAGTGGATGGAGTTGGGTGCAAGTCGAGGTAAGGAGGACGGTTGCGCAAGTGTTGAGGTTGGTGAGAAGGGGTGGGTCGCGTGAGAGGGACTGAGGTAGGGCCAGTCGACATGTTGAGCCGAGTTGCGAAGGCGCGTTCGGAGGGAGAGAGTTGAAGGAGAGAGTAGAGGTGTAGTCTCGAGCTGTACTGCGCTACGGATAGAATCTAAAGTAAGAGAGAGAGAAGCGAAGAAGGTCGAGCACAAGCACAAGTGAAGTGAAAGAGGACAAGGGAAGAGCCGCTCCCTTCGCTTCCAACAGACAAGGGCTCAGCCGTTGAGCGGGGGCCGTTGCCAGCAGGCTTCGCCAACCTCTCCGCCTTCGATCGTACATGACTGCCACGCGTGCAAGTAAATCTGCTTTTCAATGTTACTTTGCTACATCTATTCTCGAGCAGCCCCAGCCCCTGCTTCCCTACAGAAAGCGCGTCGACCTCCGCACTTTCGCTCCACACGCGCCGTCAACGTCAATCGTGAGGGCGACGCGCCTGCATCACTTTCCGACGGCTCAAGTCCTGTTTGACAACGCGCGCTGGGAATTATTAGCAACTGCGCTGTGACTTTGAACCTGCTTCGAAAGCGAGTCGAAATCATCGCCGAGCCAGACGATTCGCCCATCACACCCATGGCTTACTCCTTTACAGCTTCTCTGTACTGGAAAAGGATGTTCAACAAGAGCTGAGCACGCTCCTCGAGCGAGAACGAGCGGGCGAAAGGACAAAGTCTGCCCCCCCCCCCTTTGTTCAAACTTCTCGGTGAGCACGGACCCCTCCTCTTCTTGCGCTTCCCTTGTTCTACCAGATTACAGCCACAGGGGGCTTGTTCCAAACGCTCGTCTCGAGCGACAACGAGGCTGCCTGCCTTTCCGGCGGCTGCACCTACCAGCGCTCAGCGCCCACCGTCGTTTCGGGGTCACCAAAAGTCACCTCACCTTGTCAGCTGAGTAGGAAGCCAAGGAGTACGGCCTCGCGAGAAACAAAGATCAGCGCAAACAGGCGAAGGCTGCACTGGGAGGAGAAGGCCAAGCAGGGAACCCTCGGCCCTGCGAAGGTCTCAAAATCATCGCCGAGCAGGTCGGCCAGCCTCGAAAGTAGGCGGCGAAGGATCAAGTGACTCTGCTGCTGGCAGGATGGGAGCTCTTGGAGATGTGCTCGGAGCAAGAGCCTGTGGCTGAGAGCCAAAAAGGCGAGAGGAAGAGGCTGGCGGGGCTGGCGAGGAAAGACATCGCCGAGAAGCGATCAGGGGGCTCTCTCTCTGCGCGATACAATTACACAGACTCGTGCAGTGCCATTGCTCGGTGAGACTTGTTTTCCCTATTTCTGCAAGAAGGCTTTTGTAGTCGAAAGCACATCGAAGCCTGGCCTGCCTGCGAGCGAGAGAGGCTTGCCAGAACCGGCCACTTCGCTGCTCGCCCTCTCGCCTTGTCGCTCGAAGGCACTCAAAGCTCCAGCTAGCTGCTCCACAGCCTTTCCTCATGCGATTCCCTTCTATGCGATCGCAGCTCCTGGCCAGCCTCGATGGATGGGTCGCCATTTGATGCAGCCCTCGCTCCTCCCCTTGGCCTTGCCTCCTACCTCTTCGTTTTCGCTCTCTCGACTCCGCCTCGCTGCATCGTTACTGGCAGCACTCTCATACAGCCCGTTTGCTTCCTGTCTTGCTCCCTAGTCTACAGCCAGTGAGTCCTCCTCCCCGCCTTTCCCTTGCGTCTCGACGATAGCTGACCAGCTTCTCCCTACGTCAGTGAGCTACTCCACCTCTTCCGAGAAGCCAGCGGCTTTGAACTTCGACCAGCAGCATCGTCGGCGGATCTCACTACCGTCAACCCCTCCCGAGACGCCGATGAGGGAGTACTTTAGTGGACATGGCACCCAGCACCAGCTTCACCACTCGCTGTCGGGCATGCCCCCTTCCCCTCCCGCTACACCGACACGAGTACTCGGCAACACGGCGCAACAGGAAGATGTTCTACCGAGCTACACCGCTTCCCAAGGCCGGAGACCCAGCGAGGCCTACGCTCATCATCGCCGAACCTCGCGGAGCACGATCATTCGCCTGGCCGTCGCCTCTGCTCGCAGCGGCACCGCCTTCCCCACCAAGATCATCACTGGTGTTTTCCTCTTACTCTCCTTCGGCTACCTCGCTACGTTCCTGCCCCTTCCCTCCTTCACCCATCACCCCCAACCCTCGGCGATGGTCTCGACGCCCAACCCCTTCATTCCCTCCTACTCGCAACACCCCGTCCAGCAACAGACCGTGGACCCCGACTCGAGCATCGACGATGTCGTAGCTCAACGCAAGGCCTGGTCACAAACGTTCGACCACCGCGCCCCTCCTCATCTCGCCGCTCCCGTCCCCGTCGTCCCCGTCAACCGCGCTGGCAAGCAGGAGCTCTTCAGCGTCGACGGCGAGCTCATGCGCGAGCATCCTGAACTTCTCTCGCACCAACCTCACGGCCGAGGAGTCCAGCAACGCCGCAAGATGCCCGTTCGCCTCGCCGGAGGTGAGGGAGCCAAGGTCGTCGTCGCTCCTCCAGCCGCGCCCAGGAAGGAGGACACCAACGCCATGGTCGAGGAGGACGATGCGCCCAGCGTGGAGAACCCCGTCGACCTCAGCAAGGCCAGCACCAGCGAGAAGAAGGCGGCAGCGGCCGTCGGCGCTGGGTCCAAGCCTAAGGCGCCAGCTGCTGCAGCGCCGAGGAACAAGGCGATGGAGCGGATGGCCAAGATGGCCAAAGCCAAGGCTGGGTCCGCTCGTGTAGGAGGTGTAGCGCCTCTCGACTCGTCGGCGCAGAGGGTCGACTCGCACGTCTTTGTCAAGGGAGGCTCGGGCAAGAGGAAGGCGTTCAAGGGTCCCAAGCAGCTCACCGCTGAGGATGCCGACGTGCCCAAGCCGAAGGAGATTGGTGCTGCGGTGGGAAAGGGTCACCCTAGGAATGTAGGCAAGGGCGTGGTGGCAGCGGCGGCTGAGCAGGTTGACGAGGATTGGACTCCGGGGGTCGAAGCCGAAGATGAGGGAGACGAGTAGAAGCAGCATCGTACCATTTTTCCCACCCTTTCGTTAGCCATCTGAGTAGTAGTCATGTTGTATTACCAAGTAAACACTAGACCTTCAGCAGAGAGCGATTAATCAAGAGCTCGAGTGCCTCGGTGAAGGCCAGCGCGAAAGGTTCGCCTTTTGACCCATCACTTCGTCTCGTCTCGCTCACCGCCAACCGCTCTCGAAGCTCTATCAAAGGACAGTGGCACTGTTCGCAAGCTCGCCAACAGCACAATCTCGTCCTCTCTCTTCCCAGTCGACCCAGCCTCCCCACCGCCAGCAGGGAAGCAGCTGCGCTCGCCCTCGCCTCGACCATGAGCTCTACGCTGCGAAGGCAGCAGAACAAGAGCTACTATGTTGAGCCTACCAAAGAGGTGAGCTCCCCTGCTGAAGTGTTGGGCAGCAGAGCGAGCTGACACGCACTCTTCGCATCTCGCTTAGGACCTCTTTCGGCTGGCCTTTGCTCTGCCTGAGGGCGAGGAAGCTCTAGGCGAAGTACACGCCGTCCTCACGCTGCAAGGCAAGCAGGAAGCTTTCGTACGTCCTTGCAAGCTGTGCAGAGGTCACGAAAGGCGGTCTGACCGTCTCGTCTTCCCTCGTAGTCGGGCAAGCTCTACCTCTCGACATCCTTCCTCACCTTCACCTCGCTGGATCGACGCTCCTGCCGCCTCACGCTGCCCCTGGCTACTGTACGCCGCGTAGAGAAGCTCGCGCCTGGCCAAGATGGGACTATCGCTGGCGCCTTTGCTCTCAGCCTCACCCTCTTCCATGGCCTTCGGATTGTGAGTACTTGGCTGCTTATCGAAGCCAACTACTAGAGCTGACGTGCCATTCCTTGCAGGTCGTCCAACTCAACTCGCTGCGCCCCACCAACGACGCCTTCTGCGCCAACCTCCGCACTCGGCTCAAGGCCTCGCTACCCATGATGAAGGCGCTCAAACCCTTCTCGCACACCTTCTTCTCCGAGTGGTACCTCTCGCCGGATCGCGAGCTCGACGGAGAAGCCGCGGCGGCCAAGAAGCAGCAGGATGAGAAGGTCGGCGAGCTCATTTCGTTCGACGACGAGAAGGGCAAGGGCAAGGAGGAGGAGGCGAGGGACTTTACGACGGAGGGAGATACGGGAAGTGGGTACCACGGCGGACTGTACGTCTCTGCTTCTCGCTCAGTGATGTTGGGAGGGAGTTGACTTCGGCCTTGCCCATTCGCAGCGGTCTCATCTTCAAGTTCCCCGGAGACCCTCGCAAGTGAGTGAGAGACGTTGGACGATCTCATGAACCGAGTCTGATCTTCTCTCTCCGCTAGGCTTCGCGAGAAGAGCAAGATGAAGCTGTGGAAGGAGTATCTCGAGCGTGAGTTCGGCGTTACCTTCGCTCAGATGGACCGCTGAGCCTACGTCCCCTCTACAGAGCATGGACGTAACCTCACTCTCATCCGCTACCCATCCTTCACCCGCCTCGTCCTCGTCGGTCTTCCAAATCGACTGCGAGGCGAGATGTGGGAGCTCACCTGCGGCTCGATGTTCCTGCGCCTGCACAACCCTGGCGTCTACCAATGGATTCTCAAAGAAAACGCTGGTCGACGGAGTGCTAGCACAGACGATATCGAGAAGGACTTGCACCGATCGTGAGTTGAGGTCTTTTATCGCCGAGAGCTCTTAGCTGATCCTCTCGTCGCTTACCCAGACTTCCCGAATACGCCGCTTACCAGGACAAGTTCGGTATCGACACCATGCGTCGTGTGCTCACTGCCTACTCGTGGAGTAACCCAGCACTCGGCTACTGCCAGGTTCGTTTCAATCTCGGTGCTCGCCTTCCTCTCCATATCCCTAGTATTGACCTCTTCTCGACGTCGATGACAGGCCATGAACCTCATCACCGCCTCCTTTCTCATCTACATGTCGGAGGAGCAGTGCTTCTGGTGCTTGACCGTCTTGTGCGATCGCCTCCTCCCCGGCTACTACAGCCCCTCGATGTACGGAACCGTCCTGGATCAGCGCGTCTTCGAGCACCTCGTCCAACGATGCCTCCCTTCAATCCACGACCACTTCGCTGAGGCCGACGTCCAGCTTTCGGTCGCCAGTCTGCCGTGGTTTCTCTCCCTTTACATCTCCTCGCTCCCCATGGTCTTCGCTTTCCGGTGAGTTTTCTTACTCGAGGACCATGCTCAGCTTTTCATTGACCGTCGCTCTCCTCCTAGTATCATCGACTGCTTCTTCCTCATGGGCCCCAAGGTTCTGTTTCAAGTCGGGTGAGTTGCGCTTGTAGCCTCTCTCCAGCCGAGCTGACCCTTTCTCCTTTGTAGGCTCGCCATCCTCAAGGTTAACGGTCCTGAGCTACTTCAGACCACCGACGATGGCGCTTTCATCAAGTAAGTGTTCTTGTGCAGAACCAAGAGCGTGCCGGCTCAACCCTCCTCTCCACTTCGCAGCGTGCTCAAGAGGTACTTCGCGACGCTCGGCGAGTCGGCGCATCCCAACTCGAACGACCCTCGGACCCGCCAAATCACCAAGTTCCAGGAGCTCTGTAGGTTGTCCTTCGTCGTTCACAACTCCCTTCCTCGCTGACCTGACCCCCTCGCAGTCGTGGTCGCCTTCCGCGAGTTCGCCATCATCACCGACGAGACGATTGCTAGCGAGCGCAAGCGCTTCCGTGCCGAGGTTGTCATCTCCATCGAGACCTTCGCCAAGCGGTCGGCGATTCGCAACCTCAAGGATACTGGACGACTCGACAAGGCGCAGCTCGGTCTCGCCTACGACCACTTCCAACTCGCGTCACTACGGAGCAAGGAGCAGGCTCGGCGACCATCAGCAGGCGACGCCCTGAGCCCCAAACCACCAAACTCGACGGCCTCTCCCCGAACACCCTCGTCGGCGTCGTTCGGCGGCGGCTCGGGCTCGAAGGACGAGGAGAAGGTCGAGGAGAGGATCGACAGGAGAGCTTTCGGCCGCTTCCTCGGTGACATCGCCTCCTGGGCGCGCGACGAGAAGCTGGTCAAGAACGGCTTCCACGAGCACATCGACCGACAGCCAGTCGACCACGAGCTCGTTGACCGCATCTTCGTCTACTGGGACCAATCGCTGTCGGGGGCTCTCTCCTTCCAAGTGGGTCGAAGTCTACCCATCGCCATCAACCTCGGAAGCTAACCAATAGCGCGCAGGATATCGTGTCGGGACTCGACGCCGTCCTCTTCAACGACCTCATGTCGAATCTCGCGTGGCTCTTCAACGTCCACGACAGTAATCACGACGGCTATTTGACCAAAGACGAGGTCCTGCAGGTGTCCGAGTCGCTGCTGGTGAGTTCGAAGGCCAGCCGCTCAGGAGCTCGAACTGATGTCCCTCTTCGCCTTTCGCACAGTTCATCTTCCGCAACGAGCCCGGAGATCGCTACCTCGGCAGCGTCAGCAACCTCATCCAAAACCTCTTCGAGTACGCCGAGAGCACCAAGCCCGAGGAGAACCCTCCACTTTCGCCATCGCTGGGAAGGAGCCCCGATCCCTCGACTGGCCGCCCTCGCGCCAACTCCATCGTCTCTGACAACCCCCACCGCCCTTACCTCGCTCTCGCCACCTTCCGCATGTGTGTTCTCGCCGATCCATTGCTGGAGGACTTCTTCGAATCGGATTTGACCAACAGCTGGCGTCTCGAGGTGCTCATCGCCGAGGAGAAGCCCAAGCAGGCGGGAGCGGGAGGCGCCGTCGGTGGCTGGTGGGGAGGAATCGTCAACGCTGTGATGACGGATGAGAACAAGGTGAGCGTCCTTTCCGCTTCGAGGGAGATCATCGCTGACCGAGCTTTCCGCTTCCAGGAGCGTCTGAACCGCCTCGCCGACGAAGTTGGCAAGCGACTCGACATCCAAACCATCGAGCACCGTCCTTCCATCGGAAAGCTCGACGCTGCTGCAGCTGCCATCGAGCCTCAAGCTCGCGACTCGCTCTTCTCCACCTCCAACCGCCCACCGAAGCAGCAGCCCGCCTCTCCCGAGATCTCCAACCCTCTTTCCGCCGCCGCCATGCGCATGCCCGCCTACCCTCAGGCGAGCAACCCGTGGGCCGACGTACCTTCTTCTGGATCCTCATCGCCCAATCTCGGTCGTCACGAGATTGACGTGCAGGCGGCCGCTTCGCAAGCTCTCCATCGCCAGCAGTTCGTCATCGACGATGTAGCTGAAGGCGACGACGAGGACTACGCTGGTGGCGAGGGCGACGCCGAGCTGATGAACCAGGTCGAGCGGATGCTGGTCGAGGACGAGGCAGTGACGGGCAAGGATGCTCAATCCGGCCAAGGTGAGTCGTCCAGCTGCTGGCGAGCGATAGACCCTTCGCTGACCCTCCTCACTCCCACAGAGTTGCTCAAGCAGGATGGGCAGAGTCTCCTGTAGTCAAGTAGTAGTCTAGTCGTTCCATCTTGCAAGCTGCCTTTGTGTATCGCCGAAGATTGTCTCGCGAGGGCTTCACTTCGGCATTCCATTCTGCTCGTCTCATCGTTCCGCTGACAAACTCGAGCTGACCTCAGACACACTAGTACGTCGCCGAACCACCCGAACGGACGCTTTCGCCTCTGCAGCACAATCTTCTCGGCCCCCGAAGGGAGAGACTCGAACCGCAGCCGGGTCGGAACTTGGACCGTCTCCTAGGAGAGGAGGCACTTCTTTCGAGGAGATTGCGAGGGTCGCTTCGTGACTTGTTCTCCCTCAGCCTTCTCGCGAAGGCAGCAAGAGTACAGATCAGCTAGTGAGTCACCAATTCCTCCCATCTCGCGCCCTCCGCCGAGGCGAGCCTCGCTCATCTCTTTCCCCTCCTGCGTCCACCTGCCGCCTTCTCGAACCAGATCTCGGTCTCGTTCTTCCTCGCTCGCCCTCGGAGACGTCAGATCGCACACCTACAGCACCTCATGGATCGTCGCAGCTTTGGCCGAGCGCCATCGCCTTCGCGCCCGACGAGCCCTCGTCCTGTCGGCGGGTCATTCGCTAGCGCCCACGCGCCTGGCTACAGCTTGCAGTCGCAATCCCTACCGACTGGAGGGCTCGCTGGTAATCGTCGATACAGTGTAGGAGCCATCTCTCCGAGCGAGGCGACGTTGAACAGCTTCCCCTTCTCCTTCTACAACAAGCCCACGCCTGCGTCTCCTCCAACTCGTCTGGGCAACCCTTACAACGAGCCCATCACCCTCGCTGCTCGCACTCAGCAGTCGCCTCAATCTTACGGTCAGCCGCAATCGCCGCCTGCTCGTCGCTCTTCGCTCGGCGGAGGGGCAAGCCCCTACCAGCGTCAACAACGCCCGGATCCTCTCGCTCATCACTCTCAAGGGCGCGTTCATCAGCAGCACCAGGGTCTCCAGCAATCGGTGAGTAACATTCAGCCTCCAGCTCCCGCTTCGGAGCGAGGCAAGTTCGAATGAGACTCGAGACGAAGGGCGCGAGCGCCGAGCCGCCGGGGAAGGGACTGTGCTGACATTTTTGGCTCCGCTCCTGCCGTCCTACAGCACCCGCATCATCTACAACGTCCCATCTCCCCTCTCGACTTGGACGAGGACGTCGAAGAGGATGAACGTCGCAGGCTCAGAGGCAAAACTCCTCCCGACATGTGCGCCGTCTGCGCCGAGACGAGCACACCCGAGTGGCGCAAGGGTCCTGCTGGGGCGCGCATGCTTTGCAATGGGTGTGGACTGATGGGTGCTAAGAGGGCGAAAGAGCGAGCGCAGAACGGTAGGTGCGATTCTCGACCTCGGCGCACGCTTCTCACAGCTGCTCCCTGACGTTCTGCACTACATTAGGCTTCGGGAACCCCACCAGCATCGCAAGTATCATTCGAGAGCTCCAAGGTATTGGAGAAGAGCGCTTCAAGGTGAGAGACGATGCCTTTCACGCCGGCTCGGCGTCGCTGACGCACCATTTTCGCCTACAGGTTGCTGCAGGAGAGTACCAGCTGCCTCCAAACACGCTGGAACGCATTCAAGCCACTCAAGCTCGTACGGCTGAGCAGGAGTCGAGGCAGAGGTCATCCAGACCGAGGGAGAGGAAGGCGAGGGGCGGCGGTCCCGAGCGAGAAGCTGCCGAGTCTCTCGTAGGATTGGCTCGCAGAGGTGAGCGACTGGCCTCGAAAGTCCTTCATTGAACTCGCTGACTCTGAAGCCTTCGCAGCTTCGCTCTCTCAACAGTCTCCCCCATCCGCTCCCTCTTCTTCCTTTGGCGGACGACGAGGTGAGCGTGTCCTGCCGCCCGCAGCTCACCGCTGACCGCTCGTTCCACGTCAAGGCTCCTTCAACTCCGCACAAGGACCAACTATCTACTCGCCTCCCCGTGGTCGGCGCACCAACTCGTTCACCCCGGCGCCGACTCAGCCTCAAATTTCTCTCCTCGCTTCGGCAATGGCCAGCTCGGGCCCATCCTCCTCATACACCTTCGGAGGCCTCTCAAACCTCTCATCTCTCGGAAGAAGCATTCCCTCGCTTTCTTCGACCGAAACTCGCCGCTCGCCTGTCCGTCGCGCACCGAGCCCTGGTCGGCCGCGCTCGCCCGTCGCCCTCGCCTCTTCTTCGACCACTCCTCTCGCCTCCTCGAGCAGAATGAACATCAGCTTCATCACCGACCCCGCGCCTGTCTCGCCCTCCGTCACCTGGGGCGTCTCGGACCTCAGGACGAGGAGGACACCCTCGCCAGGCGCCGGAGCAAGGCAACGTCGCCTCAGCTTGACGGAGATGGAGCAGGCATTCGAGAAGAGGAGGAGTCAACAATACTCTTAGCCATCTCTCGCTTCCATCTCCCAGGATCACCTCGCTCGAGCCTCGGTCAGTCGAGACGTCGTCGCCGAAGCTCCCATCCGATTCCCCCTTTCCGCCTTCTCCCAGCATCATAACGCTTATACTCGACTTTCCCCTGTACCATCTTGATAGCAAGACTTGCAGGCAGGTCCTCCAAGAGTCCCCTTCACCAGCCCATCCTTCGCCTAGGTCCTTCGCCGAGGCGTTCGTAGTCCCCGTAGCGTTTATAGTTATGAAACCTGATCATATGCGATAAAACGAGCCGTTACTGCTCTTTTGCGCGTTACAGTCCGTTGCTCCGCCTGTACGCCTCCAGTTGCTCAATCGAGATCATCTTCAATCCCCAGTCCCGTGCGAAGGCGAAGCAGTCATCCCGACGGGCCATGCCGCCGAGGGGGTCGTCGGGCTTGACGAGTTCGCAGATGATACCTGCGGGAGGCAGTCCAGCGAGCTTGCAGAGGTCTGGTGAGGGCAGGAGGATTAGCGGGAGCGGTTCGAAACGAGAGGGTCGCAGGACGCACCGACGGAAGCCTCCGTGTGGCCTCTCCGAGCGAGCACACCACCATCGACGGCGCGCAATGGTACAAGATGACCGGGGCGAGAGAAGTCGTCCGGTCGAGAGGAGGGATCCGCGAGCTTGACGGCGGTGAGGGCGCGATCGTGCGCTGAGATGCCGGTGGTGGTTCCTGCAGCAAAGTAGGTCAGCGAGGAAGCAGGGAGAGGAAGTTCAATTCTGTAAGCCATAGCACTCACCATACTTGTAGTCGCAGGTGACGGTGTAGGCCGTGCGATGCTTCTCCTGGTTGTCCTCGACCATCATCTTAATGTCGAGCTCCGCCAGTCGCTCAGCAGGCAAGCAGATGCAAATGTAGCCTCTGTAGGAGATCGCCGAGAGCGCCGAGTTAGCTTCCCTCCCTCTTCAGCCCTCGCCTCCGCAAGTCACGAGCCTCTTCCGGCTTCCACCAGCCCGCGCGGCGGCGGTCGTAGCTTCGACTACAAGACTCACGAGCTGTGGCGAATGAGCCAAGCCATCTGCTCTGTTGAAATCTCGGAGCCGGCCATGATTAAGTCCCCCTCGTTCTCGCGATCCATGTCGTCGACGACGACGACGAACTTGCCCGCCTTGATGTCGGCAACGGCCTCCTCCACTGGGTCGAGCTCGTTGGTGAGTGGTGGAGGGTTGGCGACTCGCTGAGGTGCTGCTGTGAATCGTTGCGACATGTCGAGATGGGCGAGCAAGATGTGGTCCAGAGTCAAGCCCGGCGGAGCTTCCAACTTCGCACCCTCGGCTTTGACATCCGTCAGCGGCCCTTCTCGGGCGCTTGATCACTTAGTAAAAGAGGCGGGGGATTGATTTGCAAGCGGTTGACAAAGGAAGCAAAGGGGGGAATATCGAACGAGTGAAGGGTCATCAGGGAGAGGGAAAGCATAATCATACAGAACTGAACAGATTTCAAACCGGCATGCGACGAAGCGTGGAGACTCCGCTCCACACCATACTGCAAAGCAAGCGAGGTCAGCGAAGGGGTAAAGCCGAACAGGACGAGCTGAACTCACGATTCCATCCACCCCGACAAGCCCTCGCGCACCATGCCACCGCCCAATCCGCCGGCGACGACGACTCCTTCTCCCCAGCTGCCCATCGTGTTGTGCGCCAGATCGCTCTGAGAGAACGAGACTTGGAAGGGAGCAAAGTGGTGATGATGGGTGATGGGGAAGAGCCAGCTGCCACTCTGCACGGGAGAAGAGAGAGCGTCAGCTTCGAAGCGAGAGGCGAGCATCCTCGGCGAGAGTTCACGATGAAACCGGTGAGGTAGACGGTAGCGGTGTAGAGGAAGAAAGTCATGGAAGATTCGAGTACTTGAGCGACGTAGGGTCTGGCCGAGTCGGGGAAGACCTAAAGAGAGTTGGGGAGGTCAGCGCCGAGGCGCAAGAGCCGAAGAAGGGAGATTAGAGGTTCGACTCACGCTAACGAGAAGGGCAGGTCCCTGCACAGCAGCACGACTTCCCATCCTCGACGCCCATCGCCCAGCTCGTCGAGCTCCCGCACCGAGTTGAACTGTACTTGTCGGTGAGCCGGCTCGTGTCATCGTCGGCGCGGCAGCTGGTCCGGCCTTCTGCGCCTCGACGAACCTCTCAAAGGCGGAGAGGTCAACCCCGAGCTCTTGTGCAAGCTCGCGCTGGAGCTCTTCGGGCGTCTTGGGCGTGGCAGTCTCCTCGACAACGGTGGCCGTCTGAGTCTCGACGGCGGGAGCGGCGATGAGGTCGACGTTGACGCTGCTGAGATCGGTTTGGATGTCCATCTCGCGAGTGGCAATGGGGTCGGTTTGAGTCTCCTCATCGACGACAATGGTGGTCTCCTGGATGTGAGTGATGGTCGGCTCGGAGGTGGTGGACTTGAGCGCACGCTTCTTCTTCTGCGACGGGGCGGGCGTCGGTCAGCGCGTGCTGGTAGGTAGAGAGTACCAGAATAACTCACAATATGTCGGCGGGTGGTCACGACGATGTCGTCGACCTCATCCTCGCCGTCGGTCTCCTCCTCACTCTCAAGCTCGTCGTCGTCCTCGTCGGGTCCCGACGCTGCCAGCCTCCTCGCAAGTTCCCTTCCAAGGCTCTGGCTCATCGATCCACCGATGAGGCCGTCAACACCTGAAGAGCTGCCGCTACCGTGGCCTTCGAGGATGCTCTTGCGGTTGGCCGAGCGCATCTCGTCGAGATCGAAGCGAAGGCGGTCGATGGTTTCCTTGAGGACGAGCTGTTCAGGCGAAGGCGGGAGTCAGTGGAATGGAAAGAGCAGGCGAGAGACAATGACTCACGTTCTCCTGCTTCTGGTCGTCGAGCGAATCTTGAGCGCGACGAGCAACGGCCAGGTCGTTCTCGAGTTTGTTGATGGCGCCCTGCAGAAGCTCTCGATCCCGCTCAAACTGTTGGACCTGCTGGCCATGCGTATGCGCCGCTTCCTCGGCAGCTCGATTTTCCTGTGGGTTGAAAGGGGGTCAGCGTCGTTCGCTCGCAGCCTCCATCGCCGAACTCACCCTCCTCGTCTCGGCGACCAGATTCCTCAGCTTCTCGGCCTCCTCGCACTGCGAAGTGTAGTTGCGCTTCATCCCTTCGTACGAGTCGCGACTTCGCTCAAGCGACTTGGTGAGCTTGGTGATGTCGCTCTCGAGCGAGCTGATCTGTGCGAGGTGCTGCTTCTCGGCGCCGCGAAGCTCCTTCTCCTCGCGACGCTTGACGAGTAGTTCGGCGCGAGCCTGTCATGAAGGAGAAAAGTCGTGAGCGGATGGCCGTTGTAGCTCAAGAAATGCAAGACTTACCTCCTCCAGTCGGCTCTCAAGCTCGCTATGCTCTTGCTCGTAAGAGTTGGCGCTCGTCTCGAACCTCGCCTCAGCCTCCTTGAGCTTTCGGGAGAGCCTGTTGACGATGACGAGATCAGCGACGTCCCTCGGAGAGATTGAGCAGAGCACTCACTCTGCAGCCTGGCGAATGAGAATCTGGTACTGATCGACGAACATGGAATCGGGCCTCCCACTCGGGCTGCCACCAAAGCTTTCGGGGCGGAACATGCCCCCGTTGCTGACTCCCTCACCAGCAAAGAGTCGGCCGCTCGCGAGCGAGTTGAGGCTGTTGTTGGAAGCGGTGGAGCCTTGTCGGCGCATGAGGGAGCTCTGGTAGGAGCGGTCGGGCGTGTCGGGGTCGTAAGGGTTGTTGTAGATGGGCGAAGAGGCGACGAGGTCGTAAGAAGGGATCGTGTCGTCAGTGGGCGAAGAAGGAGGAGGGGTATTGAGATCGCCGGAGGGTGAGGTTGGTGTAGCGTGGTAGGAAGTCGTGTCGAGAGCGGAAAGAGGGGAGGTAGGGTCGGCGAGGAAGGTAGCGTTGGTGTCGGGCGAGGAAAGAGGGTTGACGTCGTCCGCCTGGCGACTCGCCGGTCGACTAGAGGAGGACGAATCGAGGCTGTTGGTGCTGTTGGAGAGCGAGCGGCCGAATGGAGGGGACGTAGACCCATTTCCGAGGGCCGAAAAGGAGGAGCTGGGCCCCGAGACCTTCCTCTGCCTGTCTCCCATCTCGTTCGGCGTTGGGCTTCGGGCGAGGAGCGGGCTGTTCGACCTCGAGCCGCTCGGGCTGATGGGCTCCTCGGACCCTGCTCGACCTCCCGACTGATCGTGACTTTGACGGCGACGGCCAGGCGCGACGGGACGACTGTGGCGAAGCGAAGAGTGGGACTTGTCGAGGCTCCCCCCGGTCGACGACCCGGGACGATGGCCGAGAGGCTCGAGAGGTGACGAGCGTTGACGGAAGGAAAGCGACGAAGACGTCTTGTGACCCTTGACGAAGCCGCCGTCGGTGGAGGAGGTGGAAGAGGCGAGGTTGGATGTCGATTCGGAGGAAGGGAGGGTCGGCGTGTGTGGAGGGCTGGCGACGTCGGCAGTGTTGCCAAACTGAGTGACGCTGGGAGGTTGAGGGGTGAAGTCTTGCGTAGTGTCGTCGTCCTGATCGTTGTAAGGGATGGCAGGAGGAGAACGAGGCGATGGGGGGTTGGAGAGTTCCCCCTCGCCTTCGAGTAGACTCGGCTGCTTCCCTTCCGACTTGACCGATCCACCGTCGTCCGCCTCTCCGTCCGTGACCGAGCTTGCGATACTTGAGACCGAGGATGCGCGCGATCTGGAGCGAGGAGCCATCAAGGCCTCGAGGCGAGTGGTGTCCTCGGGCGTCGGGGTAGGCTCGGCGAGGTTGGCGGTGCCGATGACGACTCGAAGGAGATCCCTGAAGGCGCCAGAGGTTTCTCCAGCAACGCGATCGAGTAGGACCTTCTTGTACTTCTGCTTGAAGGCGCCTTGGACGAGGAGGAAACGAGGGCGATCCCAGTGAAGGCGGATGAGCCTGGAAAGGAAAGGCGAGTCAGCTTCCGACTGAGAAGCAAAGACAAGCGAATGCAATCACCGCCAAGTCAGAGCCTCGTTGCGAGTCCCAGATCCCTCCATCGTCTTCTCGAGCATCTTGGCATCGCGCCCTGTGAGAACGAGAGGGTCAGTCCTCTGCCCGCTTGCCTCGTCTGCAAGCTACTCACAGACACCGGGACCGTCCTTGAAGTTCTTGCCGTTCTCGACAGCGAAGAGGAGGAGCTTCTCGAGCGTGCCGCTGAAGACCTGCTTGATGGCGCGAGTGAGGCTCGTAGGCGAGTGCTTGCGGAACTCGACGGTGATGAGGTGGATGTGAGCGGGTGAACGAGCAAGGAGGATCTTGGTACTGCATGTAGGGTCATGAAGGTCAGCTCTCTGAGTGGACACGAGAATTGAAAGAGCACGTACACGAGGTCGCTGTTTCCTCCCTTCCGCAATGCCACCTTGAGCTGGTCCACATCCTCACTCAGCAGCTTCCTGCGCTGCTCTTCCGTCCTGCCTCCCGCACCACCACCCTCTCCCTCTCCTGCATCTCCCTGATCCTCCCACTTGCCCTGCAGAGCCACCTCCCACGCCTTCTTGAGCTTGGCGTTGGTGCTGTAGGCCGAGAGAACGGTCGATTCGAGGCTCTTGGGCTTGATGGGAGAGGCGGCAGATCCGATAGGGCGGCGACGGTAGGCTGCACGAAGGATGGCGAGCGCCGAGGGAGGTCGGCCGATGAGAAGGTCGATGAGGAGGGTCTGTAGACGAGCCAAGTCAGCTTGAGTCTTTCGCAGAGGAGCAGACCATCTCACCTCATTGCGCATGGTCCCATCGAGAGCCTTGCCGATGAGGTACACGTCAAAATTGACGGGTCCCATCACCAAACCCTTGAGAGCGTACTCGACTGCGAAAGAAAGACAGTCAGCGAGAGCAGGTCGGACGGGAGAGAAGCGACTCACTGTTGCCACGAAGGCTCTTCTCGGAGCTGATGAGCTGCAGCAGCGACTTGTCGAACTTGTCGTGGTAGGCTCGGTCGATGGCTCGAATCTGCGGGAACGTCTTGTCGGCGAGGACGGCGATGACGTCCTTTTCCCTCGTCTGCGGATGGCCTGGAGCGTCAGCTATGTTCATCAGCTTCCACCGAGAGCTTCACGCACCCCCAAGCCCTTGGTAGCGACTCGCAGCTTGTCGGCCTCTCCTTCGGCGTTGAAGCCCGGTCCGAGCGGTCCATCCAGCTGCACGCCGAGGTAGGTTCCTCCACGGGCTACGACGATATCGGCGAGATCTGGCTGAGCACCCGTAGGAGATCCAGGCGAGTAGGAGAGGGCAGAGAGGAGGGAGCGCCGCTTGCTCAGCTTCGAGGGGCTCGCGGGCGGTGGAGTCGACTTGACGAGGTTGCTGGCGGGCTGAGAGGAAGTGGTGCGTCTACGAGGAGCTGGACTTCCGTCTGCGACGTTGGTGGCCGTGTCGGGGCCGAGCATGGAGGGCGTCACTGCCGAAGAAGGAGCGTCGAGGTCGCCAGAGGGCGCCGGAGCGGGAGGAGCGCTCTGACCGCCGGTGGACCCCATCGCCTGGATGATTCCCACAAAGTCATCGACTCCGACTCGTGCGTCGCCCGCTGCTCCAGCGAAGTAGGCCAGTTGCTGCTTCTCGTCCTCCGTCAACAGCTGGATGTTTCGTCGCGCCTCGAAGGCATCGATGAGGGCGGGGAGGGCCGAGATGGGCGCCGTACGCTCGTGTGGTTCCAGCGCATCTTGATGAGGCGACGAGCTGGCAGCGTACGAGTCGAAGAGCTCGCTGAGCTGGTCCATCAGTTCGAACACTGAGCGCCGAAACTGTCGAGAGGGCGGAGATGAGCGAGGAAAGCAGGTAGGGCGATGAAGTGGTACGTACCGGTGTAGTCTGAACAGTGAGGCGCTATTGGTGAGGACGAGGCGGGTCAGCTCATGGGAAGTTGAGGGAAAAGGGCAGCGCGACCGCGCCTGGCTGGGAAAGGCTCACGGGGGTGGGAGGTGGGGTCGTCTGTACCATCTTCACTTGGTCAGCAGCGAGCTCTTCCTCTGTAGCTGTCTTTATTCGACCCACCATTGCTGTGGCGTCCGGTGAGCTGTTCGAGACGAGTCGGCCTCAGCTCGCGCTCGGGGCGCTGTGCGTCTTCTTGATGGTTGCAGGAAGGGAGGGAGCAGGCTGATGAGGTGTAGTAGAGCTGCAGGCGAGTTGTCCAAGCAAAGTTGTGAGAGCTAGAGAGGTGCAGAAAGCGAGGCGAGGCGAGAGCAGCGAGTTGTTGGAGGACAAGAGGAGCTGTCCCTCTCGCCAGGAGGTCATGCCGTTCGTCGAGGGCTCTCAATTCGCAAGAGGAAGCAAGACACCAGATGTAGCTAATACAAGGTTGCAGGAGTAGTCGCTCATTGCTTGTAGAACACTCCACTGACTCCTGGCTTCTCCCTCCGACCTTCGCAGCCTCCCTTGCCCTCGCCGAGACTGCCTCTGACTGCCAATCCGCTACAGAGGACAAAGAGGTCAGCTCGAGAAGACGAACAAGAAGTATAAGGAGGCTCACCTCTACCATCCAGCCTCCTGCAGCCTGCGCATCTCCGCCTCGACCTTGGTCTCTCCCTCGGTGATCTTCTCGGCCCTGCTCCTCACGACGTTCTTCCTCTTCTTCAAGCCCATCGGCAGCCTCGAACCACTCTTGCCATCGCTCTTCTCGACGTCGCCTGGTCCTCCATTCTTGACGATGGCCTCCAACCGCTCAATCTCGGCGCGAGACTTGCGAGCACCGCGGTACCTCGTGCTCTGCACGCCATACTTCTGTCCATCGCCAATCTTGAGCATCTTGCGATCGCGCGCCTCCTCCATGGTGTCGCGCATGAAGTGCTCGTTGCACCACTCGCGACCGCGCTCCTCGGGGTACCAGAACGGTTCGGCGAGGCCAACGAGCACCTTCTTGTAGTTTTTGACGCCGCCGGACCTCGAGTAGCCTCCTCCAATGGGGTTGCGCTTCATCGCCGACTGGTAGTTCATGGTGCGCAGGCTGGTGATGCCCAAGCCGTAGATGTTTTTGAGGTAGTTTGAGATGTCGGGCTTGGTGAGGCGCAGGTCGGTGCGGAAGGTGGCTGTGTAGGGATCGTCGGCGTGTACCCCCGTGTTGCGAACGAGGCGCATAAACACGGAAGGGAGGAAGATCTTGACCTCGCCCGCGGTCGCCTGCTCTAGAGTGCCGAGGGCAGCTCCCTCCTTGAGCTCGGTGAGGCTGAGAGCCTTGCGTGGTCGGTTGGGTGTCCTGCCTTTTACGCGCGACGAGTTCTTGCCGAAGCGAGCCGCCTTGGGCTGCTCGACGGGGGCGGGGACAATGTAAGGGTTCTTGGCCTGCTTCTTGTTGGAATTTGTAGGGGAGGAAGCGCGGCGGGAGGAGAGGGTAGGGTTGGTGTAGGAAGAGTCGACGACGGTAGCCAGTCCTCGTGAAGTCGAAGGGACGGGCGAGGCAGCTGGGCGGAGCAGCGCCAGTGCTTGTGCGGTTTTCCGTAGTGCTTGCATTGAAGGCTGTAGAGCAAAGCGAGAGTCAGCTAGACTGTTTGACGAGGCCTCTGTAGGTTATTCTCGAGCTTACTGTGCTGTGAGGTGCGAAGGCGACGACTTGGGAAGGAGCTGAGCAGCGACTCGCGATCTTGGCCGCGACGACCTTCGCTAGACGACTTCTCGGTTTCGCCTACAGCGCCCGCTGGCTAAGTCATCCGCCGAAGACTAATAAGATGCATTTCAATATCGTGTGGCTCGAGTACAACTCTCTATCCGACGTCCCTTCGCCCGTTCGTCGCCTTCTTGCCTCGCTGCTCGCTGATCTTGCTGCTCGAGACACAAAGGAGGACGGCAGCCCCCTTTCTGTGCTCACCCATCAGCGAAATCACCCTGGTAGTAACGCCGCCGCTGTGGCTCTCACCGGTGATCTTCGCCGACGCCGACTCGGAGCTTTTTCGCCGCTCCCAGTCAGCCGCCTCTGGCACTTTACAGCGCTCCGGCAGGCTCTCCACAGGTACTGAGAGCAGTATATGTCCGCCAAGGCTCCCCATTCAGCTTGCGCGGCGGGATGCTGGCCATGCGAGAAGCGCAGGAGAGCGCCGAGGCAGCTCCGAGTCTGACGAAAGCTCGGCACGCTGTATGCTGTAGGTAGCTTGGTGACGGACGCCAAGCGGTCTCGATCTTCAGCTGACTGTTTTTAAAGTATCACCTGACTGCTATTGGTCCAACGTTCAAGCTCTCGGCGAGCTCTCGTCGCTCGGCGGAGGTTGCGAGGGGCAGCTTGGCCGTGCTGTCTGTGTTGAGCCCGGAAAGCACTATCAAAGGGTTTCGACCAAGCCATCGCTGAGCGATCTCGCCCCAGCTTTGCTGATGTCAACCATTTTCGTGTTTCCTCCGAGTCTCAAGCCGCGCGAGGAAGCTGCTGCCGTTGCCTTCCCCGGACTGGCCGATCTATAAGCTGACTTCGTTTTTCCCTCTCTCTTTCCTCTGCTTCACTCGTACCGTCTCGACCACCGACAAACATGCGTCACTCTAGCACCAAAGGAAAGCACATCCACCTCACGGAGCCGGCCCTTCCCAAAGGTACAGCTTGGCTTGAGTTCGGCGTTGGTTGCCCGCGCGTTAACCTTCGAATTTCGTCCTTCCACAGGTCAGGCGTGCTTCGGGTGTCGGTCCAGGAAGGTACGCTGTGATGCGGTCAAGCCAGCCTGTGGATCGTGCAGGAGGACAGCACGCTTCGAGGGGCGAGACGAGAATGAGGTCGTCTGCGCCTACCTGCCTGACAGGAAATGCGGCACCCGTCGTCGTCGCAAGGCTTCTACCGAAGCGAAGGATGAAGTCATCACACCTCCCACCCAACCCGCCGAGCCTGTTCCTTTCGCGCTGCCAGAGCTCCGTGAGTCGCCCCTCGCCTCGGCGCCGTTTTGGTCACCCCGCTGACATGCTTGCCAATCGCGTCACTCAGCGCCGCTCGATGGTCAGTACGAGCACTACCCATCGGCTGCTTTGCTGTTGATGAATCACAACCACCTCTCGAGGACGGAGACCAACTCGAGCGACTGGTCGGACTACTCGGCGAGGAGCGCCGAGATCGCTTCCTCCTCCTCTGCCTCGACGGCGTACACCACTCCCTCCCCCACCTCACCCAAGCCATTCGACCCTCTCGACGCCCTCGACTCGACCTTTTCCACCCTCTCCTTCCCCTTTGCTCCCATCCCAGCCCCTTCAACCCTCCCCTTGCCCCCTCTCCCCTCCCTCGACTCGACCTCCTACTTTGACGCTCTCAATTTTGCGCCCTCCTTCTCCTCCTCCACCGCACCCTACACCACCGCAGTAAGCGAGCCCCAAGCGCCCCTCCCCGCTCAATACCCCTCCTTCGACCCCTTCTCCCTCTTCGCCCTCCCTTCGGCGACTCCAGCGGCGCCGAGCACAGCTGGCTACTTTGATCTACCGCCGGTGGAGCAGCAGACTTGGTTGGATGGGAGTCAGACGAATGGATTGGATTTCGATTGGAGTATGGGTGCCATGAGTGGTGTACCCTTCACCCCGGGAGTGGTGGATTGGGAGGCGCTCGCTTCGGCGACATCGGCTTAGACCTCATAGATTGTACATGCTCTCCATTTAGATCCTTGCCGCTATAAACATTCACCAGTACATAATACAACCTCAGTATAATCACCGCCTCCGTCGCCGAGAGAAAATGGACCTCGCAAACCGAGCACCCGAAATCACCGAGGCCGGGCGGCGATCTTGCTTTTCCCATAGCGGCGGGTCACTTTTTGCATCGAGTGATGATCGACTGGGGACTCTCAATACTGTACATACTGCTAATGTATTCCTCTACCACTCACATTCGCTCCCAATTCAGCCCATCTCTGAGCCGACCCGAGCCACACCCTGCGCGAGGCGAGGGGCGAGGAGCGCGCGCGGAGAATTGCAAGCCAGAACTTGCATCGTCCAAGCTCGCTGTCGCGCAAGAAGGTGAACGAAGTCACTCAAAGTACGTGTATTCTGGTCGAGCGAGGCAAACTCTCTACCTGCCTCGCGAGCTCCGAGCCCGCTCTCTCCAATTTCGCGCGCGCCGAAACATGCTCGAGCTTCACCGAGGGGGGAGGTATGCAGGATCTCCTTCCCTTTGCATCATCTACGTAAGACGGCCACGAGTGAAGCGAAAAGCGAGGAGGGATATCGAGAAGCCGGGGGAGAGGGGGGTACTAGTCACAGCGAGAGGGAGGGGGTACAGATCGAGAGAGAGGGAGAGGGAAGGACCGGGGGAACTGATTGACTGACTGGAAAAGACCTGCTGCGAGGTTTGCGAGAGCGACAGAGAGAGGGAGAGAGAAGCAAGGAAATCTTGCTGCTTTGACTTGCTTTAGCGACCCGAAGCGGGACGACGACGACGACGGTAGCCTTCGGGAGGAGTGAACTGTGGTGGTCAAGAGGCGTCAGCCTCGTCCTCTCGTTCATCAAGCGACAGAAGCGCATCCAACTCACCCCCTCCTTGCCCGCCAAGACCCACTTGACCTCTTCCCACTCCTCCTTCTCCTTCTCGGCCCTCCCCGGCCCCTTCAACACCTCCTCAATCCACTCCCAATTGCCCGCCACGTCCTCCGCCTCACTCTCCTTCAACACAGCCTCCACAACCTTGGCCTTGCCACTCGTCACCGCGAGGGAGAGCAACGTTTCGTCGGGGGGAGGTGGGTACGCCGAATCGGGAGTGGAGTCGAGAGGGTATTCTTCGAGGAAGTAGAGGACGATGGGGAGGTGACCTAGTTGCAGCGAGTGGTGGAAGGCGGTGAAGGATTGTGAGTCGCGTTCTTCGGGGAGGGCGCCTGTTGAGAGGGGGTCAGCGAGCTGTAGGCGAGCGGGCGAGAGAGGCAAGATGGAACGCACCATGATCGCACAACCACTTGGTCAAATCCTCATCGCCCTTCTTGACCGCGATATGCAGCAAAGTCTCCTTGGGATCCGTCTTGGGCGAAGCTTTCGCCTTGGACTTGGGCGCCGAGGGAGGCGTCGACGAAGGGGGTTCCTTGGGCGGATCGGGGAACTTGCCGTCGTTCGAGTCGACGATGGGGGAAGAGTTGGGCGAGTTGACGGCGGTGGTAGCGGAGGAAGTCGAGGGAGGTGGAGGAGGAGCCGAGTTGGTCTGGTTGCCGTTGGCCGCTCCGCCCTTCTTCTTGTTCTTCTTCTTCTTGCCTCCTCCGCCGCCGCCGCCGTTCGTGCCGTTGGCGTGGGTGGTGGAACCGTTAGTCGAAGGAGCAGGAGTAGGAGTGGGCGTAGGTTTGGGCGCCGGCGCCGAGGTTGAAGTCGAGGCGTTGAGGTTCTCCTTCTCGGCCTCCTTGCCCTTGACGTCTCCGCCGTTCGACTTCTTGCCCTTGCCCTTGCCCTTGCCTTTACCCTTGGCGGTCGTACCATTGGCCTGCTGCTGCTTGTCGCCTTCCTCCTTGACCTTCTCCTCCTCGACCTTCTCCTCCTCCTTCGGCTCCATACCCTGCAACCACTCTCCATCACTCGCACCAACACTATCCTCCCAAACGCCCTTCTTGACCGCGGCGCTATCCTCCCTCCTCGCAGCGGCAAAGACGGCCGAACGTTTGGCTTGAGCGGCTTCGAGGCGCTCGCGAGCGCGCGTGGCGGCAAGCTCCTTCTCGGCGGCTGCGGCTTGACGTTTGCGAGCGGCCTTGTCCTCGCGACGGGTGGCACCGGCGTTGCGTTCTGTTGTGGTGGAGAGATGCAGAGAGAGGAGAAGAGGTCAGCTCGGCGTTCCACCTCGGCTCCCTCCCCCAAGGATCCAGAAAGGACTCACCCGCCTCCCTCTCCCGCTCCCTCCTCTCCTTCTCCAATTCTGCCTCCTTCTGCCTCCTCTCCTCGGCCAAGAGCGCATCGGCGCGATCCTTCATCGCCTTCTTCCTCGCCCACTCGTGCTGGTCCCTCTGCGCCTGCTGGCGCTTCTCCTTCTGCTCCGCGGTTTCAGGGTGCTGCTGGCGGTAGGATTGACGAGAGCCGTAGCCGCCGTTGAGGATGTCGGAGAACCTGTGGAGTGAGAGATGGGGGAGAGGGTCAGCTCTGAACCGAGCGCCGAGCTGGGGGAGACGAAAGCCGAGCGCCGAGAAAGCCAAAACTCACATGAAGGAGAAGAAGTCGTTGCCTCCTCCGTAGCCATCATCCTCGTCCTCGTAATCATCATAATCCTCCTCCTCATCATACTCATCCTCACTCTCCTCCTGGTAATAGCCCCCTCCTCCTCCTCCTCCTCCCCTCGACCTCATGTACTCCCGATCAAACTGCCCTCCCGCCATGCCCGGACGGTACCCAGGACCAAAGAAGGTGAATCCTCCTCCGCCGAACGAGAAGCCTCCTCCATATCCTCCTCCAGCTGGTCGGCCGAATCCTGGACTGAAGCTAAAGTCGTCCATGCCGCCGCCGCCGCCGCCGGGGTAACCGCGAGGTTCGGGCTTGGCGTGGTGTGCTTGAATACGTTCGTAAGCAGCCGAGACGCGCTGTTTGTGTGTGATGCAGAGCAGAGTGGGAAGTCAGCGAATGCGATGCGGCAAGCGCAAGGCCAAGGTCAAAGCGAGCGCGTTGGACCAGCTGGAGGTTAGGGCTCACCTGGAACATGACGGTACTCTCCTCTGAGCCTTCGTTCTTGTCGGGGTGGTGCTTGAGTGCCAGTCGGCGATAGGACGAGCGAGCTTCGTCGACGCTCGATCCTGTTGCGAGAGAGTGGGGTCAGCTTTTCGCGCTGTAGCAGAGCACGGCATAGGTTGATAGACTGACCATGCTGGATTTCCAAAGTCGAGTAAGCTTCTGCGAGGGAGAGCTTCATCGTGACTGAGCTGAGCTGAAGCTGAGAGCGGGAGAGACGCGTCGAGAGGTGAGAGTGCAGTAGAGGAGGAAGGTGAGCAAGTAGGAGCTATAAGAGCGAGCTGTAGCTGAGTGAAACTGACCTGTAGTGCTGCTTGCAAGAAGCTGAAGAAGCGGTAAGAGAGCAAGCCAGCGGAGCCAGCTCCCGCCGCCGCCCCCCCTTGCGAGATCACGACTTGTCGAATTTCGAGGTGGAACAGAAAATCGCTTCTCTCCCTCCTTCTCCTCACTCGCTCGCTCGTTCTACCAGGCTACATAAAAGGCAGCACTGCTCGGTCGTCTGCTTCCCCTCCCCCCTTCTCATACATCTTAACAGCAAGCACTCCATTGCATGTACGTTCTCCTGCTCCTCACTCTCTCAAAAAGTCCCCACTCCCCGAGTCAACCCACAGCTCACCGCTTCTCTCTCGTCTCTGTACCCTTTTACAGGCCTGTTTGGTTCCTTGGCGCAGAGACCAGAATCGACTAGTAAGCTTCAACACGTCGTTACTACTTTCACAACGAACGATAAGAGAGCTCACCAGCTCGCTCGCTTGCTTCTCTTGCCTCTTCTCTTGCACTACAGCCTCGACTCCGTCATTTACAAAGCAATCGGACATTGATTAAATCCCCCCTCCTCCTCCTACTACCTCACTACAACATGCTCCGCACCATCACCCCTCGCTTCCCTCGCGCTCGCGCTCTCCCTACCCTCCCCCTCACCGCCAGGGCTCTCTCCTCCCCTGTGAACGCTCGCACCTTCTCCACCACCCGCTCCCGCCGTAACGCTGCACCAGAAGCCGAGGTCGTCGACATCTCGTCCCAGTTCCAGCACATCCAGACCAAGGATGGCACCTCGGCCGCTTCCGATCTCGCTCGTCGCCTCTCCCAGGCCGTGCTTCCCAAGCTCGAGAGGCCTGATGTCAAGAAGGTTCTCATTGTTGGATCGGGTGGACTTTCCATCGGTCAGGCTGGAGAGTTTGACTACTCTGGTGAGTCATTAGCAGCCGAGGAAAGGAAACCGCTCTTCGCGGTTGGAGCTCGAGATAGCTCCTGGGAGCTTGCTGGAAGGGACATGCGCGGGCGGGATTGTAGAGATAAGCTCTACCTACCGCCCTGCTGCACTGGCACTGCTCCAGGACCTTTGCATCACCTTATCGAAGCGTCGGAACTGAGCGCGTTTTTTCTTGTTTCGCTTCAACAGGCGCCCAGGCCATCAAGGCTATGAAGGAGTCCAACGTTGGTATGTAGAGCTTTCCCCCGTCGTCAAAATGATATCAAGACGCTAATCCCTTTGACCCACACAGAGACAATCCTGATCAACCCCAACATCGCGACGATTCAGACTTCCCACCAGATGGCCTCCGAGGTCTACTGTGAGCTCTTCCTGAGTCGCTACTACTCTTCTACATGATCAGCTGACCGTCTACTCCCCCGCAGACCTCCCCATCACCGCCGAGTACGTCGCCTACATCCTCGAGAAGGAGAGGCCCGACGGTATCCTCCTCACCTTCGGAGGACAGACCGCTCTCAACGTCGGTATCCAGCTTGAGAAGATGGGAGTGTTCGAGCGTCTCGGCATCAAGGTCCTCGGAACCCAGATCCGCACCCTCGAGGTCTCGGAGGATCGTGATCTCTTCTGCAAGGCTCTGGAGGGTGAGTTCCCTTCTCCCTCTCTCTTGGCCTCTCTCGCTCGGCGCTGACTCGTCCCCTTCACTTCCAACAGAGATTGGTATCCCCGCTGCCCACTCTGTCGCCGTCTCGACCGTCAAGGACGCCCTTGACGCCGCCGAGAAGATTGGCTACCCCGTCATCCTTCGTTCCGCCTTCTCGCTCGGAGGACTGGGCTCGGGATTCGCCGAGAACGAGGACGAGCTCCGTGATCTTTCCGCCAAGTCCCTCTCCCTCTCGCCCCAGGTCCTCATCGAGAAGTCGCTCAAGGGATGGAAGGAGCTCGAGTACGAGGTCGTTCGTGATGCCGCCGACAACGTCATCATTTGCTGCAACATGGAGGTGAGTAATGTCGAGACTGTCGACGAGACAAACAGCCGCTGATCTGCTTTTACCTACAGAACTTTGACCCTCTCGGCACACACACTGGAGACTCGATCGTTATCGCTCCTTCCCAGACTCTCTCGGATGTGAGCTCTCTTCTCTCCTTCCTTCATCTCTCGACTCTCTGCTGACATCCTGACTCTACAGGACGAGTACCACATGCTCCGCTCGGCCGCTATCAAGATCGTCCGTCACGTCGGTGTCGTCGGAGAGTGCAACGTTCAGTACGCCCTCAACCCCAACAAGCGCGAGTACATGGTCATCGAAGTGAGCTTCCTCTCGCCCTTCTGTACATTGAGCTCGTCGCTGACCCGCCACACTACAGATGAACGCCCGTCTCTCTCGTTCGTCGGCTCTCGCTTCCAAGGCGACCGGATACCCCCTCGCCTACACCGCCGCCAAGATCGCTCTCGGCCACACCCTTCCCGAGCTTCCCAACGCCGTCACCAAGACCACCACCGCCTGCTTCGAGCCCTCGCTCGACTACATCGTCACCAAGATCCCCAAGTGGGATTTGGCCAAGTTCCAGTACGTCAACCGCGAGGTTGGCTCGTCGATGAAGTCCGTCGGAGAGGTCATGGCCATTGGTCGCACCTTTGAGGAGTCGCTCCAGAAGGCCATCCGCCAGGTCGACCCCCGCTACGCTGGATTCGAGGCCTACTTCAAGCCCGAGGACCTCGACCACGCCCTCCGAGTCCCCACCGACCAGCGCCTTTTCGCCATCGCCCACGCCATGCTCAACTGCAACTACACGGTCGAGGACATCCACCGCCTCACCAAGATTGACAACTGGTTCCTTTACAAGCTCGACAACATCGTCCGCGTCCACCGCGAGCTCAAGGCCACGGCCGACCTCCCCGCCGTTTCGCACGACCTGATGAAGACGGCCAAGCGCATGGGATTCTCGGATCGTCAGATTGCCGACCTCCTCCCCGTCCCCTCGAGTGAGGATGCCGTTCGCGCGCACCGCAAGTCGCTCGGCGTCACCCCCTTCGTCAAGCGTATCGACACCCTCGCCGCCGAGTACCCCGCGCATACCAACTACCTCTACACCACCTACAACGCCTCGGAACACGATATCGAGTTCAACGAGAACGGCACCATGGTTCTCGGCTCGGGAGTCTACCGCATTGGATCGTCGGTCGAGTTCGATTGGTGCGCCGTTACTTGCGCCCGCAAGGTCCGCGAGATGGGCAAGAAGACGGTCATGATCAACTACAACCCCGAGACCGTGTCGACCGACTTTGACGAGGCCGATCGCCTCTACTTTGAGGAGCTCGGATGGGAGCGTGTCATGGACATTTACGAGCTCGAGGGCTCCGAGGGTGTCGTCGTTTCCGTTGGAGGTGGGCTCTCTCGCCCTTCTGCATCCTGATAGAGCCCTCGCTGACTCTTCTACTCCTCCACTACAGGTCAGCTGCCCCAGAACATCGCCCTTCGCCTCAAGGAGACTGGCGTCAAGGTGCTCGGAACCGACCCCGACATGATCGACAACGCCGAGGACCGCCACAAGTTCTCTGCCATCCTCGACAAGAACGGCATTGACCAGCCCGACTGGGTTGAGGCCACCACCGTCGAGTCGGCCAAGGCCTTCGCCAACAAGGTCTCGTACCCCGTCCTCATTCGTCCCTCCTACGTCCTCTCGGGAGCCGCCATGAACGTCGTTTGGGACGAGTCGACCCTCGAGCACTCGCTCACCGCCGCCGCTGAGGTCTCGTCCGAGCACCCCACCGTCATCACCAAGTTCATCGACGCTGCCCAGGAGATCGACATCGACGCCGTCGCGTACAAGGGCGAGCTACTCGTCCACGCCGTCTCCGAGCACGTCGAGAACGCTGGAGTCCACTCGGGAGACGCCACCCTCGTCCTCCCTCCCTTCTCCCTCATGGACGACGACCTGGCTCGCCTTAAGGAGATTGCTCAAAAGGTCGCCAAGGCGTTCGAGATCTCGGGACCCTTCAACATGCAGATCATCCGCAAGGAGACCCCCGGCCAGGAGACCGTCCTCAAGGTCATCGAGTGCAACCTCCGTGCTTCCCGCTCCTTCCCCTTCGTCTCCAAGGTCCTCGGCACCAACTTCATCGACGTCGCTACCGCCGCCATTGTCGGACAGGACGTCCCTGCTCCCGTGGACCTCATGGCTGAGAAGAGGGATTACGTCGCCATCAAGGTTCCTCAGTTCTCGTGGACTCGCTTGGCCGGTGCCGGTGAGTAGCATCGTTCTCGATTCGGCGCTCGCTCTCGCTGACTTCTTCCTTCCTTTCCCTCCAGATCCTTTCCTCGGTGTCGGTAGGTTGTTCTGTCGCTTCACTTGACTCTTGAGATCGCTGACCCTCTCCCCTCTCACAACAGAGATGGCCTCGACTGGAGAAGTCGCCGCCTTCGGAGCCGATGTCGCCGAGGCCTACTTCAACTCGCTCACCTCGACCAACGGCTTCAAGGTCCCTCAAGCCAAGTCGGGTGTTCTCATCGGTGGTGATGTCGCCTCGCCCTTCATGGCCAAGGTCGCCAAGGGTCTTTCGGACCTCGGATTCAAGCTCTTCTGCTCCTCGCCCGTTGTGGAGGAGTACCTCAACTCGCTCGACTACGTCTCGCCTACCGAGCGCATCTTCTTCCCTCTCAAGGACAAGAGGAAGCTTCAGGTGCGTTCTCTTCGAGCCTTCGACAGCGCTGAAGAGCCTGAGCTGACCTTTCCCCCTTTCCCTCGCGCGTTCGCAGGAGGTCTTCGAGAAGTACGACATTCAGTCGGTCATCAACCTCGCCAAGGCTCGTGGACGTGACACTGTTGATGAGGATTACGTCGCTCGCAGGTGCGTTCTTCTGTCCCCGTCTCTGCTCTCCCTCCTCGCCGAAGCTGACCCTCTCTTCCACCTCTACAGGAACGCCGTCGACTTCGGCATTGTCCTGATCAACAACGGCCCTCTCGCTGATCTCTGGGTGCAGGCTTTGTCCAAGAAGATGCTGGCGGGCGAGCTCAACGGCTACACCGAGGGACGCGTCCCCAAGGACGTCAAGCCCTGGTCGGCCTGGATCGGAAGCCACAACTAGACGTTCTCTCAGCCTTCCTCTGCTTAATCCTCTCCGCTCTCTGTTGTACATCCCCCTCCCTCTTTTAATCCAAAACATCTTGGACTGCACATGGCCGTGAGAGACGTCACGACTCGAGAGCTGGCGAACCCGGACTTGCTCCTCGGCTCGGCCAGAGCTCGGTCCTTTGTTCAGGTCAGCTCGCTCCATTGTTCACTGTCTCTCGAACGCCCGTTGTCGTCGAGATGACTCTTCCGTCGCCCTTCAAGTCGGTCGTCGAATCGCCAAGCAGCTCGGCTCACCCACTTCTCGCGGATTTTGCCACCATAGATCAGCTCTGATTCGTGATCTCCTCTGTCTTTGCTGCTTCGCGCGCTTCAAAAGGATTACGATGGCGACTCAGCAGGAGAACGGCGATCCCCCTCGGCTTCAGCATCTCTTTCGCTCGCTCTTGAAGATCTTTGAGGGACCAGTGAACGCTAGACTGCATTGAACGTCATACGGATCGTAAAACCATAATGAAACGGAACCAATGAAGTAGGGGATCTCAAAGCAACAGCCCGACTCCGCCGCCGAGAGCTGCGACAACCGAGACGCCGAGCATCATCGCCGAACCGGCTCCGAACTCGAAGGGTTTGGGGGCGGAGGAGGCGGCAGCTGAAGTAGCGGCGCCAGAAGCGCTGCTCGAGATTCCAGTGGCGCTGCGCGAGGCTGAAGTGCCGGAGGAAGTGAATCCTGAGGGGATAGCCGAGGTGGTGATGGGTGTGTTGTTGTCCTGGCAGGTCTGCGAGCCGTAAGCGAGGGCTTTTTGCAGGTCGCCCGCGGAACAGGAAGCCTGCTGGCACTCGTAGTACTGTTGCGAACGAGAGGGACCAAGTCAGCGGAGGAAGCTGACAACGGCGAAGAAGGGACTTACGGCGAGCTGGAATGGCGCGTCGGTACAGATGCAGGTGATGTTGGATACTCCGTAAGTCGCGCAGCCAGTGTTGGGAAGCGAGGAGACTGTAGAGCACCGGTGGTCAGCAGCAAGCCCGAAGGAGGGCTCGGCGACCGCGTTCGGCGCTCCCAGCCCTCTTGAACCTGCACCAGATCTCCCTCTGGACACGCTCTACGTCAAATTCTCAACATGCTACCTTCGTCTCTCGCAGGCAGCAATCGGCTCCCTCCCCACGCTCGGCCTCACTCTCCGTCGTCCCCAGCTCCGAGGAGAGAAGGTACAGAGGGAAAAATTACTCACGGACACAGGTGAGGGCGCAGGAGGGGACAGCAGCAGTGGAAGCAGTCACGGCAGCGCTGGAGGTTGCAGTGGGGGAGGTCGCGTTCGATTGGGACTGGGAGCGAACTGAGAGCACGGCGAAGCTGGCGAGGATGAGATACAGGCGGGCGAGCATGGCGGGAAGCTGCAGGAGAATCCGAGATGCTGTTGGATTGTCTGAGATGCAGCCGAGTGAATGGTAGGAAGGAGAAAGGCGCGAGCGAGCGGAGAGATCGCAGGAGTCGCTTTTGGAGCCGCTCAACCTTCCCGCCATTCGTTAGCCAGTCCGCCGTCGTCCAAACCGTCGAAACAGCTTCTGCACCCTCTTGTTCGACAGCAGCCTACGCTGCCTGCCGTCTCGCTCGCCCTCCCCTTCTCTTCCTACCCCACATCGAAGCCAGAGATGCGGGATTCAGCCCTTTTCTGCCTCGCCTTCGTCTCGTGCGCCTTTGCCCAGTCCTGCAGCAACTACGGATCGGGCACCAACTGCACTAGCTGCCCGTCAGGGTTCGGAGGATCAACCTGCACCACTCTGCTGTGCAGCAACGCCCTTGAGCAGCCGCAGGATCGCCCCTCCTTCTCAAGGTCACTCGCTGGCGACGCTTCGCTGGGATGCGATCTCCAGTGTTCGAGCGGATGGACGGGACCGACTTGTAGCATACCAGTGACTGCTGCTGCCTGTGCTGGGGCGACGAATGAGGGAGAACCGGCGATCCTCTCCAGCGGCGCTTGGGTTTGGACCGAGGGGCATGTCAGCTGCGATGTGGTGGTAAGTCGCTCCTTCTGAGCCCATACATATTTCCAATCACTAATAAGTTCTCCCACAGAATCCGACACTCCAAGGCAGCTTCGCCGGCACGACGACGCTCGACTTTCAGCACGTCGCCGACACTTCCTTCTCCCTGTACCCTTCCACCGCACCCAACGACACCATGACGGCTCAGCTCTTCTACAGTCCGAACGACAACACCGCCATCATTGAGCAGTTCTACTGCCGAGCCGACACCTGTGCGTCAAGGCTTCCCTAGCCCAGAGCTTTCGCCGAGCTGACATTCTTCCGTTCACAGGCTCTCAGACCAACTCTACCAGCACAAGCGCAGTCTCGGTGACCTGGGCGTGTAGCAACCTCAAGTCAGCTGAGGCTCCTTATCGTGGTTCAGAGCGAGAGGCGCAGATATCTGACCTCGGCTCATTCCACAGGTGCACCTGCATTCCCGGTACCACCTTTTGCGGCGGAGGAAACATCGACCTCGCCGACACCATCAACGGTCTCTCGGGCACCATATCCGTCACCTGCGACGCCGCTGGAGCGTCGTGCGCCTTCAAGCAGTCGGTTCTCAGGACCCTCTTCGGCACAAACGGCCTCGCGCTTTCGAGCTGCAAGCACGGCGAATGCGTTCGACCTAGCGACATCGCCACCATCTCAGCTAGCCTCAGCACCTCACTCGTGGACGGCGGCAGTAGCCTGAGCCCCGGAGTCATCGGAGGTCTTGCAGTGCTTGGCGGCATTGTCCTCGCGCTCCTCGCTCTTCTCGGGCTCGGCTTCCTCTCGCAGAGGAAGGCAAGACGTCGGCCGATCCACCTCGCGGATTCGGACGGGGACAGTGTAGCAGAAGCCGCCGGTGTACGATGGGAGGGCCTCGGCTACGCCTTGCCCGCGCGGGCGAGGAGCTGGATCCCGGGTCGCCCTCGTCGAAATGGTCGCATCATCCTCGACAACCTCAGCGGTAGCGTCGAAGGCGGTCAACTTTGCGCTATCCTCGGTCCCTCGGGAGCCGGAAAGTCGACCCTCGTGGATCTCCTCGCTGGCAAGCGCAAGGGCGGCGAGAAGTCGGGCTCGGTCCACTTCACCTTGCCCAGCAACTGGAAGGACAGCGTCAAGATTGGAGTAGTGGATCAGCACGATGTCCTACCGCCTACCAGTACCGTTCGAGAAGCTCTTCTCTTCGCCGCCGACCTCAAGATGCCCGAGAACGTTTCGCAGGCCGTCAAGAAGTGCGCTTCTCGCTCTCTGCCTCTTACGTCCCCTCTCTTCCCTTCATATCGCTGACTTTATCCTCACTTTCTCTAACAGTGAACGAGTCTTCGAGATTCTCGCTCAGCTCGGGCTTCAAGACGTCGCTGATTCTCAGATCGGAGGCTCGGAGCGTCGAGGAATCTCGGGAGGAGAACGCAGACGCCTCAGCATTGGTCTGGAGCTGCTAGCGACACCTTCTGTACTCATTTGCGATGAGCCGACCTCTGGTGAGTCCTGCCGGCTCAATTTCCGCCGAGCTGTCGTCTCGTTGCTCCCTCCACAGGTCTCGATTCTACCGCTGCTCTACGAGTCGTCCAAGTCCTCAAGAGTCTTACCAACCCTCGTCGTGGTCGCAAAACTACCGTCATCACCGTTCGTCACGCGCCAACGTCCGCCGAATCGAGATTGCGAGCTGACCTCTTCTCCTCCAGACCATCCACCAGCCAAGTTCGCAGATGTACTATCTCTTCGACCACATCGTCCTTCTCGGCGGCGGTCGTCAGCTCTACAACGGCTCCCCAGAGCTCGTTACAGAGCAGTATGCCGTTCCGGCTGGCTGGAATCCGGCAGATCGTGCGGCAAGGTGCTCTGACCCGTCACTCATTGCGTTACTGACCCGTCCTCTTCATCTTAGATCTCCTTGACATTGCCAGCTCGCCCTCAATCTCAGCGCCTCGCCACGCCTCGCTCACGGGCAGCAGCACCGACGACGACAAGGATAGCGACCTTCTGCCTACCAAGCCCATCCTGCGCAAGTTCTCGCTCGTCGCCGAGGGTCCCTCATCCGCCAAGATTCAGTCAAGCCCCGCCACTACACTCTTTACTCAGTTTGAGGTGCTCGCGCGCCGAGAACTTCGCAACCTTCGCCGCGATTGGAGCTTGGTTGTGATGCACGTCGCCGTCTCGGCGATCGTCGGAATTTTTGTCGGAGGTCTTTATTACAAGGTGAGCTCGGTGACGGTTGTAGCTGGTCAGCGCTGACCCGGCGTTCCCCTCCGCAGGTCGACTTGACGATCGGCGGCTTTCAGTCGAGGATAGGCTCGCTCTTCTTTCTCAGCTCCTTGCTGGCGTTTTCTTCTCTTTCCGCCCTCTCCAACTTCAGCAACGTCAAGTACCTCTTCCTCCGCGAGCGCGCCAACAGCTACTACTCGCCCTTCTCGTGGTTCTTGGCCCGTGTCGTGCTGGTCAGTATCGCGGTCTCTCTCAGCGAGAAGTCGAGCTGACTCGTGCTCTTTCACTCGCAGGATATCATCCCCCTCCGCATCCTTCCCACCATTATCGTCTCTTGTATCGTCTAGTGAGCGAGCGCCGAATCGACTCGGTAATCTCGCTAACTCGCCTTCATTGCAGCTGGATGGTCGGCCTCGCTCACTCTGCCGCTCACTTCTTCAAATTCCTCCTCGTGCTGGTGCTGTTCAATATCGCAACAACAATGTGGAACGTTAGTCTGTCGTCCTTTCCTATACGCGGTCCGCAGCTGACCCTTGGCCGAGCAGCTCTTCCTCGCTGCCGTTATCTTGGACACAGGAATCGCCATTCTCGTCTCCTCCGTGATCAATCTCTTCCAGATGGTGAGCAATTGACCTTCCCTGCTGCTCCTGCGCATGGCTGAACCGCCTCAGGCGTACGCCGGATTTTTCGTCAATCTTCAATCAATATCGCCCGTTCTTCGCTGGCTTCAATGGCTCGCGCCGCTCAAGTACTGCCTCGAAGCACTTTCCGTCAACGAAGTCTCCGCCGGCCTCATGATCGTCGACTCGCTCGAGGGCGTCAAGATTCAAATCAACGCCGCCGTCATTATGGACACTATTTTCGGCTTCAAGCCGGATGCATACTACAGAGACGTCCTCGTACTCTTCGCCTTCCTCATGGGATTCGCGCTGGCTCTTGTCACTACCGTGGTGGTCAAGCTGCGCGAATTACGATAGGATAGAGCAGCCGAGGTCCGGATTGTCGTTGGCAGCTGTTTTGCAATTCACTGTGCATCTCTCGTTTGATGAAGAGGCCTGACGAGATCGGCAAAAAGGGTAACCTAGTGTAACAACAAGGCTCTACATGCCCACCCTCGCCTCACCCGCCGTCACCAGCGCTTCCGCCTCGGCTCGCTTCGACGACGAGCGAACATGCTTAAAGAGCGACACCAACGAGGCAGGCGTGACGCCTTCCAATCGCTTTGCTTGACCCAGAGTAGCTGGACGGCTAAGCGTAAGGCGCTGGCGGACCTCCGTCGACATGCCCGGAATCAACGAGTAGTCGATGTCGGCGTCGATGGCCAGTGCTTCTTCGCGGAGGAACAAAGCGACATCGTGGGTCTGCGAGAAGGGGGGCGTAAGCGCGGAGAGAAATGTGAGGAGATCAAGAGCAAGACTCGCCTGCCGGATGATGTGCTGCTTGTAGAGGCCCTCGATGTTGAGGCGCTCGAGGATACGAGGCGAGAAGTCCTGAAGCCCTGGGATGATGGTTAGGAGGCGTTGGATGTCGACACCCTTGTAATGAAGGAGGTCGAAGGCACTGCAAAGGCAAATATCAGCGCTGTGATTCTCAGCGCTTTCGTCTTCGTCTTGACCCACCTTCGGCGCTGCCCGTCCAGCCTGACCTCAAAGCCCTCGCGATTCCAGTGTTGAGGCGGAAGGGTGAAACCCTCCATCAGAGCGATTCCGGATTCGAGGTCGCCCTTAGTGCTTGTAAGCCGCGCCCATCGCTCGTCCGAGACGACGCCGACCGCCCTTCCCTTCGCCGTCAACCGCAAGTCGGCGTTGTCCGATCGGAGGGAGACGCGATACTCGCTCCTCGAAGTGAACATACGATCTGCGAGCGGAGCCACGTCAGCGACGAGCGAAGCGAAGCGAGATCGCGGGCGAGAGCGAGAGCGGCGGGGCGAGGAAGCTCAAAATCGACGTACAAGGCTCGTTCACACCCTTCGTGACAAGATCATCAACAAGAACACCAATGAATCCGTCTGCTCGGCTGAGAGTGAGTTGATCCCGACCAAGTGCCGAGAGTCCAGCGTTGATGCCCGCAAGCACTCCCTGAGCCGCCGCTTCTTCGTAGCCGGTCGTGCCATTAATTTGACCACAGAGGAAAAGGCCCTGTTCAAGATAGAGGTCGGCAATCGATCTAGCTCTCTCACGGGAAGGCAAACCCACCGGAATCCGCTTGGTCTCGAGGGTGTCTGTGAGAGGGAGGAGTCAGCTTCCGCCTCAAGCGAAAAAGGTGAAGGGGTACATACGCTTGAGCTCCCGCGGATCGACGTGATCGTACTCGACACCGTAGCCGGGCTGAACCATTTCGACGTTCTCCAGCCCGCGAATACTCTTGAGGAGCTCGAGCTGATGCTCGGCGGGGAGCGTCACCGAGAGGCCGTTGGGGTAGATGAGATCTGGAAGGATAAGGCATTAGCGATTTGTTACTTGCTCATGTGAACAAAGGACTCGCCCGAATCGTAACCCTCAGGCTCAAGCCAAACGGTATGGCTGAGCTTGTCGCCGAAGCGAACGACCTTGGACTCGATGGAAGGGCAGTAGCGAGGTCCTGTGGGAGTGCCGTGAGCTAGAGAAATCTGAAGATAGAAAATCGAGCGCACCTTTGACAGTCTCGCGGATATGGATCGAACGGTGAAGGTTGGCCGAGACGATGGCGTGAGTCCGCTCGTTCGTCTCCGTTTGAAAGCACGAGACTTGATTGTCCTGCAGAGTGAATGAGGTCAGCGAGGGTTGAGTGAGCGTCACTCTCAACTGATTCCGCGCACCTCGTTGGCAACACGGTCGGTGATGAAGGAGAATGGACTAGCAGGGTGATCGCCGACTTGTTCGGCGAGGCCCTTGAAGTCGATCGAAGACTTGAGCAGGCGAGGAGGAGTGCCAGTCTTGAGACGAGCAAGATTGAAGCCTGCCTCCTTCAGCGAGCGAGAGAGCGAGTAGGCAGCTGGCTCGTTGATGCGGCCGAAGGGTGTCGTCTCCAAGCCGATATGGGTCTCTCCGCCGAGGAAGGTCCCCGTTGCAACGACGACGGACTTGCAAGGAATGATCTCGCCTTGATCTGCGAGAAGGGAGAAGCTTAAGCGCACGTCGAAGTGTCAGAGGCCGGCACAACGCACCAACGCGAAGGCCGACCACTCGGCGAGATCCGCCCTCGACCGCTGCCGACAGCACAACGTCCTTGACGCTCGCGCTTCGAATCTCGAGATTAGGGTAGTTGTGAAGTATCTCCTGCATGTTGCGTTTGTAGATCTTGCGGTCGATTTGAGCGCGAGGACCCTGGAGAGGAGAAGCCGAGCCGTAAGCGACGGCGACGAAAGAGAGCAGGAAGAGTGAGAGAGCAGCGCACGTATACTGCAGGTCCTTTGCTCCGATTCAACATGTGAAACTGGATGCCAGCGAGGTCTGTAGGAGCAGGGGAGGGTCAGCGCAGCCCATGCCTTCGGTTCGTGAGCTAGCTCCAGTCGGCGCCCAGGAGTGCCGTCTCTTCGAACGGCCTCGCTGTAGGAAAGCTGGCAATCATCTGCTGCGACTACTTACCGGAGATCTTGCCGCAGAGTCCGTCTAGAGCATCCACTTCTCGCACGAGCGTTCCCTTCCCAACTCCTGCAGATGCAGAGGAAGGGAGTCAGTCACAGAGCAGCAGCTACGAGATGGTAGGAAGCTCACCTCCGAACGAGGGATTGCAGCTCATCTCGCCAATCGTATCGAGCCTCTGAGTGAGCAGCAAAGTCCTGGCTCCTGCTCGCGCCGCTGCTGCTGCCGCTTCGCATCCAGCATGGCCGCCGCCGATCACGATCGTTGTACATGATTGCGAGGGTGTATTCGGGTTCGCGCTAGAGGGAAGAGTGGTCGACGACTGAGCGCCGAGCTGCGTCTCGTAGGCGAGCGGCGAACTTTTGGAGTCCGCTTCTGTCGCAAATGCGCGGGCTGCCTGCGAGGAAGATCCAAGGCGATGAGGAATGCTGTATAGCGCTCTTCGAAGTGCTGTGCGGCCGAGCATCGTGACGAGGCAAAGATGAGGAGAGCAAGGAGCAAGCGATGCGAAAGCGCTCCGTGCAAGTGATACGGAGGTGATTACATAGGACATCTATACAGACTCTAAGGGTGATTCCGCCTTTTCTCGTCACCCCAGAATACCTTCATAGCCCATCACGACCGAGCTAGAAATGGTCCCTCTTCTTCATGTCGTCGCGACCGTCGAAGATGGCGGTGAAGGGCTTGACCTTACGCTGCGAATGAGCCGCCTTCTCCACCTTCTCCAACAGCCTGAACAGGTTGCCTCCCGCGACGCCTCGGACTTCCTCGTCACTCCAACCTCGGCGAATGAGCTCAGCGAGCAGGTCGGGGTACTTCGACGCGTCCTCCAAGCCTTGAGGCGTCTTGGCGATTCCGTCGTAGTCCGATCCGATGCCGACGTGCTCTCTTCCTGCAAGCTTGCCAATGTAGTCGGCGTGGTCGGCGAGATTGGAGATGTTCGCTCGAGGGCCTTCCTCGCCCCACTCGCTGATGAAGTCGGGCGAAAAGTTGAGCATGACGAGGGCGTCGCCTGAGGGGATACTGTGGACGAGGAGGATCAGCGAAGCCTCGTAAAGTCTTCGTCGAGAGAACTCCTCGTCGAGAGATCGCCTTGTTGAGGGAAGGCCTCGGCGAGGGGAGAAGTCTCCGTCGAGAGTGAAGGAAAACTCACTCCTTCTCTGCTTCATTCGTATCGTTGCCCCACCCGAGTCCCCGCTCACCGTCCTTGCTCAAGTCGACCTTCTCCCTGTCCTCGTTTCCAATCCTTCCGATGCGACGGAGGATTGAATCGGGGACATTTCGGACAGCACCGTGCACTCCGCGAGCATTGGAGTGAGAGAAGATGGGAGGAGCGATGGAGAGAGTGAGGGCGTCCGAGGCGGTGGAAGGCGCCGTGTGCGAGACGTCGACGATCATGCCGAGGCGGTTCATTTCCTTGATTGCGACACGGCCGAAGGGCGAGAGACCGCCCCAGCGAGGTGCAATAGGAGTACCCTGCATCCCGCACGAGTCGGCTAGGGCGTTGTGGCAGGTGTGGGTGAGGGTGACCTGAACGACCGAGGCAGGGTCAGCGAGCACTCGAGCAAGGAGCGCCGAAGGGAGGACTCACGTAGCGAGCGCCGAGAGCATAGTACGCGCGCAATGTAGAGAGGCTGCTGCCAAGCTGATGACCTCTGTGGGACGGGCACGATGAGCTCTTGGGTGCGGCCGAAGAGACGAGAGAAGGGACTCACCCCTCGACGCCGAGCATGCCGCCAATCTTGCCCTTCTTGATGGCCTTCTTCCAATCCTTGGCCGTAAGAGAAAGCTCGAAAGTCTAGAAGATACGAAGGCCTGTCAGCGAAGCGAATAAAGACACTCGGCGGCCAAACTCACGTCCGAGTGCTGTTCAATCAAGAGCCGAGCGACGTCAATCTGCTCAATAGTGTCCCTGACACGATGAGTGGGCGTGGTGAAGTTGGCCGCGTTATCCTCTGGATAGCCAGCATCTTCGGGGCACATGATGTAGGTGCTCCAGAAGAAGCCACCGACGCGCCCTTCTCGCAGCCTCGGGATGTCGACTTGGCCTCGTACAGCGCCATTGAGATCAATCTCGTCCACCTGATTGCGAAAGTAAGCCCGAGCGAGGATGGGGAGGTCGATGTGTCCGTCTGCAGGGATAGGGTCAGTCAGCCCGCTCGTTCGGGCTTCGAAGCTCGACTGACCGATGATGGGGGAAGTCTCGAGCAGCGCTAGAGCACGCTCCTTGGGCTCACTAGGGAGCGGACGCTTCGACTTGAGCCACCATGCAGCGTCCTCGAGAGCACCTGGAGCGGCGGGCGAGTTGGCGAGGGCGAGGAGCACGAGCACGCAACAAGCAGCAAGCGTTGACAGGCGCTGCCTGCTGGTACGAGGCGCTGGAGTCGAGTATGGCTGATAAGCGGTGGGAAGTCCCATCGAGGTGGGCGAATAGCGACGAGGTGAAGAGCGGAGTAGAAGAGGCGGCCGCCTTGCTGAGCTCAGCGTCAGCGGCGACGTCGTTGCAGCGTGAGCAGCCCGGTATGAGCTCCGTGCAGCAAGCAGAGCACTGAGTGCCTCAGCAAGCTAGCTGAACGTGGATAGGAGAGAACCCCTCTTTCTCCTTTCTCGGCGCTCGCTTCCTCCTTCGACTCGTTCAGGCGATTCAAGTGAGAACATGGAATAGCCGTTGACTGTATCACAGTACATTCAATCTGAGCTGAAGCTTGAAAGCCCTCTAAGCCTTTGATGACCTGAGCAAGTCGAATAAAGCTTCGCCGAAGCGCCGAAGGCGCCGACCTCTCAGCTCTCAGCTCTGCAGACCTCTCAGCCACGATCCGTTACAAGCCAAAAGCTGTTCATTCTCCTACGCTTTGAGTTCACCCTTGGCAAGCTTCTCAAACACCTCGTAAAACGTCTCCGTCTCTCCTACGCTTTGAGTTCACCCTTGGCAAGCTTCTCAAACACCTCGTAAAACGTCTCCGTCTCCTGAGCTCCACTGATCCCGAGCTTGCCGTTGAGGATGGTGAAGGGTACACCCGAGATGCCGCGCAGTTGAGCCTTGCGGATGCCAGCTTCGACTTCGGACTTGAGCTCGTTGGTCTTGAGGAAGGCGAGGGCCTCCTCCCTGCTCATGATGCCCGAGGTCTCGGCGTCGCGGGCCAAAAGGTCGTGCGATCCAGGGTCTCCCTCCTCCTCAAAGTAGGTCTTGAAGGTCCTGCGAGTAGGAAAAGAGGAAGAGTGAGCATCCCCGAAGTGAGTTCGGTCGAAGGCAAGGGACTCACCTCTCGACGAAACGAAGTTGGCCCTCTTCGCCCTTGAGCTCCCTCGCCTTGGAAATCATGCGGTGGCTATCGGTCGTCTGGCTAACCACGCCGCCGTAGCTGAAGTTGATGTTTTCCAGCTTCCCACGCTCAATCATCGCTTGCTCCATCGCGGCGACCTTCTCGGCGCCTCCGAACTTGCGGATGTAGCGCTCTCGCTTGAGCTCGCCGGGCGAGTTTGGCAGAGTGGGATCGAGGAGGAATGGGGCGAAAGAGATGCTGAAGTCGAGGGGGAGGTCGTTCTCCTTGGCCTGCTGAATGGCCTTCGTGATCCTTCTGTAGCCCACGAAGCAGAAAGGACAGATGCTGTCGCTAGTGATCTGACGTGAGGGAAGAGCGAGAGTGGGAGGTGGTGTAGGGTGGCAAAGATCGCGAGAAATGGGTGAGTTGAGCTGCTCGGCGCTTCGGGGACCGAATCAAAGACTCACCTCGACAGCAACGGGGATACGAGTAACAGTCGACATTGTGCGAGAGGATAACAGTGGTCTGGGTGTCCTGGTGGCGAGTCGAAAGAGCATGCAAGAGCAGTGAAAGGCAGGAGAACAAGAGGCGTTCGGCTCGGCTGAGCTCATTTCTACCGATCTTCGTCAGCATTGACCAAGTCCGAAAATCGACAGAAATGTTGCAGAAAAGCTGCAGGGAGCTCATAGAGACCTATTTTGACTGCCAGAGAAATTCTTGCACACGGTGAGATCGTCAAGGCCCCTTTCGAGCGACTTTCCCTTGCCTTCTCGGCTCTCCCAAGGCTCAGAGAGGGCAAAGACGAATGTATGGGCAAGAGCACTAAAAGCACAAGCATGCATGTACACTGATTTCGAAAGACTATGTCACATCCCTCCCATCTCGGTGTCCTGGCCAGCGCCGCTGCCCTCGGCCGAAGAGGAAGCCTGCTCCCTCAAGGCATTGTAACTGAGTTTCCTCGTCGCTGTGTAACGCTCCCTCGCCTCCCTCTCCTTCTCTGTCTCGTCGTCCTCGACCATCTCGCCCGCCATTGCCAGCATTCCGAGTCCGACTCCTGCAGGCGGTCCCATCTCTCCCTCTGGCTCGTCTCCGCGAGCTGTCGTGTGTGCGAGGGCTGATGGATGAGGATAGGTCTTGCGTCTCTGTTGCTGTTGCTGCTGCTGCTGAGCCGACCTGGTTGCATGAGGCGAAGAGGAGGGAGGATGAGAAGTGCCCGGGCGAGTAGGCGACGGGTGAAGGGGAGCGGGTTGGGCGTCCTCGGGGGACGTTCCCACCTCCCCCGAGGGAGCCGGACGAGAAGAAGAGGAAGAAGGCCTTGAAGGCTCGGCCGAGTCTCGCATGGGAGGAAGGCGCATGGCATCCGCCGCCGTTCCCTCGCTCTGCGAACGCTGGTGTCCACGCTCCATGTCTCGCTGGCGCGCGCGCTGGACCTCGTACTCGCGCTCGCGCGGATCCCGGTCGTTGAAGCTTTGGGGCCCGTTCCAGATTCTCGGGGAGACGATGGGAGGGAGATGAATTGGGGGGTCGAGAGGGGGGAAAGGCGATTGTTCGAACGATCCGGCGTTCGAGCGGGGCGAGTAGGCTGAGCCACCGTGAGGAGAGTCGATGCTGAGGCGAAGGAAGGTGCCCGAGGGGGAGGAGAAGTTGCCAGGCGAGTAGGGACCTTCGGGGTGGGAGAAGTAGCCCGACGAAGCCGAGTAGGCCGATCCTGGATTGGGCGTGAACATCTGACTCCCCGTGCTGCCGTGCGAGGACGAGACGGAAGGGGAGGTCATGCCGAAGAAGGAAGGGGTGAAACTCGACGGCGAGTAGTGAGAGGACGGCGGCGAGCGGTAGGAGGGTTGCGGTGAGGGAAGAAGGTAGGTGGGTTGAGGCGAAGGCATGCCGAGTCCATGACCACCAGGCTGCTCGTAGTATGGACGTCCTGGTGGAGGTCCAGGGTGCGAGCGTCGACTTGTGAGAGGCGGTCGAGGCAAGGGAGGGAGAGGAGCGAGGGGGGCGGGTTCGGGAAGAGGAGGGAGGCGGAAGGCAGATTCGAGTGCTTCAGGCGCGTCCGAGGGCATTGGCACGCTTCTCGGAGTGTGACGATACCTCCAAGTGTGCTCTCCTACACCGCCTGCCTGATGCTCGTCGGTGGCAGCCGAGAAGCGAGAGGTGAAGGAGGAGAGGGGAGGGGGTCCTTCTCGAGGCGCCGATGTCGGGCGGGCTTGCTTGGCCTCCTGCGCTGCTGCCCGCTCTCGGTTGACCTTTGCTCGACGATTTTGGAACCAGACTTGGACTGAGGAGGGCGTTCGAGCGGGCGAGGGGGCGGCAGAGAATGGTCAGCTCAAGCTGGTCGCCGAGCCCCTTGTCCTCCTTTGAACTCACCTTCGCGATTCGTCATGCCCACCGCCTGTCCCACCTTTTCCCTAGCATCAAAGGAAGGCGAGTCGGTGATCTCAAACAGCGCGCAGAGCTCCTTGAGCTGCTCTGGCATGATCCGCTTGCGCTTGGGTTTCGTGGAGACGGAGGCGTCGGTCGGCGGTACGGTGTTGACAAAGAGGAGGGGCTTCTTGGGGGAGGAAGCGTAGGGGTGGTATGCGTTGGGATGATGACTACCACTTGCAGGCGACGAAGCCGACGGTCTCGAGCTGGACGACGAGGACGAGGTCGAGGGCGGAGGGGGAGGCGGATACGAGTGAGCTCTCCCGACCGATGGGCGCTCTTGCTGCTGCTGCTGCTGCTGCTGCTGCTGCTGCTGATGGCGAGGGTCCATCGGAGGGTGTTGGCGATGAGCGGTCGTCCACTGCATCTGCTCCTGCTCCGACATCTGCGCAGAGAGCAAACACTCGCAGATCAGCTCCAAGCTCCGGGGGAGGGGGTGAAGGAGAAGGAGGCTCACGGGCTGAGGGGCTGGATCAGCTCGCCAGTGAGCAGGGCGTTGCTCATCCCATTCTTCGCCGCTGCTGGGAGGCGCCCATTGCTGCATCCTGGCCTGTAGCAAGCCCCGCTGGCGAGCTCAAGAGACGCGCCGGCGAGAGTTGAGAGCCCTCGAGTTCTTGGAGACGAGTGCAAGAGCTACAGAACGGTCTACTTGTGAAGAGCGTGGGAGCGGTCAAGCGAGAGCAAGCAACGATGTTGTGGTGTGGTAGGAGTGGGAGGAGAGGAAGGGACGAGAAGGAGGAAGGGAAGGGGCCGCTCGGCCTAGGCGTGCGTGCGAGCTCTTGAGACGGGCAAATGCTGATCTTTTCGTTCCTTCTCTCTCCTCTCGGCTCGTGGGCTATGGATCACTGGTGAGGGCACCACGAGGCACTACTGTAGCTTGCCCCCGCCCTCTCTCGCTCGCGTGCAGGGCAACTCGTTCTTTTCGTGGCTGGCAGGGCGCCGAGAAGGCTTCGGCGCCCCCTTTGCTTCTCCTTCTGACCCGCCTTCTCGCAAAGAATACCTCTCGGTTGTGGTGAAAGGATATAAACGGGAGACAGAGTGATGGGCTGGAGCCCTGCCGCGCAAAAGGCACGCACGGCGAGTGAAGGAGTGGGGAACGAGGGAAGTCTCGAAAGACGAAAGATGGCTGCAGGGAGCACAACACCGCAACAAGTGCATCTGGTCGTAATCGGGATCATACACCTGTACAGACTACCACCTCGACCGCTCCCTCCACTCCCGCCTTGAGCTGCTGCAACCCGAATCGCTCAAACTCTGCCTTAAGGGCTCGGGTCTCGCCTCTCGCCGGCCTCGCCTCTGCCCCTCCCCTACTTCCCACCCTTGAGCCTCGCGTCGACGTTGCCACGATGTACACGATTCTTGAAGTGTACCGAGAAGTTGTCCAACGTCTCGCCCGGGCCGAGGTTGTAGAGCTGAGACGAGATTGCGAACGAAGGAGGCGCAAGCCAAGTCAGTCCTCTGAGACTTCGTTTCATCCTTTCCCGAAGGTTGGAGGGCCCGGTGGTGTGAAGGGGAGGAGAGTGGTATTAGAGATCGCACTACTCACCTTGCCGGGGCAATCGAGGCAGCGAATGCGCCACTCTTGGAGGTTGGGATCGGGCGGCCGAGGACGAGGGATGATCTCGAAGCGGTCGTCGACTTGCTTCGCTCGTAGGTCGGCAGCGGCCGCTTTCATCCATGGAAGCGGCTCCTGCGAGTCAAGAACAAAGGGTAGAAGACGGTCGAAGGTCAGCGAGCGCGAAATACGGAGGGTGTTTGTCGGGAGAACGAGATCGGCGAAAGGCTCACGGGGGCGGAGGAAGACGAGGCGGGAGGGACGGCGGGGGCGGGAGCTGCTGCTGGCGGTTGAGCGGTGGGTGCTGGTGCTGAGGAGGCGCCAGGTTGAGTCGATGGAGGTGAAGGAGCCGAGTTGGAGCTGTGGTCCGAGTCAGGCGAGCCGATCTGGACGAAGGGCAGATCCGGCGACTGGCCTCTCGCTCGGCGATTCTTGAGCGGCGCTGCCGAGTCGTTCGAGTCGTCCGAGTCTTCGTCCGACGAGTCGCGGATGCGAGGCTTGGGACGACCAGCCGCACGCTGCACGCGCTGCTCACCTTCGGCATCCATCGCTCGAGTCGAAGCCCTCGGACTCGCCACGGTCGCCGTTTCTGCAGCGATTGCAGCAGCAGCGTCGGCTTCCGCTTTGAAGCGAAGGTGGGCCTCGAGGTCGGTGGTGTAGGTGCATGGTCGCTGGCGTCGGTAGCGGTGGAAGTACTTGCCTGTGAGGGGAGGAGAGCGAATCAGCTCGACTGTTCGGCGATAGCATACGACCCTTTACTCACCACACTGCCCACAAAGACTGTGGGCACCAGAAGGTCCCTTGCGCCTTCCCACAGCTGCACTCTCGGGCACACCGCTGTCGAGGAGAGTGAAACGTTAGTCAACCTCCTCATTGCAGGAGAGCGAGGAAGCCCACCAGTTTGCGCAATGCCAAGCGCCCTCGATGAGATGAGGATGAAGTCCAAGAGCCTCGAGGTGGGCGGTAGAACTAGCAGTGGCCTTCTTGAGAAACTTGGGCTTGCCGACCACCTTCTTCGGCAGTTCGGGCGCCGGCGTCGCTCCATGAGATGTGGCATCCGCAGGCGTCGCGCTGCCCGAAGTCGGGTCATAGGGAGCGAAGGTGCCGTCGGGGTTCTGCTTGAGGCGCCTGAGGCGACTCCCTCCCACTTTGAGAGCTTCGGCGGTCATGGGAACGAGGACGGAGCCCTCAGTCGGGATGAGCTTGAGCGGCGATGAGGGTACCGTTTCGAGGTCGGCGGGCTTGGCGATGGGAGGAGGGAGAGCGATAGGGTACGGGTGCGAGAGCTCGGGCATGGGGTAGACCATGTCGCCGCGGTGGTCTTGAAACGAGGCGATGGGCTCGGTGTTGGGCTTGGGGATGAGCGTGCGATGAGTCTTGACAAACTCGCGGTCGGGAAGGGCGACTCCTCGGCCTTTGGTCTGACGACGCTTGCGCCTGACCTCGCGTTCGCGCTCCTTGTCGTTGCGCTCAACCTCGTCTGGCGTGAGTTGGTTGAGGAGGGGCGTGTAGTCGTCGGCCTCGGCGCGGAAGGGTTCGAAGAGGGAGGGGAGGAATTCGCGTCGAAGATCCTCGTCTGGGATGGGGACGCCCTTGACGTGACCGAGGAGGCAGAGCGATTTCGTGTAGACGTCGACCTGCTCGCGGATCGAATGGGCGATGGCGGTGCTGAGGGAGGCGACGAGTCAGCCTTGTGAGCTTTGAAGAGTTATGTAGTCAAGGACAACTCACCGGAACTCTCCGGAGAGACCCAACTCGGCAGCAAACGTCTCGGCGAATGCTTCGGGTGAGTTGCGCGAGTCGGAGATGTCCCACTCGAACTTGTCGACGAGTTGAAGGTTGTCGAGAGTAATGTCGAGCTGCCATAGAAAGGTGTTAATAGTGGTCTTCGGCTTCGAAGCAGCTGCAGCCCACCTTGATCGTCACGCGAAGCTCGTCGTTCAAACCCTGTTGGCGGGGGAAGTCCCTGAGCGTGAGAGGTTCTTGATCCTCTGTCGAATCGCCCATCTCCGTATCCTCATCGCTGGTCGCAACCTTCCTCCGCTTGAAGGCTTTGGTCTCGAACCAGCGCCGGCTCTCCTCGCGAATCGAAGCGAGGTCATCGCCGAAGTGGGCCGTATAGTTCTCGGTGAGCTGAGCCTCCTCGATATGGCGCTTGATCTGAGAGACGATCTCCTTGAAGAAGCTGTGGTAGGGCAGGCGGAGGTCGGCGCAGAGATGCGAGGCGAAGATCTCGGGAGTGATGATGGTTTCTGAGATGGATCCGGGATCAGCGACGACTCAATCGCGAACTAGAGAGGTCGGACCTACCTCGCAGGTTCCAGGTAAAGGTATCTCGGAGCTTGTAGGCTTCGTGCTCGTAGTCCAGGCGGATGGGAATGAGCACTTCGGGCACTCGAGCCGTCGCGCGAAGCTGCTCCTTGGACCTGCGAGAGCCCAGTTCAGTGGCAGGTTCCATCGCCGCGTATCGACGAAGAAAAACTCACATTCGAATCTCCTTCCTTTCTGCTCCTCGCTTGCCCTTGCTGTGCTCTCGCGAGCGATCCGCCTCCATCCTGATCCTCATGCGAGCTGGCGGTCGCTCATCCGGACCTCCAAGCCAATCCTCCCTCGTCAAGACATCCTGAGCGATGCCGTTGAGCTCCATCTTGCGCGTGCGTTTGGCTGCCAGCAGCTCCTTCTCGTAGGCCAAGTCGCGCTCCATCCAGCTCTTGACCCGCTGTTGATCGGCCGGTTCGATGGTAGGGAACTCGACGCCGGGCTCCATTGGAGTGATGCGAGTGAAGAGAGGGTAGACGGGTACGGCGAAGGGAGGACCACCATCGCTTGGTGCAGAGAGAGGAACGGAACCCGAGGCTTGACGCGCCGCTTGCTGCTGGCGAAGGAGGAGAGCTTGCTGCTGGGCGGAAGCGGCATTGCGCGGAGGCTGGAGAATTGCTCCATTTGCCCCTTGCGAAGCCATGGATCCACTGTAGGCCGAGGGCGGGGCTTGAGAGCGAGGCGGCTGCTGGACGAGATGAGGGAGGTTCGGAGCGCCTTGTGCTTGCGCTGCCTGGCGAATGAAGGCTGCTTGCTGCTCATCCAATGACATGGGCTGAGCGTGCACCCCGTTGGCTCCTGCGTAGCCGTTCATTTGGCGAGCGCGACGAGAGAGCGAGTCGAGACGGCGCTAGCGCTGTTCGCTCTTGTTGAGGTTTAGCAGAGGTAGTGCTGGGGGCTCTGGATGATTGTATGAGGTCAGCTGACATCCTACTGCTCTGCTACAGCTGCTAGACGAGTCTCACCTGAGCGACAAACAAGGCTAAGCGAGCGCGCGTGGTCCAGAGACGGGCGGGTGCTGTGCTGTAGACCGATGGCAGGATCGAGGCTGTAGCACGACAGGGAAGCGCAAACACGCTCGGTGCTGAAGTCGAGCGCAGACCGACGATGTAAGAAAGCGACCAGCGTTGCCAAGTCCAAGCTCAGCCGTCCTCGCGGGTCTATGCACCGCGCATTCGAGCTCTTTCGAGCTCTGCTTCCTGCCAATCTTCGTTCAAAACTCTCGTCGTAGCGCTGGACCGCATCAGGTCTCTCAAAAGAGGGGTCTCCCGTCGCAGGAGACCTTCTACAGCTCCTGCTCTCCCTCCCAGCCTTGCGAAGCTGCCGTGGGCCTCCCGCATCGCCCAGTGGTCCTGTGAGTGCTCGTCGAAAGAGCTTGCCTCGACGATTTTGGGCTGACAATGTCGTTTCTCAAGTGGTCCATCTCAACTGGTACAGGCTCCACCTACTCGCCTACATCTTCGTCCCGCTCATCGCCGCCGGCATCTTCGTGGCTTCCAACGGCTTTCATCGAATCTCCTTAGTTGATGCCATGTTCGTTTGCTACAGCGTCAGTCTACCTCTCTGGCAGGGGGGCGGCCTTACGAGCGAGAGGCCGCCCAAGGACCTCATTCGGCGAGTTTGTTGAACGCCGAAGCTCACGCCTTACTCCACAGGCGACGACTGAAACGGGGTTGAACTCGGTCTTGCTCAATAACCTCACCTTCTGGCAACAAGTGCTCCTCTTCGTGAGCCCACTCCTCGCTCAGCACGGGGCTGTAGAGACTGACGCTTCGGCCTCCAGCTGCTCATGATCATCGGCTCAACGCCGAGCATATCCATCATTACCCTCTTGATCCGGAGACATTTCTTCAAGCGCCAGCTCGACCACCTCATTGCTCACTCGGGTAAGCTACACTTTGTTCTTAGCAGACATCAATGCACGAGCACCCTGGATTCGCAGACGAAGATTGCTCGGCGCTGACTCTCGCCTTCTTTCTCGCAGCGAGTGCACGCCGTCGAGTCAACGCCATTGCTGAGGATGTGAGTGACCGACTTCTCTACGATCCCTTGGTCGCGCCACTGACTTGACTCTCGAATAGAGCGAGAATGTCATTCGGGAGGACGACGACTGGATCAAACAGGATCCAACCGCTCCAGATTCGGCGCCAGCTGCGCTCGACCTGCATCCTTTGACTACTCGAGACGTTCCGGTGATTGCCGATGTACTCAGCGACGAGCCCGAGTCGCTGAGCCTGCATTCGAACCCTCCACCTGCCATCACTGCTCGGCGGCGTCGCCGTCGCGTTCAGTCCGCCCCAAAGACTCGTCTCCAGCGTAAGCTCAGCTTCCGAGTTCGGATTTAGCTCCATTCGAGCCCCATTGATCTCGACCTAACAGAACTAGCGACGAGTCCTCCTCTCGGCGCTCCTCCATCGCCCACCGTCAGCGAGATGCCGCCGAGGTCTCGGACTATCGACTTCGCCGACGATGCCACTCTTCGCAACCAGCCCAGCAACCTCTCTGAACCAGGGTTCGAGTCAAATTTCCTGCATCGCACGCCCGCGCGCCTTCCACCTCGCGCTGGCAGCCACTTCAATCCCGACTCGGCAATGTCGCAAGGCTTCGGCGGGTTTCCCAACCCACTCACACTCGCCGCTGGAGCCATCACCCGTCGCATCGCTGCTAGCGCATCAGCTCGTCGAGATTCTGAGCGCCTCTCACTCGACTCGGAGCGCCCGCAGCCCCGTCCGGATGCCGACTCGGCCCCCTACTTCTCCTTCACCCCAAAAGTCGGTCGCAACTCCAAGTTCAAGGGTCTTACGACTGAGCAGCAGGAAGAGCTCGGCGGTGTAGAGTTCAGGGTGAGCCGTTGCTGAGGCTCGGACCGCGGTCGAAGAAGCCCGACGATGCTCACCTCTCTCTCTCTCTTGCAGGCCCTCACCGCCCTTCTCCGCATCGTGATCGCCTACTCGCTATTGCTGCCCCTCATCGGCGTACTCGTGACCGCGCCATGGCTCGCTACCTCGCCCCGGTGGAAGCCAGTATTCGCGGCTGCTGACACGACCGTCTCGCCCGTTTGGTACACCTTCTTCATTATCGCATCAGGGTTCTTCAACTGTGGTCTCAGGTGAGCTGCAATTCTCCTCGAAGCGACGGGAGCTCATCCCGGGCTGCGATACTGATCTTGAAGCGACGGGAGCTCACACCGTCTTCTAACAGCCTACACGACTCCTCCCTCATCCCCTTCCAGACTGCATATTGGTTACTCGTCGTCATCGGCTTCCTCATTCTGGCTGGCAACACGTCTTTTCCAATCTTTTTGCGCCTCGTGCTGTACGTACATCGAGATCGCTCTCAAGCACGTCCAAAGATCGTTCTGACGCTCCTTTGTCAGATGGACATGCTCCAAGATTGCGCCGAAGGCCTCTCGTGTTCGAGAGACGCTTCAATTCTTGCTCGACCACCCTCGGCGATGCTTCCTGTACCTCTTCCCTTCGCAGTAAGCTTGCTCCTTCAACTCCTGCCTTCAAAACAAGCTGATCTCGGTCTGTTCGCAGTCAAACCTGGTATCTGGTGAGCCTTCGTCCTCGCGAGAAAACGACGGCGCCGTGGCTCAGCTCGGTAATCTACGCAGGCATTCGTCCTCCTGGTCCTCAACTGCATCGATTGGGCCTCCTTCCTCGTACTCGACGTGAGTCGTGACGACTGTCGGCGATAACGACTCGCCGTCGCTGACTCCATCATCACAGATCGGAAATGAAGAGATCGAACGGATTCCCATCGGCAACCGAGTCTTCCTCGGTCTCTTCCAAGCCATCGCCGTCCGCACCTCAGGGCTCGCCGTCGTCTCTCTCGCTACCATCGCGCCCGCCCTGCAAGTGCTGTACGTCAGTATGTTCTCGGTCGCAGCGTATCCGATCGCAGTCAGCATTCGGAGCACGAACGTTACGAAGAGAAGTCCATGGGCATTTTCCGGGAGTCCGACGACGAGGACGAGATGGAGGCGCAGTTCGCCACCTCGGCGCGAGCGAAGAAGCCCAAGACGACGGGAAGCTACATCCGCTACCACGCTCGCAAGCAGCTCGCCTTCGACATGTGGTGTAAGCTTTAGCCTCAGTGTTCCCATCCGTTCGAGCTGAGCTCTAGCCTCGTTGTTCTCATCCGTCCGAGCTGAGCTGACCGAGGTCGCCCATGTCCGAGCCGAGCTGACCGAAGTTGCCCATTCCGCAGGGCTTGTCGGCGCGCTCTGGATCGTGTGCATCATTGAGAGATCCAAGATTCTTGATGAGGAGCATCCGTGAGTCGCCCCTCGACCCACGATCTCGGATTTGAGCGCCGAGCTCGTTTCGCTGACTTGCGCTCCATGATCTCCACCCACCCACTTCTCCCAAACCCTTGCACTCAAATACAGCTGGATCAATAGTGAGCTTCAGATCACCAGCATTGCCATATCAGCAGCCGTTGCGGTACTGACCGTCCTCCCCGACTCCCTTCATCTCGTCTCGCCGCCTCTCTGCCGCCCTACACAGTCTTCGCGCTCCTCTTTGAGGTATCCTCAGCCTACGGCAACATCGGGCTCAGCGTCAATTCGAACCCTGCAAGTAATACGAGCCTCTCGGGCGAGCTTCGAACGGGAAGCAAGCTCATCCTGATCGCCGTCATGGTCCGCGGGCGCCATCGAGGTCTCCCTCGAGCTGTGAGCTCAGAATCTCTCTCTTCCTCTGGATCTCCTCCCTCGCCTTCTTGGCCTCACTCCCTACCTCATCTCGGAAGCTCAGCGTGTCGTTCGAAGCTCGGCATTCGTTCAAAGCTCGGCGCTCTCCCGTCTCAGCCTCGCCCGCTGACCTCTCCTCTCCCTTCTACAGATCGATCGCTCGATCATGCTGCCTGATGATCTGGTGGGTCAGAATGACGACGTATCGCAGGCGTTTGACGCGGAAAGGAGGAGCAGACGAGGATCGAGCAATGGTGAGGAGAGGAGGGACAGCACTTCCTTCGCTGCTCGAGACTGAAGGCCAAATCTCTGTGATTGTTGTACACCCTACATGCATCTGTACTACTCATCCACCTTTGTTTCGAATCGTACCCCGGCTTGCGAATGGCGCGAAGCACGTTCAATGGCCGGTCTCCGACGATGCGCCGAGCGCCGAGAAACGAACTTGAAGGTGTAGGAAGTCAGATGGACATGCTCCAAGATTGCGCCGAAGGCCTCTCGTGTTCGAGAGACGCTTCAATTCTTGCTCGACCACCCTCGGCGATGCTTCCTGTACCTCTTCCCTTCGCAGTAAGCTTGCTCCTTCAACTCCTGCCTTCAAAACAAGCTGATCTCGGTCTGTTCGCAGTCAAACCTGGTATCTGGTGAGCCTTCGTCCTCGCGAGAAAACGACGGCGCCGTGGCTCAGCTCGGTAATCTACGCAGGCATTCGTCCTCCTGGTCCTCAACTGCATCGATTGGGCCTCCTTCCTCGTACTCGACGTGAGTCGTGACGACTGTCGGCGATAACGACTCGCCGTCGCTGACTCCATCATCACAGATCGGAAATGAAGAGATCGAACGGATTCCCATCGGCAACCGAGTCTTCCTCGGTCTCTTCCAAGCCATCGCCGTCCGCACCTCAGGGCTCGCCGTCGTCTCTCTCGCTACCATCGCGCCCGCCCTGCAAGTGCTGTACGTCAGTATGTTCTCGGTCGCAGCGTATCCGATCGCAGTCAGCATTCGGAGCACGAACGTTACGAAGAGAAGTCCATGGGCATTTTCCGGGAGTCCGACGACGAGGACGAGATGGAGGCGCAGTTCGCCACCTCGGCGCGAGCGAAGAAGCCCAAGACGACGGGAAGCTACATCCGCTACCACGCTCGCAAGCAGCTCGCCTTCGACATGTGGTGTAAGCTTTAGCCTCAGTGTTCCCATCCGTTCGAGCTGAGCTCTAGCCTCGTTGTTCTCATCCGTCCGAGCTGAGCTGACCGAGGTCGCCCATGTCCGAGCCGAGCTGACCGAAGTTGCCCATTCCGCAGGGCTTGTCGGCGCGCTCTGGATCGTGTGCATCATTGAGAGATCCAAGATTCTTGATGAGGAGCATCCGTGAGTCGCCCCTCGACCCACGATCTCGGATTTGAGCGCCGAGCTCGTTTCGCTGACTTGCGCTCCATGATCTCCACCCACCCACTTCTCCCAAACCCTTGCACTCAAATACAGCTGGATCAATAGTGAGCTTCAGATCACCAGCATTGCCATATCAGCAGCCGTTGCGGTACTGACCGTCCTCCCCGACTCCCTTCATCTCGTCTCGCCGCCTCTCTGCCGCCCTACACAGTCTTCGCGCTCCTCTTTGAGGTATCCTCAGCCTACGGCAACATCGGGCTCAGCGTCAATTCGAACCCTGCAAGTAATACGAGCCTCTCGGGCGAGCTTCGAACGGGAAGCAAGCTCATCCTGATCGCCGTCATGGTCCGCGGGCGCCATCGAGGTCTCCCTCGAGCTGTGAGCTCAGAATCTCTCTCTTCCTCTGGATCTCCTCCCTCGCCTTCTTGGCCTCACTCCCTACCTCATCTCGGAAGCTCAGCGTGTCGTTCGAAGCTCGGGTTAGGGTGGGTTAGGACTCGGAGGGACAGCGCTTCCTTCGCTGCTCGAGACTGAAGGCCAGATCTCTGTGCTTTTTGTACACCCTACATGCATCTGTACTACTCATCCACCTTTGTTTCGAATCGTACCCCGGCTTGCGAATGGCGCGAAGCACGTTCAATGGCCGGTCTCCGACGATGCGCCGAGCGCCGAGAAACGAACTTGAAGGCGTAGGAAGGAAATTGCATCAGTAGCTGTATCGCGAATCGCAGCACCCAAAAACCCTTTCCGAACTTTCACCACAGTACAGGTCAACTACAATTCAGAAATCTCGACCTTAGCGCGGGGGCCAATTCGAGTCTGCCTCCGTCCTCTTCCTCGCTTAGAATCTCGACAACCGTCCACTACAGCTCGGCTTAGCACAGCTCGCAGGAGCAGCTTCTTGCTGCCCCTCCACAGGTTTCGGCTGCCCTTCTGCAGGTCTACATCGCCTAGACGCCTCGAGACGAACCGCGTCCGCCTTTGAGATGCCGCCGTTTCGACGTCGCCTGTCGCTCGCCCGGCATCCAAGTACGGCGGCAAAGACGCCATCCATCTTTCGTGATTCGAAGCTGTACACCAGCTTCACAAGCTTTGCCAGTGAGTCCAAGGTGGCCCCGGCGGGAGCGAGCGCGCTAGCTCAAGGCGCTCCCCTCTCGCTGGCGTACTGACATAGTACACTGCTTGCAGTGGTTCACCTCAACTTCTTCCGACTCCACATGATCGCCTTTACTGTGCTACCACTGATTTCATCCGGAATCATGTACGCCTCAAACGGGGAGAACAAGATTGCCTACATCGACTGCCTCTTCATGTCTGTGTCTGTAAGCACTTTCTGCTCTAGATCCCACTCTTCAGAGATCACCATCGCCTCGGATAGCCCTTAGGCTGCTGCATGCAAACCACGCCGCCCAGTTGCGGGACGTCTTCGCCGAACCCGCTGACTCTGCTCCTACCTTGCAGTCCTGGACGGTGACGGGGTTAAACTCGGCCCTCCTCGGCGACTTGACTACTTGGCAGCAGGTCATGATCTTTGTGGGTCGTTACGCGCCTGCTTGGCCATTTTGCTGGTCAGCTATCTTCGGCGAAGGCGCTTGCTAACTCTTCCCTCTGCGCAACAGCTCCACATGACTATGGGATCGCTCAGCTTTGTCTCCATCATCACCATCATCATTCGCCTGTGAGCTCATCTCGCCGTCACAACTCGTTTCAAGCAGCGCGCTCACCTCCTTCGGCGCAGACGATTCTTTCGGCGCAAGTTCGAGTACATGGTCGAGAACGATCGTGCGTACCTTCTCATCAATCTATAGACGTATCTGCGCTGACGTCGATGCATCACAGCCGAAGCTCGGAGTCGTGTGGACGCCGTCGGAGCTGAAGAGGTTCGGGCTCCTCGCGCTCGCCGCTCGATAGTCGAACTTCGCTGAGCTCCACAACCCACAGGCTGCACTTGAAGGACGAGTCTACAACCCCATCTCTCGCCCGAATCCCGTCGACCACCTTGGCCGCTCAGAAGCCTTCCTCAACTCGAACGCCAACTCGCCCGCCGGATCAGCCACGCCTACGCGGGAGGTGGAGAAGGAGAAGCAGCGCAAAAAGAAGAAGAAGAAGGAAAAGCTTCGTGCCGACATGATTAAGCGCATCGACGTGCCCGTGCGCGTCAACGAGATGAACGTCACGGGCTGGCTCAGCGAGAAGGCCACCGCCGAGGAGATCGAGCAGCAGCAGGGCGGGGACCACGTCTTCACCGAGGAGCCTGAGTCTGACTCTTCTCTCGATCTGACTCCTGCGGGTACTCCTGCTGCTGAAGAGGTCGAGGAGGAGGAGGTACATGAGCGACTGCCCGTACCCTTCACCGAGACTCGGACCGCGTAAGTTGTGCTGCTCCAGCGGGCCCTCCGACCGAACGCTGACGCGCCTCCTTCGACTCTAGTATCCAATTTGACGACTCGAGCCTTCCGACCCGCAACTCGCATGCTCATCTGCGCCGGGCAAGCGACTCGGTCGCCACTGACATTGGGCACTTTCGGCTCGACCACATGCCTCGCACTCGGACCATGGGCGAGTACCGAGCTCCCCAGATCCGCGGTGAAATGGGCGCTGACGTTTCACTGCTCACAGATCCGCACCTCAGCACCGTCACCGAGGGACAGGTTCAGACGCCCACCTCGCCCGCCTTCCGCAACTTTCCCCGTTCTCGCACCATCGAGTTCCGCGACGAGGATTCAGATCTTCGCTTACGCCGTACACGAACGCACAACCCGGATCCTGGTGCGTTCGTTTCGCTTTCAAGGAGACGTCGCCAGCTGACTTCGCTCGCGCAGATGCTCCCGGTCGGCGCCCCTCCCACTCTACTCTTCGCGACAACTCACGGACACTGACTCGCACGGGAACCTATCAACCCGACGAGGCAATCACAACGGGCTTCGGAGGCTTCCCCAACCCCATCTTCGCCGCCGCTTCCTACGCTCGGAGCAAGATTCCCGCCCTCAACCACGCCGTCGAGCGCAATCTTACGATGCCCAGGACCACCACGCTCGCTTCTACTCATTCGGTCACCAACTCTGCGGTCAATCCTCACATCAAGCCAGTTTCCTACATCTCGTTCGACGCTGTCGTTGGCCGCAACTCCAAGTTCCACAATCTCACGACGGCACAGGAGGAGGAACTCGGCGGAGTCGAGTATCGCGTACGTCTCTATCCACTCTCGGCGCGCGTGCAACAGCGTTGACACCCTCTTCCACAGGCCCTCGTCCTGCTCCTGCGCATTGTGATCGGGTACTGGCTCCTCACCCAGCTCATCGCCGTCCTGGTTCTTGCGCCGTGGATCAGTCACACGCAGAAGTACCTCAACATTCTTCAAGACGACGCCGTAAACCTCAACCCGACGTGGTTCGTGTTCTTCCAAGTCTACTCGGCTTTCAGTAACAATGGCATGAGGTTCGTTGCTCGGTCTTCTTCCTCGATCCCTCTCAGCGCCGCGCTCAAGCCTTCTCTGCTACAGTCTCGTCGACCAGTCGATGGTCCCCTTTGGAGATGCCTACCTTCTCATCGTCGTCATGTCGATGCTCATCCTCGGCGGCAACACCGCCTACCCCGTTTTGTAAGTCGCCGAGCCGAGCGGTTCGAGACTTTCGGCTTCATTCGCTGAGCCTTTTTTCCCACGTCACCTTTATCTAGCCTGCGTCTCTGCATGTGAGCTACTCGACGCCTTCATTTCGAAGCACCCGGCTGACTCCTTCCTCTCGCAGCTGGATCATCTCCAAACTCGTCCCGAGTCAGTCACGGACCCGCGAGACGCTACAGTTCCTTCTCGACCACCCTCGGCGCTGTTTCATCTACCTTTTTCCCTCTCAGTGCGTTTCTCGAGCATCCTCGCCGACCGAATCGCTCGTTGACGGCCACTCTTTTCTCGCAGCCAAACCTGGTTCCTCGTCTTTGCCCTCGTTTGCCTCAAGTGAGTACGACAGCAGCATCTGGAATGTCCGTATCAGCTAACCCGTCCGTCCTCTTCAGCTCAATCGATTGGGTATCCTTCCTCGTCCTCGATATCGGCAATCCTGCCATTGAGGTCATTCCCGTTGGTACTGTAAGAGGTCTCTCGCTCGAGTTCAGTCCCTCCCCCTAGCTGACTCTTTCCGACTACGTGCAGCGAATCATCGACGGCCTCCTTCAATCTTTCGCCGTCCGCGCTGCTGGATTCTCAATCGTCTCCCTCTCGAGCGTGGCGCCGGCTTTGCAGCTGCTCTACGTCATCATGATGTACGTTGCCGTCTATCCTATCGCGGTGAGTATTCGGAGTACCAACGTGTACGAGGAGAAGTCGCTCGGTGAGTTTTCTTTTCGCTCTCAGACACCGTCGAGAACCGAGCTAACCCTATCTTCATTCCAGGGATCTTCGAAGACGATGAAGATGAGGATGAAGTCGAGGCCAAGTTCGAGAAGTCTCACTCGGCGACGCAGTACAGTGAGCGAACTTTGAAGCTTTCCCGAAGCTGGCGACCTCCGCTGACGCTGTCGTCTTCTGCAGTCTCTTACCATGCTCGCAAGCAACTCGCTTTCGACATGTGGTGTAAGCTGCCCCTCTCTTTGCTTGCCTGACTCGATCGCTGACCTTAACTTCCTCTGTAGGGCTCGTGCTTGCTCTCTGTGAGTCCGAGGTCGAGCTACATTCCGAGTACCCTCACTGACTTCTTCTCTCGCGCAGGGCTCATCTGCATCATCGAACGTGGCGCAATCGGCAACGCCGACTACCCGTGAGCCTCCCTCTCCCCCCGAGCTTCCCGGAGCGCTGACACTCGCTCCGGCAGCGAGATCACCATTTTCACCCTCATGTTTGAGGTCACGTCGAGCTATGGAACAGTCGGCCTCTCACTGGGCAACACGAGGGTAAGTCACACTGGTCCCTTCGGCGTTCCACCACCTCGGGACTGAGCCTGCTCCCCTCTCACTCGCAGACCAACACTTCCCTCGCCGGAATTCTGAGGACTCTCTCCAAGCTCATCCTCTGCGCCGTCATGATTCGTGGCAAGCATCGAGGACTTCCCGTCGCGTTCGTTTCGCTCTCCCGGTCCCGCTCTCTTCTCTACCGCTGACCTTGGCTCCCCGACTCTTTCCACAGCATCGACCGATCCATCATCCTCCCTTCCGAGCTCGACAAGGGCTTCCCCGTCACCGATACCTCCTCCAGCAAGCTCGGTCGTCGCCTTTCGCGAGCCAGTGTTCGGTCGGCGGGCAACAGCGACCGCGATCTCGATGGGTTGAGCGTGCGCAGTGGCGGATTGGAGGCTGTACAGAGTGAGACGGATCAGGCGAGGGTGGAGAGGGTGAGGCAGGAGAGCGAGGGAGCGTCAATGGGGAATGGGGGAGGAGCGGTGGATCATGGCTTTGGCTTCACCAAGCCCGTGATGAGGTGGCGGGATGAGGAAGGGAAGGAACACGTTCTGGGTAGTGGAGGAGGAGGAGACGACGGAGAGGACAGTAGCGAGGGCAGTAAGGAGATTCTGGCGGCGGAGGAGGCGAAGAGGACCTCGGCGGCGGAGGAGCAGTCCGAGCAGATAGGTGGAGGGCCATAACATAGGTGGAAGGGGCTGCGAGAGGCCCCGGGGGTTCAGAGTGAATTCAAGGTTATGCTATGCTGTTGCGATGCTTTCTGATGGTCGTGCTCGGAGAGTGAGATTGCGAGCGCCCTTGCTGGCTCCCTGCCTTCGCCGAGCTGCTTCGAAGGCCTCTCGACTAGGATTCTGTCCCAAGCTCTTCTCCGCCAAGTGAACAGACATACCTCTGTTAGCCCGGAGTAAGTCACTGCACAGTAGTAGCCTTCAGGCGAGCCCTTCAGCGACCGCTGGGCTCTCGGTTCAGCCAATTGTGTGCGCGTTTGAACCAATTGAAGCCATCGTGAGCTATCTGCAGTCCGATGTTCAGCAGCCAATCAGAGCGCATGCAAACCGAGATCGTCCAGTTTCGCGATCGAAGAGCAAATTGTGGGGTGGAAGCTTCTCCCAAGCCGAGAAAAAGGGGCGACGCAGGGAAAGGGAAGGAGGGAGAGCAGGAAGTCCTCTACAGAGCAGAGGGAACGAAAGAGCCAGCAGAGTCGTTTGCGAACAACCGAAACGAGCTGCAGAGCCCGATCACGAGGCGAGAGCACCTAGGATTAGACGCCCTTTGATTTGATGGAAGCGAGAGCCGACGAAGGCGGTTTCCTTTTCGCCATCACTTCTTGCACGCTTCTACGAGCACCAGCAGCTCGTACAGCAAATTCGGAACGGGTACCCGGTCAGCGCACACGCCCCTACACCAGGCAGCCGACGAACGACCTCGGCTCAGACTTGCGCCAGACCCGAACGATCTGACGGGGTTGAGCTCAAGATCCGCTTGATCCAAGGGACGCGCGGGAGCAGCAGTTTGACCTACACGACGAGGATGACTAGTATACACAATATACTAGGGCCCGCAGGCGGAGCGGCCGAGGAGAAGGAGCCATCGCCGACGTCGAGATCAGCAGGCGCGCTGCCGGCAGGTGAATCAGCGCCGCCACTCACGCTGCCTAGCATCCACACGTTCGATTCGGCGGGAAGAGGATCCTACTCGCATACAGGGTCCTCACTTCCAGGGATCAATCGCTGGCACGAGGGCGAAGCGGGCAGGACGAGCCCAGGAGGGATAGGAGGGCGCGCTTCACCTCGGGGCGAAGGAGCGGTACAGGAATCCAGCAGCAGCAGCAACACCTACATGGCTACAGAAGGAGCAGCTCCTACTGGCTACCATCACCAGCAACGCTCGCCGCCGTCACCTGCTCAGTCAAGTCACTCGGCAGCTCGCTCGCCTCCGCACGTCTCTGCCCCTTCGGCTTCATCCCAGTCGCCTTTCTACTCGGCTCGCCCAGCACCGACGACGACGACGGCCGTCTATCATTCGCCAAAGCTGGATTCGCATCACCACGACTCGGCGCCTCCTCCCTCGTCCACCACCGCCTGCACCTCGTGCGGAGCGACTTCGACTCCCCTCTGGCGCCGCTCGGCCGAAGGAAAGATTCTCTGCAACGCTTGCGGTCAGTCTCTTGATTTCTCGCTCATTTCTGTAGCCGATCATCTCCAGAACAATGCTGACTCTTTCCTTCGTCTGATCCATCGCTGAAAGGTCTGGCCAAGACGCGCGCCGCTCCTACAGCTGCCAACCGCTCCGCTTCGCCTGCAGCGATGACTTCTACTACCATGGCTCCCGCCGCCCAGCCTTCGCCTCAGATCCCCTACATGCGCAATCCCGCACCTCAGCAATGGCCGCAACCCGGATCGTCGCACACTTCGAACCCCCTCCCGCTCACGTCCCATCCGTACGGCCTCCAACCGACCCAGCCACCTCATTCCCATCCTTATCATCCTTCTCCAACGCCCGCACCAGCCGCGATCCCGCCACCGCCAGCGCAATCGCAATCAGCTCCCGCGCCCACTCCCCCGCCCAAACCTTCGGCGGCGGTCGAGGAGGAAGCGCCAGCTGGATCGTGTCCGGGAGGAGGAGTCTGCAACGGTCAAGGAGGGCAGACGTGCTGTCAAGGCTGTCCTGCTCTCAACAATCGCCTCCTCTATTCTGGAGGAGATGCGAAGGCGAGGCAGGCGATGGCGCTTACGGCCGCTGCTGTTGCGGGAGCCGAGGCGGAGGGCAAGTCGACGGCTGGAGACGTGGGAGTGATGGAGTGTTTCAACTGTCAAACGAGTAAGTCGTCTGATGATGATGATGACGGCCGCACGGCCGAGTTCGGTGAATCTTCGGGCAACAGCGCTGATCGTCCTTCCTTTCTTTCCCTCTTCCTCCTTGCTTTCCTCCCACGACTTGCAGGGACGACACCGCTCTGGCGCAGGGACGGTGAAGGTCGAGTCGCTTGCAACGCCTGTGGTGAGTCCTCTAGCTCCCCTCCTCTTCCCTCGTCCGAACTCTTTCGAGTCGCAGTAATGCCTCGTTGGACGCATTCTGCTCTTGAGGGCGACTTGGAGGGCTGGTCGGCGGGCGTATGGAAGCACAGTGACGGTGTTGTGCTCGAGTACTGTGGGCTGACTCTGCCGTTCTTCTCTGCCTCTTCCCCCCTCTCTCCCGCCGCGCTTTATCACGACAGGCCTCTACTACAAACTTCACAATGCTCATCGACCTGTGAACATGAAGAAGACGACCATTAAGCGACGTAAACGAGTACCACCTGCCCCCAGTGCTCAGGTAAGTCGCGCCGAAAGCAGGGAGGCGAAGCTGACCCTCTCGCACGCGCGCAGAACCGCCCCGCGATGAACGACACCTCCGTTCGCGATCCCTCAGTAGGCGCTTCGCCTCTCAAAGTCGAAGATCAGGCCGGCAGCGCTGGAGACGACAGCTCGGCGGGTCCGGCGCCGAAACGCAGGAAGACGACGAAGAAGGCCGCCGCTGCTGCCGAGGCTGCTGCTGGGAAGCAGATCTG
>MWVB01000041.1:117342-134813 GCA_003054985.1 Leucosporidium scottii | reverse complement strand
GAAGCAGTAATCCTCCTGGTTGCGGCGTTGAGGGACGAGGGATGGGCGAGGGAGGAATGGAAGTGGAGGGAGAGATGATGGGTGCTGGTGCTGGGGGAGTGAGATCCCTGATGGGTGCTGCTGGTGACGCCTCGGGGATGGGAGCAGGGAGCGCCTTCTCCTTCTCCTCTTCCTTCTTCAGATCCTCCTGTTTGACCTCTGCCTTCTTCTCCAGAACCACCTCAACAACCGTCTCATCCACATCCTCATCCTCCTCCGTAGCCCACCTACTCCTCCCTCCCAACGCAGGTCGTTTGACCGGATCCGGCGGGCGAGAGATGCGAGTGCGAACGATGGGAGTTGGTGCCGGGGGAGTCGATTCGACGGGTTTTGAAAACACGGATGCGAGCGAGGCATCCGGTGCGGATGAAGGAGCGGGGGGTGGGAGAGAGTGGGAGGGAGGGGAGGACTTGAGCGGCTCGGTCGGACTGGTCCTTAGCTTGGAGAGCATGGACTCGATCTGACCCATTGCTCCGGTCGTAGGTTTCGGTGGCGAGATGGAGGAAGGGGCTGTTCGAGTGGGAGGAGAGACGGAGAGGGAGACGGCGGGTTCGAGTTTGGTCTTGGGTGGGCTGGTCGCCCATCGTGATGACGAAGTGTCCCTTCCTGCCGGTACCGCTGCTGCTGCAACAGTCGGGAGAGGTTGCAAATGATTGGCGGCGGGGGAGCGAGAGTGGGAAGAATGAGAGAGAGGAGGGGAGCGAGGCGAAATGGAGGTAGGGAATGAGCGAGGCGAATTGCCGCGTACGAGACGGTTGCCGGGGGAGAGGGACATGGCGATAGCTGCTGCAGCGTAATGGCGACTCTCGTCGGCGGCGTGACTGCGCAGTTCGTTGCGAGTGCCGCCGCCAATGGAGATGGGCGCCGAGCCGAGCGTGGGAGGGGAGCCGTAGCTTCGGGGTCCTGCCGTGCTGGAGGAGCCATGGCTGTCGCTGCGAGGCTTGTCGCGTCCTCCTACTCCTGCTCCACCAATGTAATGCTCCTCCCCTCCATTTCCCTGCAGATGAGGCGGCAATTGCCTGTCGCTGGCGTTGCTGGGCTTGCGAGCTCCGCGAATGCGATTCCTAGAGCCCGAGCTCGAGCTGGAGCTCGAGTCGGTCGAATCAACAGGCGCTGGAAGGGATGGGTTGGCGGGAGAGAGACGAGAGAGGAGGGAAGGAGTCGAGGAGAGGGACATGTTGGGCGAGAGTTGGAGGGAGGGAAAGAGCGAGAGTTGAGGAGATGTGAGGGAGTAGAGAGGGTGTTGTAGAGTAGCGCGAGGTGCTGAGGATGTGCGCTAGCTGTCCCCTCTAAGCTTGATCGCTGGTCGCCTGAGGAGTAGAGAAGCCAAGGTGAGCGAGACGGTTGCAACTGGTGATTAGGTGACGACTCACTTGGTGTAGGGAGGTGCAGTAGATGAATAAGGATGATCTGGTGTATTAGATCCAGATCAGCTCGAGTTGGAGGAAGCGAGAATTGGCAGGAGAGCTCACTCTTGTTTCGAGAGGGAGAGGGAATGTTGTGGGAGTGACTCGATTGAATAGGTACGCGCTGTAGTATAGTCCTACGAGAGAGCTAAGCTATTGATGTAGTCGACTGTAGCATTTGCTGTAACGAAGAGCAGTTGGCTGAGAGAAGAGCAGCGAGCGGGCGGAGGGAGAGAGGGCGAGAGAGTCCTTGATCCTTGTGCTCCCCCCACTCCCGCTCGCCTCGTCTCTGTCAGCATGGTACGTTCAACTCTGTAGCCTTGTATATCGCGGTACTGACCTGCTCTGCTACAGTCCAAGGTGTCGCCCCCCGAGCTCAAGAAGGTGCGCCCTCTCCCCTCTCCCCTCTCCCCTCGCCCTCTCACCTCGCTCGCTCGCCGTTCTCTCTGCCCCGCTTCAATTACTAATCGTTCACATGATACAGTACATGGACAAGCTCCTGATGGTGAACGTCCAGGGCAACCGCAAGGTATCGGGCTACCTACGAGGCTTTGACATCTTCCTCAACATCGTCCTCGACGACGCTCGCGAGGAGAACTCGGCAGACAAGACAAACTGCGGTACAGTCGTACGTTACATCTCCTATTCACTAGTCGCGCTGCAGCTCGCTACGACGTTACTGGACCTGGACTCTGACAACGCGCGCTTCTCTCGCCGTCTCTCTCTCTCTCTCTCTCTCTCTCCCTCACAGGTCATCCGTGGAAACTCAGTAACAAGCATGGAAGTCACCGCAACGCGATAGGCTTCCCTTCAGTAATACCACCACCCCTGTACGATACGAGCAACGACCACCAAAAACCGGTCGAACGAGGTCGTGTGTTGGCTTGGGAAGAAGAAGCGTAGCAAGCGGAATGTGAATCGGCGGTTGTACTTCGAGGCGCAGCGTGACGGTCGATCCTCTAGTGAGAGCGATACGAGGTGCGAAGGAGCTGCTGGACTGAGTCTGCGAGGGCCGAACGAACCAGCTCGGCGCTGCCTCTCCTTTCGCGACCGACTCGGCTCGTTTCGGCTCTCTGACCTCTCGCGCTTCCTGAGTTTTTGACTTCAACACCATCATATTATTCGCAACATCCCCTCTTGATCTAACCTAACGCCCTTCTGACTACGCCTCGACAATTTCCCAGTTGAGCTTCTCCCCCGCCATGAAGGGCACGACATACTCCCTGCCCGCCTCCCCATCCCTCTCAAACTGATACGCCTTCTTGATGACCTTGCCCTCGCCCTCCACCCTCCTCAAGACGATCTCCTCCTCGGGCTTGGCAGCAAAGCCATAGAACCTCCTGCCAAACTCGCTCACAAACCCGCTCATGCGCTCCAAGGGGATATCACTCGCCTCAAAGATGGTAGCAACGAGGGGGATCAAGTTATCCGAGGTGTAGATCCCGGCAGCACAAGGGGAGGGGAGGGTCACTTCATCCTCCCCGCCGTCGAGGGTGCTTCGGAGGACCTTCATCGTCGGCATCTTGTTGCCCGAAGGGTGGGGGGCCGAGTCGGATCCGAGGAAGAATTGGGGGTGGCCCTCGCGGATTACGGAGCGTAGGGCGGCGCGGTCGGAGGGGTACTTGGCGACGGGCTTGCAGAAGTGCAGCGGGGAGGAGACGGCGTGGTCGATCGTGAGGGCGAGGTGGTGAGGGGTGATGGTGGCGCAGACGTTGGGTGGGAGGGTCTTGACCTGTTGTTTGAGTGAGAGACGGCGGTGAGTGGCTGCAGGTAGCAGAGAGGGAAGCGCCGAGCTCACACATTCGACGGCTGCGGCGGTGGTGCAGTGCTCGAGGACGATTCGGAGCTTGGGAAACTTGCGATGGATCTCGAGGAGGTGAGGAAGGAACCTCGGTTCAGCGTTGAGGACGCAGCAGCCCTGTTGCGTGGAAAGTCAGCCTTTGAGAAGCGAGGAGCGCCGAGCCGAACTCACATCTCCGTCGACGTCGCTCGGGACCTCTCCATGCAAGTTGAGGATCATGTCGACCTTCTCCATCTCGGCAAAGACCTCATCAAACACGCCGTAGCCCTCCATCCCTACGCCGCCCTCCGAGTTGGTCGTCACGCCCCGAGGGTAGCTCTTGACCCCGACGACTCCGCCTTGGTGAGCCTCGCGGATTTGGGCGGGAGTGAGGGCGGTGGTGAGGTACATGGAGGGGAGGAAGTGGGTGTTGGGTGACAGGGCTTGCAGTTCCTTCAAGTAGGAAAGGGCGTGCGAAGGAGTCGTCACGGGCGGAACGAGGTTGGGCTGTGGGGTGAGGTCGACGAAGAAAACAGCGGGGGGGAGATTAGCTCTGGCTGTAGAAGATGTAGTAGAGGCAGGTAGCAGAGTACTTACCATGACATAAGCCATTTTGATACCACCTTGCTGTACGTGAGGGGTGACGAGGCGCATGAGAGCTCCTTGACGGAGATGGACGTGAGCGTCGAAAGGGGAAGGGAGACGAAGGAGTGAACTAGTCATGGCTGTAGGTGATTCTCTTGTTAGCTGTGATGTAGCAAAGACTTTCTGTAGCCGATTCGAGCTCACCTGAGAAACGAACAAGAGACGAAGAAGAGGGAAAGAGGCCAAGGAGCGAAACGGCGGCAGCAGCGCTCAGCTGGCAGGTTGGACTTGGACCAAACTCGCCTCGACCGAGCTGCTTGCTCGACTACAGAAGTTGGGGAAGGAGATGTCACCCGCACCGGATTCGCTGTTACCGATCCTCTCTGCCCTCGCTTCCGCTCTCTCCCCCTCTCAGCAAGAGCGCGATGCTTCCCTCGCTCAGCTGCAGGCTTGGGCCACCGTACCAGGCTACTATCCTTCTTTGGTCGAAATATTCGCCAACAAGCAGCTCGAACTAGGTCCAGGACACCGTGAGATTAGGCTACAGGCTGCTGTTCAGTTCAAGAACGGCGTCGACAAGTACTGGAGAAGGGGGGCCATCAAGTGAGTTCCTTTTGAGCAGAGTTGCAGGGTATTCAATCGCTGTAGGGCAGCAGCAGGGTACAGCTAGATGAATAGAGGGCCTATGGCAGCTATCACAGCTCAGCCGACGCCCTACAGCGACCAGTACACCTCGCTCGGACCCAGCGCGACGCACCTTTCGACGGCTAACTTGGCTCTCATTGCAGCGCAATCGCTCCAGAGGAGAAGCGAAGCATCCGACCACGCCTCTTGACTATGGTGGATGAGCCTGATCGCGTGGTAAGTCCTGCAGAGGGAGACTCGGCCGAATGCTTCAAGCTCACTCGTCGTCGCTTCGCAGCTGGCCAAGAATGTCGCCCTCTGTATCGCCAAAATTGGTCGGCTGGACTACGGCACCGATTGGTGAGCTTTCAAACGGCTGCTCTGCTGCATCTTGCTGACTCTTGCTCCACAGGGACGAGCTGCCGACCTCCCTTCTCTCCTCCCTCCAAGCCGGTCTCTCCCATCCCACTCCTTCCACCGCCCGTATCATCCTCCACCGCACCCTCCTCTACCTCCACGAATCCATCAAATCCCTCGCTTCGAACCGCATGCCCAAAGGCCGCGCCCTCATGGCCCAAGTCGCCCAAATGACCTTCGCGACGCTCCGACAGCTGCATGAACAGATGCTCAGCGCGGCGGTGGACAAGTTTCAGAAGCAAGGGTTGGGAGGAGAGAAGGAGGAGGTGGAGGAGATTGAGTTGGCGCTGTTGGGGTTCAAGGCGCTGAGCAAGCTGCTCGTCTACGGCTTCAAGGATCCGTCGCAGGAGGAGATGGTCAAGGTTGGCTCGTTTTGTTCTACTCTACCGCTCAGGAAGCTCACACTCTCCTACACCCCGCAGTCTTTCTTCACCTCGACCCTCCCGGCCCTCTCTTCTCTCATCTCCCTGCGCATCTCCCTCCTCACCTCCACGCCGAACGCTCCTCCCTCCCAACCCCTCACGCTCCTCACCAAGCAAGTCATCTCCTACGGCAAGCTCTACCGCCTCCTCTTCTCTCACAATCCCTCCGCCTTCCTCGCCATGGACCTCTCCTCCCAAATCATCGAAACCTACTGGCAAGCCCTGCAAGGCGCCGCGACCGACGTCTCCTCCTCCTCCATCGCCGACGAATCAACAGCCCTCTACCCCGAGAGGTTTGTCGTCCAGTCGTTGCTCCTCTTGCAGTCGACTCTGGGCAATTGGGCCTCCGCGAGCCCCGTCGACGTCTCGCCCGAGTTTGTCAAGCAGTTTGCCGAGCTGTTGGTCACGAGGTTGCTGCCGTTGAGGCAGGTGGATTTGGAGAAGTGGGCGGAGGATGCAGAGGAGTATATGAATGAGGAGGAGGCTGATCGCTGGGAATATGAGCTTAGGGTGAGTGTGGTCGGTCTCGGAGCGCCGAGAGGGAGGAGCTGAAGCCCATTACCTTTCGACAGCCCTGCGCCGAGCACGTCCTTCAATCACTACTCAGTCACTACAAGGAGGATCTGGGACCGAGCATGGCTGGATTGCTGCAGCAGGCGTCAGGTGAGCGCAGCTCACTCTTTCTCGGCGCTGCCTTCGGCTGATCGTTCTTTACTCGACAGCACCGCAAAGCATGGAGGGTCTTCTCCTCAAGGAAGGCGTCTATTGCGCGTTCGGTCGGAGCCCGAGCGACCTCGAGGCCGCCATCAACTTTGACAGCTGGCTCGACAACACCCTCATCCCCGAGGCAGCCGGAACCGATTCGAAGTGAGCCTCTCTCTCTTGCTCCCCCATTCGTTTGCGGGATCTCTAACCTTCCGCCTCCCCGCCTCCCTCCAGCTATCGCATCATCCGTCGTCGGATAGCCTGGCTCGTCGGCAACTGGGTTGGCGAGGATCTCCAACCCGCCACGCGCACCAAGATCTACTCCCTCCTCGTCCATCTCCTCGGCCGCAACCCTTCCACCGACACCGCAATTCGCCTCACCGCCGCTCGCAGCCTCGCCAAGTGCGATACTTGGGATTTCGACCGCGATTCGTTCGTTCCTTTCTTGCCTGCAGCGATTGAGGAGATTGTGAGCCTGTTGGGAGAGGTCACCCTCGCCGATTCGCAGATGAGGTTGAATCAGACGCTCGGGGTCGTGATTGATCGGGTTGGGTCCCATGTGAGTCGGCAGTTCGAGGTGAAAGTGATTAACCGAGCTGACACTCGACTCTCCCTGCAGATTGCTCCCTACGCCGCTCGGTTGGCCGAGATCCTCGCTACATTATGGTCAGCAGCGCAGGAGAACCACTTCCAGACTTCGGTACTCGTCACCTTCACCAAGCTGTCAGAGGTGAGCTCGCGTCGTCTTCCTCGATTCATGAGAGGCCTCGCTGACCGCTGCTCTTCCGACAGGCCCTCGACGACCAGTCACAAGGTCTTCAACCTCAGGCGTGCCCCATCATCCAACTCAGCGTCGATCCCAGTCGAGTGAGTCATTTGATCGCGGCCTTCGTAGCTCTGCTCGACTCGCTGACCTCGGCTCTCCTTCCCCTTCCCCTACTCGCAGCCATCGCACATCTACCTCCAGGAGGATGGGCTCGAACTGTGGAGCGTTCTTCTCAAACGGTCTTCCACCCTTTCTCCCGAGATGCTCGCACTCCTACCACTACTCGTCTCCCTCCTCGCCGCCGGAACGGACGTGCTCCCTGCCTGCTTCCGCATCCTCGAGAGCTACATGCTCCTCGACGCACCGACGGTTCTCCAGGTACGTCCCGGCCGCTCTGGTTTTCTCTCCGGCTCCTCGCTGACCTCTCTCACCTCACAGCTCTGCGGCGCCGACCTCTTCACCGCCTTCGAGGATCTCTTGGGCGAACTCAAGCTCGAAGCCGTTAAGGTCATCCTCCATGGACTCAACATCGTCGTCAAGACATCTCCCATCGAGAACTGGGCAGGTCCACTCGACAGCTCGGCCGCCTTCGTCAAGCTCCTCACTCCCCTCTCGCACTCGGAAACGCCCGTCTTGATCGTCACCAAGTGTGAGCGTTCGATTTCGATGCTCAGAAAGAGGTGAGAAGAGTACTGACGAGCTCTGCTACCTCACAGACCTCTGCTCGGTCGCTCGCATCGTCCTTGCCGGCCCCGAAACCTTCCTCCAGCTGGTCGAGGCCGCCGCTGCTCGGACAGGCTCCTCCTCGGACAACATCCTCGCCCTTCTCCTCAATACATGGATCGAACGAGTACGTCTGCTCGTTTTCGATGTCTCCTTCCCCTTCGCTGACCCGCTACCCGCTGTCGCTCACCCTCTCGCAGCTCGACAACATGTCACAAGGCGGACAACGCAAGCTCGTCGCCCTCGCACTTGCTCACCTCGTCGCTACGACTCGCTCCGTCGTTCTCGAGCGGCTACCGGATCTCGTCTCGACGTGGTCGAGCGCGCTGGCTCAGACTGAGGAGACCGAGAGCGGAGAGTGAGTCTTTGCCCATCTCGCCCGACCTTCCTCGCGCTCGGAAAGCTCACTCGTCGCCTCTCACAGTGCTGAGCTCTACAACATCCCCGACGACTACCAATCGGACGTCGAGGTTGACTACACCGAGACGCTCGAGGCCAAACGTCGGCAAGCTGTGAGTCGCCCTCTTCGCGTCCTCTTCTCTCTCTCATCGTAGAGGCTGATGATTTGCTCTTGACTTCCCTAGCTCTCCACTCGCGACCCCGTACATACCATGAGGCTGCAGACGTTGATCGGACAAAAGCTCGCCGAGGCGCAAGCGCTGAACGGCGGCGTAGAGGCTTTCCAGGCTACTTGGCTCGCTCGGGTGGATCCGCTAGTCTTGGAGGAGCTGGTACAGCGGTTGGACGGTCGATTGGCGGGATGAGGCGTAGTAGGCGCATATTAGAGAGCTCGCAACGAGGCTGTTCGAGCAGGAAGCCTGACTTCAAGGAGAAAAGCGAAGGTCCATGACGTCTACCGAGAGTGATCTACAAGCCCATCTGCGCGTCCCCCTGCACATCCTGAATGTCCTTCCAAATCGACTCCCAGTTGTCGCCTCCCTGCAACGCCGCCGCTCCAACCGGCCAGCTCAACACCGGCATCGACTCCCAGGTCATCCACTCCTCCTTCGGAGCCGTCTCAAGCGCTGCAGCACCTCCCAACGAGCTGTCGAAAGCTCCTGCGGCGATACTGAGCGCAGCGAGCGGAGGAGCGTCGTGCTCGGCCATAGTCATGGGCGGGAGGTCGAAGAGGGAGGGAAGGGGACCAGCGAGGAGAGGGTCCGAGGGAAGAGAGAAGCCGCTAGTCGGTGCGGAGAAGAAGTCGTGAGAGGAGGTGAGGGCGGCAGTAGGGGAATGGCCAGGAGGGCTGGGGTCGCTGCGAGTCGGCGTTGGCAATTGCTGACTCGTCGAGTCGTCTACTCCATCCTTGACCGAGTTGCCGAAGGAAATGGTTCCGCCCATGTAAGGGATCGGGTGAGGACCTGGTCCTACATCAACGACCGGCGCGGCGAGGTTGATTCCCTCGGGCAGGGCGTCGGAGATCTTCTTCCTCAAGGCGTCGATGCACCTCACACCTTCGGCAGCGACGACATTGTCCTCGCCCATGTTGACGAGCGCGGTACGAGACTCGAGGATCCAGCGGTCATTGGCGAAGACGTGAGGGGCGGAAGAGGGGAGTTGGAGGATGGCGAGAGCGAGGTTGGCCTGTAGGGAAGAAGATCAGCCGCTGTCGATGGTTGGTTCGGAAGGAAAACGCACCGCGGCATCGAAGAGACGGAAGGGGATCATGAAGAAACGCTGCTGCTCTCGCGTGACCACGACCGAAACGTCTCGAGCAGCGCCGATGAGCTTTTGCGAGACTTGAAAGGCGAGGACGATCAGTGTCGGCTTGATGAGAGAGAGGGAGCGACTCACGAGCAATAGCAAGCTGGCGAGAACCGGCAAAGTAATCGGCCTCCGGCTCTTTTGGGATCTTGCGAAGGAGGTAGCTTCGGTGGATCAGGCAGCGGATCCAGATGAGCTCTGCGGAAGGGAAGAAGTCAGCTCGGCTCGAATCAAGTCAAAAGAGAACCTTACGATTCGAAACGTAGCTGTAGTCGGACACCACGTACGGGCAGCGCTGGACAATCTCGAAGGACGGAGTGCGGAAGCTTGCGGGAAACGACGCTTCGAGCTGCAACACCTTGCGGTCATAGTGAGCCACATCCGAGTAGGTGTGCTTGCGGCAGGAGAAGAGGTTGTCGGCGATCTCGCCGATGAGACGCGAAATTCGGATCTCGAGAAGGAGGATGGCTGCTCGGCGAGGATCCACAGGCGGGTTAGCTCGTTTCATATCGAGGACGTTGAGATGGACGACGAAGGTGCTCTGAACTTACTGTAAGGTGTCGGCTCCTCGATGGGCTTCGAGACGATGGGCTCGGTGCTGTCCTCCGCCATCAGCGAAATGTCGGCGTTGGCCGGCTCGTGTACATCAATATGCTGGTCCAAGATCATGTAAGGGCGGCCAAACGCGAATGATGCACCTTTGTCGTATGCGTACAAAGACCAGAAGACTGTGCGCGAGAAGCGTGGGAGGATCGAAAGTTAGCGAACTCGCCGATTCGGAGCAGGCGAAAAGGACTCACGCCGTCGACGCTGCTCGGCCTCATATGGCAGTAGACCCCATTGATCCGCTCCTTCTCTGTGCATGCCCATCTGTTGCGCAGAACGGATCGCCTGGGCGACGAGGAAGTAGTTTGAGTTTGGCCGGCCCGAGTTCTTCGTGTACAGCGCTTGATACACTGTAGCCTCGACTCGGAAGAAACTGGGCGGTTCTTCTGCTTCCGAGACGTCTAGCGCGGCTTTGGCTTGATTCTTGAGGTCCCTCTGCAGCTTCTTGTAGTCGGGGCAGAACTGTTGGACGTAGGGGATCGAGTCGTCGGGGAGGAATTGGAGGGCGGTGGCGAGGACGATGGAGACCATGGAGACGCAGGCGACCGAAGTGGGCATGGGAGGGATGAAGCCGAGGAGGGCAATGTCGTCCTTGTAGCCGAGGACTTGCATGAAGATGCGCTCGAAGGTGTCGCGCCGAGTGATGATGAAGCGACGCATGAGCATCTGGATCTCGGAGGAGTAGAACCGGTCGACGAGGAAGTTGGCGAGAGGCCGAGGAGGGATGGCCGAGACGAGGCTGGCGAAGACTTCGGCCGAAGGGCGCTCGCCGAGGACGCTCGGCGCTGATCCTCCTGCACCGCCGAGGACAGTCGCGATGGAGCTGTTGCCGTGCCAGTTGCGATATCCGGATCCAACCTCTCCTGCGATGTTGGACTGCGAGAGCTCGCCCAGCGCGACGGCGGCAGCTTCAACGTCGTCGACGGGCTCGGCCCTCTGCTGCACGTCGTGGTCGCCGGGGAGCGCGTTCAACGAGAGGTTGCGCTTGTTGGCCTCACGCAGAGCAGCCTCGAGAATGGCGATGCGGTCGACGAGAGCTTGGTTGCTGTCCTTGGCCCTGCGAGGGGAGGGAGCGTTAACGCCGATTCCGGTCGGCGAGAAGGCAACGCCGCGACGCACCTTTTGCTGGCAACGGACGGCGCGGGAGCAGCAGAGCCTGTATGTACGGTGGGACCTGCTTTGCCTCCTTCGATATGGCAGCTCTCGGCGACTCCCCTCTTGATGCAGCGGTCGCAAGGGACTTGCCGATTGCAAGCCTGCTTCCCTGCAAGCAGAACGTACGAGGTCAGCTCGGAATCTCGGACATTGACAGATAGTCTGATACGTCTTCTGCTCCGTTGTAGCTCTTCCTCGCCGCTGCTCGGCCTTCTTGCCCACTGGGAGATTCAACCCTCTCGACCATCTGCCTCCACTCAAGCGCCAGAGAAACCGAGAGCATTGATCTAGAGACTCACTCGAATGACATGCAGTACAGCTGAGCTGAGCGCGATTCCTCTTCTTGACCATACGAGGAGCGGAAGCGGGTGCTTCGCCGTTGTTGTCCCCGTCGGGCGAGGGCGAGTGGTTGGAAGGAGGAGAAGGGTCTGCGCTCGAAGCAGGTCCGTTGACGGGTAGATCCATCGTGTGCCGGGGAATCGAGTCGATGAACAAGCGTGCGAAGGGCAAGAGACGAAGCTCGAAGCTCGGCCCTTCCTTCCTCCTTGTGCTCCTGCCGCTCGCTTGCTCCTCGTCATGTCTACTACCAGTGAGTAACTGTACATCTACAGATCTCTCCAAATCCACAGCTCAACCCCTCTGTATCACTCTACAGCTGCCCCTGCCGCCTCGCGCGGCATCCTCCAGGACGTGGTATCGAGCATCTTTGAGCCGGGCACCAACTCTGGCCTCGTCAAGGCGATGAACTACTCCTTCTACGCTCTATTCGTCACCCTCATCGGCATGATGTTCCTCACCGGCGGCAACATCCACGTCTGCGCCCTCTTTGGTCTCTCAGTCGGCCTGTTCCTCAGCATCAAGTGGTGAGTCGGTGTTGGGGAATGTGTAACGTGGAGTTAGACCTCATTTTGACCGGTCTGTGCTCTACGGCTACATGCTTGCAGGTTCCTGGTGCAGATCGCCGACGTCGAGGCGGAGCGCAAGCGCGAGAAGGCCGCTGAGGATGCCAAGGAGGCAGCGGCAGGCAAAGGAAAGACGGAATGAGTGGGGAAGAGTTGGAGTGAAGTGCGTCAACTGCACCGACCTTCATCTCGCGGCTGCACCAAGCAGGAAAGCTAATCGCCGACGCTCGTCCCCAGGTCCGAGGCTCCTTCTCCCGCCTTTTGCGCGTCCATTGCCCCTCGCTCATCTTTGATCGACTCTCGGAACCTATGCTAGCTGTTGAGACACTTCCCGGGAGGCGTTGGACTTGAGCAGAGGGTGGAGGAGCGGGAAGAACGAACGCCGAAGCCTGTCGATCCTTCCTAGACGACCAGTACTTGCTGCAAACGATAGACTCTGTTGTACAACACGAATGCGATGCTACGCGAACCCCTGCTCCTCTTTCACCTTCTCCACTCAACGCCCAGCCTTCTTCGACTTGACCTCGGACCACTGCTTGAACTCTTTCGCCGCCGTCTCTCCTCGATGGAACACTGTAAAAGAGTCGGGTCAGCATAGTCGACGCCAAATGAGCAGTCAAGAAGAACCTTACGCTGCTTCTCCCATGTATCCAAGCCTTGACAGAACTCGTAAGCCGCTCCTTCGCCTCCTCCGTCCGCCGAGGTGTGCTGACTCTGATCCATGACCTCGATCATCCTCTCGCGGTAAGAAGAATCCAACGCTTGAACGAGTGGTGGATCGACCATTCTGTTTGAAGCGAACGACGGGGTCAGCGAGCAAGTCTCCAACAGCTCGGCGCGAAACGAAGTAAGGCGACGTACACCCCTGTGAGCGGGGAAGCGAGCAGGACTCCACCGGCGTAGAATGCTCCTCCTCCTCCACCGAGGTTGCGCAGGTTGACTGAGCGCGCCGAGGCGGTGAGAGCGTTGCGCACGCGAGGGCCGTACGAGAGCGGCACCTTGAGCTCCAGGATGTCTCTGTGGAGAGCAGGGTTAGTAGCTGTACATTTTAAATTGAGCTCCAGAAGACCTGCTCACTTGGCAATGAGCGGCGAAGCGAGCCAGAAGGGTAGCTCGAGGTTGGTTCCCTTTCGAAGCTGGAGAGGAAGCGACTGGATCAGCTGCAGAGGCGAGGGGACGGGCGTAGCAGCAACGTACATGCTTCTCTGCTGTTCCTTCCAAATGGCCCGAGTTTGGTACGTCGAGCATGACCTGACAGGGTACTTTCTGGTGTTTGAGAGAGCGACGCGTGAGCTGGGAAGGGAGAGAGAGCTGTGAGGTAGCAAGAAGCGGACGTACGAGAGTGTCTGCGAGAGCTGCTTCTACCGAGTAAAAATCCTCTGCTGGATCCCCTCGTGCTGGTGGTGACGTAGATTGACTAGTCATGTCCCAACAGACGACGAGGAGAGAGCAGAGAGAGCGCCGGCCAGCGCGAAGCGACGTGAGCGCTGGCGGAACTGCTCTTGTACAGCTTCTGAGGGGCTCTGGAATTTGCACAGTAGCTCTCTGTACTTGAAGCGAGCAGAACAAGTCGCTGTAGGTCGATAGGATTATGCACCGAATTGCAACAGGTTCTAATGAGCAGATTAGGAATTGACCCTAGTGTCCCATTTCGAGGGGAATTGAGGGATTCAAGTCCGCCAAGTTGGCGGAGTTGCAAGTTGCTTCTCCTCCTCATCTCGTGACTACTCAAGATGAACTCGCTCCTTCGCACAACTCGCTCTTTGGGAGCACTCGCACCTTCTCGCCACGCCTTCACTTCCACTTCCTCCTCCTCCTACTTTTGTACCTCTGCAGCACCTCTCGCTCCCTCTCCCTCTCCCGCTCTACGAGACCGCGCCAACCGCCAAGTATCAGCAGCTGACAAGCTCGCAGAGTTGATCGACGACACCATCAAAGATGTAGCAGAGTCAACCATGATCTCAGAAGAAGGTAAAGCGCTGCTTCTCTTTCTTGCTCCTCTCTGCAGCCCAAAGCTCACCCTCTCACAAAAACGCAGACGACGGAACGCTGCTCAAGCACCTCAAGCGGGACAGTGTCATTCGCCCTCAGCAGCTCGCGCCCGAACAGCTCTTGATCCCTTACCTCCCTTCCCCCGATTTTGCTCTCGCCCACCCGCTCGGCCCACCAGTCACGGCAGCAAGGACTCACGACCCTTTCGTTCGCTTTGGCTTCTCTCCCTTGGATAGCCCTATGAACCCTTGGCTGCGGACACAGTACTGCACTAGTATGGGAAAGATCAAGAGTAGGGGCAACACGGGTCTGCAGAGGGGTAGTCAGCGCAAGATGGGCAAGGCAGTCAGGCGAGCGAGGGTGAGTGCTTTTGAGACAGATTATGGAGCAGGGTAGCAGAGCTGACGGATCTCGCCTTTTACAGTCCATGGGTATTGTCGCGACGTTTGGAGTCAGCGTACCCTCTGAGAAGTAGACGCAGCAATTGAAACTCGTCGTTCATTTGAAAGCTCGGCGGCGGTAAGAGCTTGCGCGGGGGCAAGGTTTCGGCTGGGCGCTGGGACCGCAAAGCTCGCTATTTGAGCTTCCTATCCACTTCTCTACTGGCTTCACGATCCGTCCATCGCGCATTTCCCGCTTCCAACTCGGCGGAGCCTGTTCGCCTTTCCCTGCCCTGCTCTCGGCTTTCTCTCCTCAATGAGCTTTGTTGAGTCTAACTATCACCGACTGATCTACTGACACCCTTCCACATCTGCTGGCGATCCCTCCCTCTACCTCCCATCAAGCCATCTTGGTGAAGACGAAATCGCCGAGGTAGGCCGTCGCCGGTGATTGTCCCTGCACATAATAGCGGTACAAACCAGTCTTGATGGACGCTTAGTGCCACAATGGTAGCGTTGGGGAGGATGTAGTCGATGAGAGGCGCTTGCGCAAGGTCGGACGTATCGCGAATGGTGTCTTTGGTCCTCGGCGCCGAAGGAGATAGCTCAGCCTGGTTCGCTTTGAAATGAGCGGAGGATGGGGAGAGCGAGAACTCACAGCGAAGATTCTCTTGCGCTTCGTAGGTGACCGTGAAGCTGTGGTACGTTGTTTTGCCCCAGAATGAAGCGACGGGGACGGAAGAGATGGAGTTCGGGGTAGGAGTGCCGCCCGTTTTGTCGAGGATCTTGACCTTGCTGCCGAGGAGATCCAAGGCGAGGAGGTAGCCACCACTCTCGCGACTCAAGAGTTGACTGAGGTGGAAGAAGGAGTCTGTGGTGGTGAGGTGCGGAGGAGCAGCGGGGGGGTCAGCTCGGCGCTCGGCGCAGGGTCGATCGAGAGAGAGGGGCACTGTAGGAGCTGACTCCCGGGACGAGGTAGTATGACCAGGTGCTGTGGGTATGAACGAAGACCAGGGATGCCTACCAATTTTCGGGGGCTCGGAGAGAGCTCACTAGGTCCAGGTTTCTCCAGCCGTGGCGACGGGGTAAGAGTAGAGCTCCAGGCGCTGACGGTCGGGAGCTGTGCGGTTGCCTGTGAAATATAGCATAGTTGAGAAACTCCGCTTGAACTCTGTATCTCGCAGAGCTCACCATTGGCGCCCAGAGACGCCGAGTAGCAGCTCGAAATGTCAACGTATCCGCTGCGAAAGTGGGCGTTGCCTCAGCTACATCAACTCGGGCGGGGCTCAAACGACAACTCACGGACATCTGTTGGAGTAAAGAACGCCTCCACTCTGCCATTTGAGTGTCTTGCCCGACGAGCCCGACTTGAAGGAGGACCCATCGGCGAGGAGGAGCGGGCTGGTAATTGCTCGTTGAGCGACGCGGGAGGGAGCAGCAGTGGCCGAATACGCTGCCAGGGAGAGGAGGAATAGAATGAGAATCGAGTCGAGCATCATGGACGAGTGAAAGCGAGGAGGAAAGAAGAAGAACGAGCGCGAAAGCGAGAGTTGAAGAACGAAGAACGAGCGCCGAGTCCACTGAGGCTCCCGTCCGGGGTTGCACAGGTTTCGTGAGGCCGAGATGAGCATTGATAAGGGAAGCATAATCAGGTGGAGTCGCCTCCATGAGAAGCGACTGCTCGAGTCTGGAAGCTGAAGTGGAGGACCGTGCCCCTCCCTCGGCGCTGGGCTCCCCTGCTTCCATACAATGGCAGTTGGGCGATGTGACGAGGTGGTGAGGCTTCTCACTGTCCTCCAACGTAGTACTTGTCCCCATATGGACGTAGAATGTACCCTTCACGCGATTTGGTCAATACGCTTCGGCGAAGGGACTTTGGCGACAGGAGCCCGGGCGACCCTCCACCGTTCCCCCCTCCCGCTGCAGTCGAGTGGTTCTTGTCGTAGTGTAGGTAGGGCCTAAGCTTTCCTCGCTCGCAGTGGCTTATGTAGCTCCACCAAAGCTCCTTGCGGAGACCTCCAAAAGCGCGAAGGGCTCGGCTCGCTGTGCAAGGTGCAGACAGGTCGGCTCGTTCTGTTAGCGAGAGGCCGAAGTTTCGAAGCATCCTGTGGGGATGCAGACGTGCGAGCTCGAGTGACAAGGTGTTGCTCGCGCGATCTCAAGTCCCACCTTTCGAAGCAGGCTTGGGTCGATTGGCTCGGCGCTCGGCGCCAGGGGGAGCGCGGGCTCTCCCTCGTCCTTGGGAAGCCCGCCAAAGTGGTGAGACGGGTACAGAGGCTCTTGATAAGCTGAGTCCTTCCTTCCCGTATCAGAAGCTGAAGAGCTCCGATCCAGCGCCGAAGGTGCAAAGCACTTTGCACTTCGCACTTCCCGATCGCCTCGCCACCGACCTCTCGGCAACCTCAAAGTACGAAAGAGCCATGCTGCTGGTGAGACTGTTACCACGGGGCTTGGGAAGCTCGCAGAACGCATGCAAGACGGACAGAGGCGCTTCGACGCGGATCCCGAACCCGAGCAGGGAGGTCAGCTGCTGAATTGGAGCTCGCCGGGGATCATCTTTCTCAGGTTCGGCAAGTCTGTCAGGGGCTCGGGGATTCTGTAGCTAAACAGACGTCGGGCGAGCAGTAGTAATTGCTACCTGTCGAGCTGGAGGGAGAAGCCGGTCTACAAGGCCAAGTGCTCGGTCGTTCGGTGGAGAGGCTGCCGAGCGTTAACTAGCTGGTTCGCCGCGTCGGCGGGAATACACCACCTACAGCATTCTGTGTATCAATCGTCGAATGGAGCCGATTTTATCCCGTAAAAGGATGGCAGATGCAATGCTACAGAAGATGTTCGAGGAGCCTTCTCGACCGCCGAAGTGATCGAGGGGGGGAAAGCGCGAGCTCGTCTGTTTGTCAGGTGCATCCAAGTGCTGTTGTACATTCAGCATCGAGGCGTCGATACTTGCACACGCGTGTAGGGCTCTATCCTAGGTGCGTAAACTGCGCCGGCTCTGAACGAAAGTGTCTTGGGCGCGACGAAGCTCATCTCCAGGTCTCCCTGCCGCCTCAAGATTCCCACTCGCTCGCTCGCTCGCCCGTTTCCGCCCCGAATCGCCTGTACACGACTATCGGTAGCAGCCAGCAGCTCAGCCAGCCAGCCAGCCTACGGGGCAGGCCACCCTCCTCCGCCTTTCGTGGGCCTCGAGCCGCTCGTCGTGACCGCCCGCCGCAACGTCGCGGATCCCAATGAGCTCAAGCGAGTCGGTTAAAGAGGGAAAGGAAGA
>MWVB01000041.1:68513-117307 GCA_003054985.1 Leucosporidium scottii | reverse complement strand
CGCCCGCCGCAACTGCGCGGATCCCAATGAGCTCAAGCGAGCAGGGCCAGCAGCAGCAGCAGCAGCAGCAGCAGGCAGGGCCATCTACTCCTAGTAACAATTTCAGCAGCCTCCTGGACGACTCGACTCCCCGTCCCACCCTTTCGCCTCGTCTGTCGAACTCCTCCCTCTCCTCGGCCACTTCCTCCGCCTCGTCGCCCCTCGCCGCGCCGTTGAGCTCGTTCGCTGCAGCCCAGCAGCAGCAGCAGCAGCAGCAGCGTACGCCTTCGCCCGCTTCCCCGTTGGAACGTCGTCCCTCGGGCGTCTACTCGATCAATTCGCCCCTCAGCGCTTCCAGCTCAGTCTCGAGGCGCCGACACGACTCGCTCTCGTCGACCGTCTCGACGGCCACCGAGGCTACTTCGCTCGAGAGCGGCGAGGACAACATGTCCCAGGAAGGCGGCGACAAGGATCCCTCAGCTTCGACCGGATTCGCCTCAGCAGGTGGGGGCAGCGCTAGCGCCGTTCGGCGGAGCAGCACCAGTACGAGCATCAGCAACCTCTTTGGGGCTGCTCCCGGATCACAAGAATGGCTAGCAACAGCACCTTCCTCGGCCTCGAGCTCGGCCTCGTCCAGCATCTTCCTCGGCGCTCCCTCGACGAGCAGCCCCTCAAGCGCCATTTCCATCCCTCCGACGAGCTCGCTTCCCATCAGCATCACCACCAGCGTCCCTCCCGCCAGCGTTCGACTCAGCACAACTCCCCTCTTCCCATCACCCTTGGCTCAGGCTTCGGGGCCGGACGAGGATCAGAGCAAAGGCGAGGACGGCGACGGCGAGAGCGAGGATGAGGATCAAGTCGAAACGTGGGGTCGAGCTTCCGGTCGACATGGTTCTACCAGGATGGGAGGGAGTCCTCTAGTTAAGGAGCAGCTGGGGCCGTTCGGAGGTGAGTATCTCGCTACATCTGGAGCGCACGCGAGCCCGAGCGAGAGTTGCGGGATCGCCTGCCCGGGACATCTCTTGTCAATTCTCGGTGCTTCAGCTGACCATCTCATCGACCAACACAGATATCGACATCTCTCCCACTGTCAACACGGTCGCGCTGCCCGACGTCAACTCGCTCGGCTTGGACCCATCGACTACAACTCCGCGTCCTCAGGCGCGGAGCGGACATCGTCGCACGCCGAGCGCTCGAGATAGCAGTCCAGAGGTCGATGTAGGGAGAACCGCGAGGACGACCCGGATACGGTCGATTGGTGGAAGAGCAGGCAGCATCGTGGGACCGTCGTCGGGGTTGGCCTCCGGCGATGAAGGGTCGAGCGTGCGGCGTCGTTCTCGGACGGGGGACTCCCCCTACGGGAGCTTGCAGCTCGACACGACGAGGGCAACACAAGGTTCGGGAATGGGAGCGCTCTCTTCGTCGTTGCCGAGATCCTCGTCAGGCCTCTCGATCAGCCCCTCCTCCGCTCCTTCCTCTCCTTCCAGCGCTGCCCCAGGCAACTCCATCTCTCGCCGCGCCTCCATCAACCTCGCTTCTCCCCCTCGCGCCTACCCTCCCGGCTCGCCACCCATCTCGAGGAATCCTCGCTCTGTCCTCTCGGCCCAACTCGCCTCGCCTTCCTCCGCACCCTACCCCGCCGCGCCACCTCCCGCCGAGTCGATCAAGCTGCAAAAGGTGCCCGAGTCGGTTCGCAGCGCCCTCGAGTTTCGTCAAGCAGCCCTACCCGCCCACTCGGGCGAGTCGTTCAGCCTACCGAGCGCGGGCTTCGCTTCGATGAGCCCCGGCGACATCAGAGTACCCAAGACGCCAGTCGCCACTCGTGCACCAACGCCTACGTCTGGATCAGCATCTGGCTCCAACTCGCCCAAGTCGGGACGTCAGTCGATTTCGGCATCGCAGTCGTCGTCTCGCGTACCCTCTAGAGCTCCTTCGAGGCAGCCAAGTCGCGAGAAGCTCATCTCCCCTCCTTCAACATCGCCTGTCTACATCACCAGCCACGGATCCTCCTCTTCCACCTCTCCATCCTCCGCCTTCAGCCCTCTCTTCCCCTTCCCGTCGACCTCAGCCGCTCCCGCCGCCGGCCCTTCGCGCACTCGCTCAAGGAGCGTCTACCAGCCGATCACGGCACACCCTCTCGCTTCACCGTCCATGGACCCCTTCCACGAGGCCTCCGACTCGTCCTCCCACGACCTCGGCGTCTCTCCCCTCTCGCTGGGCCTTTCGCCCCTCGCCCTCGGCGCTCAAGACGGCATTCGACGCTCAAACTCGCAACGAGGAGGCCAGGGGCTTCTTGCGGCGCACAGGACCTCGATCGTGCCGACGGGAGGTCTGAGAGCCAGCACGGGAGCAGCAGGGGCAGGCGCCGCCGAGAACACCGACGAGTACGCTCAGATCATCCTCGCCAGTCGCAACGCCAAGATGCGCAAATGGAAGACCTCCACCGGTTCGTCGAACGATGGACATGCGAGGGCGGGATCATGGGCAGGAGAGGCAGGTCCGATGAGGCGAGGGATGCCTAGCTTTGGCGAGGAGGGCGAGCTCGCGCAGGAGGCCGATGTCACGGCGGCAGACGGAGTAGGGTTCGGCATCGGAGTGGGGAGCAAGGAGTTTGAGTGGGTCGATTGGTTGGACGAGTATAGGAAGATGAAGGAGGCCAAGTTGAGGGCGGAGCGGAACGAGGCGAGCGAGGGAGTCGCCGAAGATACGAAGGGCGAGGAGGCGGCGATGGCCTCACTACCGCCTAGAAGTCAGGCTATGAGTGCGTGCTTTTTCTTCTTTATCTCTCCTCGTCGCTGCTGACTTCCCTTCATCCTTCGCAGCCAACGAGTACAACCCCTTCGAAGCGACGACCGCCGGTCTCAACTACAGCGTCGCGGAAGGGTTCCTCACTCCTGGCCTTCCTCGAACGCAAGCGCATGAGCCATTCGCCACCTCCGCCGTCGATAACCCGGGATGGAACTTCCAGCCCAAGCCGACCTCCGCTCCCACCTCGGTGCCCGTCCCCGCCGCCGAACCATTTCCTCTCTCGCGCACCGCAACTCGCAGCTCCGGCAATACGGCCATCTCCCCTGGCGTCAAACGTCGACGCAACTTCAACAAGCTCGGCACCAAGATCGACGCCTGGTGGAGCGCCGTCCGGTCGAGCTTCTCGGTCACGCCAGAGGAGGAGTCGCGAGAACGAGAGCGCCACCGACGCACCTCCATCGACAACTCTTCGGCCGCTCCCCTCACCTCGGTCGTCTCCCGCACCTCCTCCACCTTCGCTCGCCCTGCGCCGCCCTCACGCCCTTCTCTTCGCAGCGTCGCCTCCGCGCAGGACCTCTCGAGACCTTCCTCAACTCAGCCCACGACTCTCACCCCACCGCAAGAGGTCTCTCCTCAACGAGAACCTCAGCATCAGCCCGCGCCATCGCGCCCTCTCCAAGTCATTCCGACAGGAGCACTGGCGCCGGGCGCTCGAACCATCTCGACCGGCCGTCTCCTGCCCCCGAAGCTTCAACACCGTTCTTCTTCGGGCTCCTCGGGCGATAGCGAAGCAGGTGGGAGGTCTGATTCGCGCTGGAGGAACCCAGGACTCTCGCTCAATCTCGGACCTTCCTTTAACGCCATGGTGCCGCCCAAGAGCAAGTCTCCAGCTTCGCGCCTCCCGGACGGAGGTCCTGGTCCTCTTGCGACGGATTCGAGCACCTCCGCCGCTTCCCCCAACGACTCGAGTCGCTTCTTCTCCCCTCCTCTCCCCGCCTCGTCCATGTCGGCCACTCCCTCGGAGCGCATCCAGTCCTCCAACCGGCCATGGCCAGCGGCGACGCCAGGGCTCACTCCAGGCCATCCTCCCATGTGGGATCGTACTCCTGACGTCGTCCCTAGCTCGACCCACTTTCCTCTCCGCAACGTTCCCGCCGTCAAGAATCTCAAAGACACCAAGGAGAAGACGGCGCCGACGTTCTCGATGCACACCGTTCGACAGCAGATTCGCCTCCGCCTCGTCAGTGCCAAGGAAAACTGCGACAAGGAGCTTCGGAAGATCATCCACGGCATCTCGACCCATGTCGAGGCCGAGCTCCACAAGGATCTCGCCCCTTCGCCAGCTCCCGGCATGACCGACGACGGCAGGTTCAACGAGCTCACGGCGGAGGCAGATTCGCTGTTCGGAGCGTACGGCACGCAAGGGCCGTTCGAGATGGATTCGGAGAGCGAGGCGCTTGCAGACGTCGATGATGGAGTCGAGGAGACGGCTCACACCGATTCGGAGGGAGGGACGAGCCGCCCTTCTTCGAGGATGAAGAGCCCTCTCCTCAGCCCCGGCACCTCTTCCAGCGGTACTCGACGACCTTCCAGCGGAGCCGGAACTCGCCCACGATCCCCTCGCCGCTCCTCCCTCGCCCCGCGCAAGCGCAACCTCACCAGCGTCCCTCGCCCTCCCGACTTCACCGGCTACGCTCTCAGCGAGTCGAAGACCAAGTCGGGCTCAGCATCCGGCGCCAGCTCGCGCTCCAACTCGCGCTCGCGTTCTCCCCTCCCTCCTGCCCTCCGCAACGTCTCCAACGGCTCTCGCTCGCCGGCCCTCTCGAGCCAATCCAACCTCCCGAGCGCCATCGCCCACTCGGCCTTCATCGTCCTCCTGCAAGAGATCATCACCGTCGCCACCGAGATCCTCGACACGCCCGTCACCAAGCTCACCGCTCAACCAGGATCCTGCGCCGAGTTCATCGGACGAGTTCAGCAGATCGGCAAGGCCTGGGACGACAACCCCGAGCTCGCCTGTCGCGGCTGGTACGTCCAGCTGCTGCTCGCCGTCGCTGGTCTCAGTCGAGTGCTCGAGTGGTGGGAAGCGGAGCGTGGCTTCTGGACGTTCGACGAGAACGACGACGCCGACGCCGAACCCATCCTCTTCGTCGCCAAGCCCAACCCCGACGAGTCTCCCGAGGTGCGCGCTCGAGGAGACAGCTACTCGTCGTCCGTCGGTGCTCCTCTCGCCCTCCCCCCTACCTCCAAATGGTCGCCACTCGGCATCGACTTGGGCGAAGCTGCTGATGGGGGAGGAGAGGAGGGAGCCATGGGACCGATGCCGTTGGACGCCGACAAGCCATCGGAAGAGACGACCGAGCAGCATGCAGAGGAGCTGAGGCAGACGGTCGAGGAGATCAGGAGCTCGACGCTGTTGATGGAGCTCAGCCTCGACGGCCAGCTCTTCCAATTCCTGAGCTCGGCGTGGGAGGATCTCGTAGGGTGAGTCCGACCTCTTCTCTTCGTTCAGAGACGTGTAGAGACGTAGGGACTGACTCGTTCTCGTCTTGATGCAGTATCAGCCCCGCCGACTGTCTCGACACTCCCATCGCCGACTTCGTCTTCCCCGACGACCAAGCCGTCTTCGCCGAAGCTACTCGTCAACTCGAGGCGGACGACTCGCATACGGTCGAGGTCAGCTTCCGTCTCCGCGTGGCGTCGTCTTCGCAAACATCATCGAACGAGGAGGAATCGTCGGAGGATCTCTACGAGGCGATGGAGGGCAAGGGCATGCTCATGCTCGACAGCCTTTCCGGACGCCCATCCCACACCATGTGGGTCGTTCGACCTGCTCCCCTCGCACTCGACTCGGCCAGCGTAGGCGAGTCGGCCCTCACGCGCTACGGTCATCGCCGTTCCGCCAGCGACCCCTCCATGCCCTTCGCCCCCACCTCGCGCATCATCTCGGTCGAACCGGTGCTCTGTCGCATCTGCGAGCGAGCGACGCCCGTTTGGTTCTTCGAGAAGCACAACGAGACGTGCAACGAGACTCACCGACTCGAGGGCGACATTGGCGAGTGCAACGACCGCCTCAAGGAGCTCCTCGCCTCCGTGGACGACATCGCCGCCGCTTTGGACGAGGTCAACTCTGACGATGCGGCCGAGTACCGTGGCATCCCCCTCCTTACCTCGCCTCCAGCTCCCACCCCTCCCTCCTACCTCGAAGGCCTCAAGCCTCCCCTCTCGCCTCGACCACCTTCGGCTCAGCTCAAAAAGGCTCAGCACCGAGTCCTCGACCAGGTCCACGACGTGGTTCAGACCGCCGTTTCTATCGCTACACCCTCCGTGCTCGATGAAACGGGCGACATTCCGATTCAAGAGCAGAGGTTGCTCAGTCCTCACGTGAGTAACTCCCTCTCGCGTCTGCGGGAGGAGCTGATCGCCAACACGATCTCACTTGCAGTCCGAGAACTCGCTCGCGATGGTCATGGGCTGGCAGAGGCCGTCGACCGACGAGCCCGCTCTCGCTCGACTCGTCACCGACACCGAGGAGCAGATTCGCTTCAAGCTCAACTCGGTCAATCGTCTTCGCAACACGATCCTTTACGCTGAGAAGGTCCGACAAGAGTGGGAGCTCAAGGCCAACGAGTACCTCGCCTATTCACGCGAGCAGGAGTCTCAGCAGCGACCACCGCCATGGGCCGACTCGAACTCGCCCTTTGACTCGCCCGCGCTGCAGCCTCTTCCCAACGACGAGTCGCCTCGCGCCATCGAAGGACTCGACCTCCCTCGCCCTACTCAAGGTCTGCGCCGTCACAGCTCTCACCTCTTCGGCCTGACCTCGCCGAACCTCTCGCCAGCCGACGGACTTCCTAGCAGCCTCGGCAGCCCTCCTTCCGGTCCAAGCCTCCTCTCGCCGCGCATTCCCTCCGGTGTACCTTCTTCCAGGACCAAAGCCTCCTCCATCAAGGACTTCAAGATCCTCAAACCCATCTCGAAGGGAGCCTGTGAGTTGGCTGGCGCTTTCGCCTCGAAAGCTCGACTTCTGACGTTCGCTCTCGACAGTTGGATCCGTCTACCTCGCCAAGAAGATCACCACCGGCGACTACTACGCCATCAAGACGCTCAAGAAGTCCGACATGGTCGCCAAGAACCAGGTCACAAACGTCAAGGCCGAGCGGATGATCCTCATGACTCAGACCGAGTCGGACTTTGTCGTCAAGCTCTTCTACACCTTCCAGAGCAAGGACTACCTCTACCTCGTCATGGAATACCTCAACGGTGGAGACTGCGCGGCCCTCGTCAAGAACCTCGGCGAGCTGCCGGAGGAGTGGGCTCGTCGCTACATCGCCGAGGTCATCGTCGGCCTCGAGTACCTCCACGCATCGGGTATCGTCCATCGGTATGTAGTTTGGTCTTCACTCGCCTCGACTTTCAGCGCTGACCGCGATCCCTTCTCGCAGCGACCTCAAGCCCGACAACCTCCTCATCGACGCAAAAGGCCACCTGAAGCTCACCGACTTTGGGCTCAGTCGGATCGGACTCCTCGGTCGCCAGACGCAGATGCCCTCCACTCGCGACCAGCGTCGTGCTTCGGCATCTGCTCGCTCAGCGTCGAGGGATCCGAATCTCTCGGGCGCCTCCTCGCCTTCCTCGACGCCCGCCAACGCCCTCGGTCAATCTCCCGCCTCCTACTTTGGTAGCATCGCCATCAACGACAGCTTCTCCCTCGACACCCCCAGCAGCGACAGCGGTTCCAACAGCCAGCACACCACGCACAAGCAGATCTCGGCCGCCGTCGACTCGCTGGCCGCCTCGAGGGCTTCTATGCCCCCTCCACCACCGCCACGACGGATGTCGTCTCGAGCGCCTCCGTCTGATACGCCTCCTCAAAAGGCCTTCGTCGGCACGCCCGATTATCTCGCTCCCGAGAGCATTCTCGGCATTGGCACCGACGCTGGAGTCGACTGGGTCAGTCTCGTCCACTGCTCCCACTGCTCGTACCTCAACTGACCCTTACTTCACTTACAGTGGGCGTTGGGAGTCATCTGTTACGAGTATGCTTCGTTCTCCATCTCATCGAGCCCGGGCTCGCTGACGGCTTTCGAACTCTCGCAGGTTCCTTTACGGCTTCCCTCCCTTCCACGACGAGACGCCCGAGAAGGTGTTCGAAAACATCCTCTCGCGCAGGATCGAATGGCATGACGAGGACGTCGACTTCTCCCCCGAGGCTCGCGACTTCATGGAGCGACTGCTCTGCGCGGACGCCAAGCGACGATTGGGCGCCAACGGAGCCGCCGAGGTCAAGGCGCACCCTTTCCTCGAGGGAGTCGACTGGGACAACCTCCTCAGCGGCGAGGTCGACTTCGTGCCCAAGGTCACCGACCCCGAGAACACCGACTACTTCGACGCGCGAGGAGCAACGGCCGATCAGATCTTCGCCGACGACGAACCGGCGGAGGAGCTCAAAATTGAAGCTGCTCCTACTCCTTCGCACCCGAAGGAGTCGGCAGGCTTCAGGGCTTCGCCTCGAGGGCTCACTCCTTCGACCTCGGCCTCTCGCCAGTCTCGTCGCGAGCGCGCCGAGATGGAGCCATCGCCGCACGACGACTTCGGAACCTTCACCTTCCGGAACCTCACGGTACTCAAGCAGGCCAACGACGATGTGATTCGCAAGATGCGCGACGAGCAGCTCCTCCCACCCGTGTCGGCTCTCGACTCGCCCAAGATGCACGCTCGACCTCTCGCGCTCGGCGCCAAAGCCGCCAAGCCTCGCAATGGAAGTGTCGACATTCGGGTAAGCTCGTCCTCGGCTAGCTGAAGCCCAGCCTCTCACTGATCGCGCTTCCCGCCACAGGATCCCTCCTCGCCCTCTTCACCGTCGACGTCTTCGAGCAGCTCGGTGCCATCCCGACCGACAGCCCCTTCCTCGCCGTACACGATTGGATCGGCGCACTCTCGGCGACCTTCGGAGGTCCCGCCTGGAGTCGACAGGCTTCGCTCTCGTCAGCCGAGCGTCAGCGGTGATTCTGGTCACTCGAGGCGCAGCTCGTTGCCGACTCGACTTCGCAACAAGTCCATGTCCGAGGTGGAGCGACCTCCCATCCCCGAGACTTGGGGTCGTCACGAGCGAAGGCGGACTTCCAACCACACTCCGCCGGGCTCCAGCCTCTCCTCGCCGCTTGAAGGCCACCTTCCCCTCCCTCCGCTCTGCATCCCCGAGGCGCCTCTTCCTCCTCCCACCGCCGACTCGCAGCCATCGTCTGCACCTTCTGCCGTCTCGGCCAGTGCCGCATCAGCAGCCGCCAACCGCCTCAGCACCATCGACTGCCTCGTCGCGGGTCGCAACCCCATCGTCACCAAGGTGCTCGAGACGATGCTCATCCGGCTAGGCTGCCGTTGTGTGGTGGTGCCCGACGGCGGAGAGGCTATCCTCGCCGCTCAAGGTGTAGCGTTCGACCTCATCTTCTGTGATCTGGTGCGTAATCGCCCCTTACATCTCGAAGAGCGCTCGCGCTGACCTTCGCTCTGCTTTACCTCAGGCCATGCCCGTCGTGGATGGAGAGACGGCTGCTCGGATGATCAAGTCGACCAACAACCCTTCTCAGCACTGTCCCATCGTCGCCGTCTGCTCCCACGCCAGCGCCATCGACCAGGAGGTCGGGACCCTCTTCAGCGGAGTGCTCAACAAGCCGATCGTGAGTATCCTCCATCTCTCCGACACGAGGAGTCGACTCTGACCTCTTTCAACTCTCTCCTGCAATCGACAGATGAAGGCTCAGCTCCTCAGCGTCTTCTCCAAGCTCGGCTTCGTCTTCGCCGAGAAGGGCAAGAACGACGAGCGGCGAGGCAGCAACGACGATTCACGCCGAGGCTCCGAGCCCAACATCAACCCATCCGAGGAGCGTCGTGGATCTACGTAGCCTTCTCCCCCTGTGACCTGTCTTTATCCCGTCTCGCCGCTTTTCGGCCTTCCCGTTTCTCCCCCCTTCCTTTCGTTCCCCTCTATGTTTCTACTCCTTTCCGTGTCTCGTCTGTTGGTCTTGGTAGTAGCGCTTCGTCTTTTTCATCTCTTTGTGTACTCAGGCTCGCAACATCGCATCCCCTTCTTGTGTCCTTTGCGCCGGCGAGCAGAGCACTCGCAGGAAAAAAAGAGCGGACTCGCCCTCACTCTCGACTTGACATTCTGAGGCAGGCAAGGAGGGTCACAAAAACGGCACTACATTTGTGCTAGAAGCACTGGGCCCGCCAGCTCCTAAGCGAACAGTTCCTCCCTTCACTCGGCCTTGACGAAGGAAAACCCGCCGAGGTAAGCGGTCGCGCTCGTCTGATCCGGTCGGATGAGGCGGTAAAGACCCGTCTTCAGCGAAGCTTCAGCTGACACTTCCCCTTGAGTGCTGTAGGTGAGGAGCGTCGAGTTGGTAGCGGCGTCGACGATGGTGTCTGCCAAAAGCGAAAGGTGAGCCATCGCAGAGGGCGGTGCTTGACGAGCGAAAGACCTACAGTCGATGAACCCGTTGCTTCCAAAAGTCGCGCTCATGTGATGCCCCGTCGTCTTGCCTTCAAAGTCGGCCAGCGGGATGGAAGGGCAAGCGGTCGAATTCTTGATTGTGTCGACGATGCGGATCTCATCGTTGACGAGGTCGAGGGCGATGAGGAAAGCTGCAGCGTCTCGACTGAAGAGTTGAACTAGGTGGAAGAAGTGTCCTGTAGTCGAAAGGCGCAGAAAGAAGCGCCGAAGAGCGGGGACCAGCCGTTAGCGCCATCGCCGAGCTCGGCTGCCGGTGGCGGAGCCTACTTGACGAGCCCACCCCCGGTGCGAGATAGTACTCCCAATCGCTGCAAAAAACGATATCTTGGTCAGCTTGCATCCTCACCCATATCCTCGAGCGATGCTGAAAGGCCGACTCACTAAATCCAGGTTTCGCCGACTTTCGAGGACGGCCAAGAGTACATCTCGATTCGTTGACGACTATTGCCGGACTCGTCACCTGTACGAAGCGCGATGAGCCTCGTTAGCCTGTAGCTCGACTCGAGGGTGCCGGTGCCAGCTCGCACCAGTCGAAGCGAGCTCGGCGGTGAAGCAGGGGTCGAAGGCGACGTTGGCTCTGTAGGCAAAGCGGGTCAGTCAGAGGATTTTGAGCGGAGATAATCCGAGCTTATACTCACTTGCATTCGCCTTGAGTGAGGTTTCCGCTCGCCTGCCACTTGATGGACGACGAGAGCATTCCCGACACGAGAGAGCTGCCGTCGGCGAGGACTTGTGCGAGGCTCGGGAGAGTCGAGAGGAGGAATATGAGAAGGCAGATAGCAGTTGCGAGCATCTTGGAGGAACGAGGGGAAGAGGGGGGAAGCAGAGAGAGAAGAGCTATACAGACCGACTCGGGCACCAACGAAACGAGCTTCGTCGCACGGACAGCAGAGCTTCAGGGGAGGGCGAAAAGAGACAGATATATATCCGAACAGGTTATATATATGCGTGCGACTCGGTCTCCAGCATCAGCCCGCTGAAAGGTGCTGTTCGAATCATCGCCGAGCTTCAACCTGAAGCAATTCTGCGGTCGAGCACACTTTTTCGACTTGTGATTTGTGAGCTCGTGTTACCTGCACCCTCCTGGAGCTGAATCAGCCTTCGTCTCGCTCGCTCGACCTCTTGCGATGCATCCTCTTGAGTCGGCGCCGAGAGACGGGAATCTCTCTGCGCTCCTTCTGACCAGCCTCATCCTCCGTCAAATCTGCATGCAATATCACATTGAAAGGCAAGGATGACTGGGAGCCAGTCGTAGGCTCCCGAATGGCGTCAATTTCCCCCAGTCAGAAGCGAGCCCTTTCTGCGCCGACGAATCAGGCTTTGCTGTAGGGGAACGGGGGACGCTGGGAGGAGGCGGATAAGGTTATGTAGAGGTATTAATTCGTAGAGCTGCTTCACTAGAGCCAACAGAGCCGTCCAGTCAAAGCCGACCCTCAAGGATCAGCGAGCGGGGTGAGATCTCTTGACCTTCAACCACAACTTCCCTTCTTCTACTCGACTGCACAATGGCCGCCGTATCGCTCGATTCGTTCATGCGAGGAGACGACTTGGACCTCTCTGCACCTCAACCCGCTGCTCCCGCTGAGATCAAGACGGTGCTGGTTGTGGGGTCGCAACAAGCTGCAGCGGACGGATCTTACCAGGCGTTGGTGACGGAGCTCGGTGCCAAAGGTGCTGTAGAGATGCACATGCACGACAGGATCACTCAGGGTGGTGAGTTTGCTCTTCTCTCCTGCTCTCCCGGCCGTCCTTCGTCAGCAAGGCGCGGCGGACTTAGCTGGGAATTCGCTCATGTTCAAGAAGAGCAAGGCTGCCGCTGAGTGAAGGCGAGGGTTCGGTCGCTTTTTATCACTCTATGCAGAACGTTGCCCGATTTATCGAGCTACAGCATGAGCGCTAACCGCCACTTTGCGTTTTCCTCGTCTCGCAGCGGCCGCGCTTGAGTCAGCTCAGTACACCCATGCCGCTTTGCTCCTCCCCGCCGACCTCATCAACTCGACCCTGGTCAGTCTCGTGGAGCCTTCGCTCGCGCCAGGAGCCACGCTCGAGGTCAGGGGACCTTCCGCCGACAGCGACGACGTCGCTGGAGAGTTGAGGCTGGCTGGATTGGCAGGAGTGACTAAGGAGGGCAGCATTGTGAGTAGAGGGGTGTCAGCCACCTTTCTCGACCTCGTACTGACCACCCTCTCACCTTGCAGCTCACCTCGACCAAGCCCAAGGTCACTTCGGTCCCCCTTTCCTTCAAGAAGCGACCCGCTTCTTCCATCGACAACTCGCCTGCTCCCTCCACCGGTTCCGTCGCCCTCCCTCTCCGCACTTCTCGCGCCGCCAAAGCCTCCCTCTGGGCCTTCACCACCTCGGCTTCCAACTCGGGCACCTCCACCCCAACCATTGACGAGTCGACCCTGCTCACGGACGCCGATTTGGAGCGACCCACTTTGGTCAAGAGGGAGGACTGCGACGTCAAGAGGACAAGGAAGGCTTGCAAGAACTGCACCTGCGGCTTGAGCGAGATTCTGCTGGAGGAGCAGGACGACTTGGTCGAGGCGGGATTCGCTGCCCCTGCAGGTGAGGACGAGCCGGCGGATGCTGCTTCGAAGCAGAGCTGACACTCCCTACCTTTCACAGCGGCGCCCAAGGCTACCAAGGGCAAGAAGAAGATGTCGGCCATGCCCACCAGCTCGTGCGGCAACTGCTACCTCGGCGATGCCTTCCGCTGCGGAGGCTGCCCGTATCTCGGTCAGTGCAATCAATCTCCCTCCCTTATAGCTCGTTAGCTCACCTACGTTCTCTCACCACAGGCATGCCCGCTTTCGAGCCCGGTCAGAAGGTTTCCATGTCCAACTTCGACGACGATCTCGCTCGCTGAGGATTCTCTCGCTCTCTTATAGTCTCCTCCACCCCTCGCTTTGCTTCGATCGCGTCTTGTAATGTTGTTATGCATCCTGCTACCCTCGATCTGCTGCTCTCGCTGGCGACTCTCGGCTCTGACCTGTGAATCGGGGAAAAACGAGAGGGCGATTGCAGACCTGGAGGGCGAGGGGGGAAGGAAGACAGTAGACGAGGGGGAGGGGGCGAGAACTATAGCAAGTAACAAAGGAGAAGCAAGCGAGAGAGCACGAGGAAGGCATAATACTGTACAAAAAGCGTCGAGGAGCCGGCAAGCGACCTCAGACGTCCATCGCTTGGATGGCGCCGCTGAGGGCGCTCAGTCCAGCGACGGCGGCCACTACACCGAGGCCGAAGCCGAGCGTGACGTGGCCGATGTCCCTCACGATACGACGGCGCTTGGGGAGAGGAGCGATGGGGAGGGAGGAAGGAGCATCGGCCGAGGGCGACTGAGCGAGGGCGACAGCGTCGACGCTGGCATCGGTGGTGGCGGTGGACTCGGTCGAGGTAGCCATATCGGTCGAGGAGAAGGTGCGCTTGCGGCTGGCGGCAGGCGTGTCGAGAGTGTTGTCGAGTTGATGCGCCGAGGTGGCACAGTTGGGGCACTCGGTCTCGAGGGTGGCGAGGATCTCGTCGAGCTCTGTGGTACGGAGCGTCAGCGGACGCCTAGAAGATCTTAGCGACGAGCGACTCACCCTCCAATCCCTCCCTGGCGAACCATTCGGCGTCGGCGAGTTCGTCGGGCACCATGTCGAGGTCCACCTCGTCAGTCGCTCCAAAGTCGTCCTGCTCCACATCCTCCTCGTCGTCGCTGACCGTTTGGTTGTACTCGAGAGGAAGGTCCTCCTCGGGGGCGGGGCTGACCGACTTGTCGCGAGACTCGGCTCCCTTCTCGCTCGCAGCCGCCGAGTCCTCCTCGGCCGCCTTGAAGATGGAGGTACCCCAATCGCCTGCACTCGCCCAGGGGTTACGCTCCTCCTCACCATCGCCCACTACGTCTTCGTAATCGAGGTCGATGGAAGACGTGGGCGACGGGAGATGACTGGCCTGCGATTCGACCTCATCGTCGAGAGCGGCGAACGAGAGGACGGAGGCCGCCGTGCCGTCGAAGGGTGAAGTGCACCTCGAGCCTTGCTCAGCGCGCGTCGAGGTGGTGGTGGAGGCCGCTTTGGGAATGTTGAGCTTCTGGAAAAATCCGCCCGAGAAGAGGCCGCGCTTCGGCTTGATTTGAGAGGGAGGGAAGGGGCCAAAGTTGAACGAAGGGAGGGGTGGCGCTTCGAGCTCGGGTGATGACCCTTTGATGGGAGGAGGAGAGTCGTCGAGAGGACGGCTGAAGACTTGCTCGGGGCTGATGGGCGAGGGAAGGCGTTGGGGCGCAGGCGAGAGCGGGACCTTGACCGAAGTGGTCGACTCGAGAGCTTGCTGACCCTTGATAGGCGAGACCTTAATCTCCTCGATTGTGACCTCCGTTACGACGCTGACGTCCTCGACGATGAGCGAATCGTCGCGAGCCGACTCGAGTTGAGGGGATGGCGAACGGCTGACTTGCTGCTGCACGGCGATGTCCTCCTCGGATCCCTCCTCCTCCTCGATGGCAATGTCGGACACCTCCTGGTCCGACTCCAACTCGATGGCGATGTCGTCGTGCTCCACCTCCGAGAGCTCGGGGTCGGCGCTCGGCTGCGTTTCCTCGTCGGGCTCACTGAGCTCCTCCTCTTCCTCTTCCTCCTCTTCCTCCTCTTCCTCCTCCTCCTCCTCCTCCTCCTCGTCATCGAGCTGCATGTCGGAGGCGCTGTCGCCTTGATCACTAGCGCTGTCGCCGAGCACAATCATCTCGGCGGAGTGCTGACTCGCCTCGACGATTTCAATGATTCCGCCGTCGTCCGAGTCAGCCCAGGCAGCGGGTCGCTCCTCCAAATCGTCGAACGAGCCGCTCGACCTGACCGCCTTGAGGATGGTAGTCTCCACGACCTCGAGCTCGCCCTCCTCGGTGCTCTGCAGCAGGTCGTCTTCCGAGATGCCGAACCCGCGCGAAGGGGTGCGGAGCGTCGAGCGCCAGAGCTTGGCGTCGCCGTCCTCTTGCTCTTGCTCTTGCTCGTTGCCGGAGGAAGAGACGGAGGACTGGCGCCTGCCAGGCTTGAGGGTGCGAGAGCGCGAGAGAGCGTAACCGTTGGGCGACGACATGGCCGAGACGTCGTCGAGACGGGGCTCCACGCTGGCGGTGGTGGCGATAGGAGTGGTGAAGATGGCGACGCGAAGGGGAGTAGGCTCGCACTTGCCTGAGAGTAGTGAAGAGAGGATAGGGAACGCAGGACAGTCAGCGTTGCGTGTCTGAGGCTAGCTTCGCCCTCCGCGATAAGGGTCACACGACGACCGAGCAGAGGACGTACGTTCGGCCCTCGACGACTGTACAGGCTGGCCGAAGGTGATCAGGTCGTCGTTTTCCAGCTGTAGGATGAGAGTCGTCTAGTCAGCGAGGGCCTTCCCGAACGACGAAAGCCCGCCCCAAGAAAGGCGACTGACTCGGTACGAGACTCCAGGTTTGAGCTTGAGTTGGTCCTCGCCGTCGCGGGTGATGAAGGTGCCGTTGGTGCTGTCCGTGTCGGTGATGAAAGCGTACGAGCCCTCCTCCCAAGTGAGGACGGCCTGCTTGGAGCTCATGACTGCTGATCCCTCGAGCCTGAAGCGTCCCTGCGACGGGTCTCGACAATCCTCCGCGTTCTTGTGGCCACGGCCGAGGTCGATAGCTCCTTGCGTCGAGTTGAAGTGCTTGAGAACCGCTCCGTCGGGCGTAGCGAGCGTGAGGCTCAGCGAGGAGCGAGCGCCAATGCCCAGAGTGGGGGCGGCGGGGCTGGGAGACATTTCTGTGGCGAAGTAGGGCTGATGCTGCCTTGTGAGGGCAGCTGGGGGTAGTTCTGACTGATTGCTATAGGTCTCTGTCACGAGAAGCTGCGAGAGAAGTGAATGGCGGGAGGACGAGGAGCGATTTCGCCGCGAGGGCGTTCCGAGACCTCTTGAGCTCGGGCTCTCAGATGCATGCGCTATTCAGCTACAGAAGAGCGATGCAGGGCAGTAAGAGCAGCATTAAGTGCATGCTCTTCGTCCACTCCTTGAGTGCCCCTCCGCACCGGGATCTTCTTGACTGGTACCCAAGGGCGCTTCGCAGGCTCTTGGATGTGAACATCGTTCTGCGCTGCTCAGAACAGGCAGCTCAGCGCCAAGCGAGCCTTCATCTTCGCCCTTTGAACAGGTGACATCAATCGATGAAGTACATTCACCCTTCGCAGACCTCGATCCCCAATCGACCCTCAGAGCCGCTCATCTACAGGATTCGGGGCTAGTCGCTGGTGAAAGATAGCCTATTCCTACTATCGCTTTAGCTACACACATTCGGGAGAGACTCGCGCTTGAAGCTGAGAAATGCCATCGCCGAGCATTGACAAGTCCGTCGAGCAGGACTCGCTCGGCCTACAAAGCTTCGGCCACTCCCTGGGAGTTCCAGAAGTAGGATAACCGGCCGGGCTCAGGCTTCGACCTCAAGAGACATCTCTGCCCCGCTGCAGGCCTCGCTTCCTCGCTCGCCTCCATCGCCGAGAATCGCACCCACCTCGCCGCTCCCTTCGCCTTCCCCACTCAAGCACATCTGACTACGAGGCTTCTTTGTGTGCTAGACTGCTCCTATCAGCTCGACTGAGATTCACTCCAAGACCAGTCGACAGCGAAGTTCGGCGAGAGTGAGCGCCTAGCAAGGGGATCCCTTGTTCGGAGCGCCCTTTCGAGGAGGCCACGGAAGATGAGAACCCTTCCTCTTGAAACACTCTACTCCTACTTGTAGCACCCAGAGCTGCCTGCTTCTCCCTCCTCCCTTCACTCGTCGCCCTCCTCCTGCTGCGGCCGGGCGAGTCCGAGCGGCCGTGTTCTCCTCTGTTCTGTGCTTTCGCCCGCCAAATGTCAGGAAACAAAGTGCGCGGTACTTTTTTGTGTCCTACAGCTCTGAGCTACTGATCAGAGACAGCACGGCCTCTGAACGACCCACAGCCAAAGCGAGGGAGAGCGTAGAGAGCCGTGAAGCCCTCCAGCTCTTGCCGTCGCCGAGCGCCGAGGAGGGTTTTTAACTCCCGGCCAATCGGCCTGCACTGCTTGAAGGCGAGGCATCGTAGAATGGAGTCTCAGAGAGCATCATGGAGCTCCCAGACCCCTCTATACCCTGCAGGAACTCACAGCGGGCAAGCTGTCCTTCGCCGAGCTCGCTGCTGGCGCTCGGCTTCCCTCTGAACCTCCACCTCCCCCCATTTAACACGGCGCGTTCGGTCCATTCTCTGCCTATTGTCTGAGCCTCGCGAGCAGGGCTATGACAATGCATCATTGCCAGCTCTTCGTCTCCAAGCCGGCTCAGCTGTTCCTTGCTCCTCGTCGCGGGCCTCCCCTCCCTCCTCTCGCTTCCAGTCCCCTGTACAGCTCCAAGATCAAAAAGAAAATACAGAAGGATCACGTCTATACCCTCACCCGAACAGCGACTCGTGGGCGAAAGGGAGCAAGAGCTGCTCGACCGATCGCGGAGAAGGGGAGACGGCAAAGTGAGAGAGAAACAGCCTACTTACACTTGATCCCGCCCACTGAGTAGCAAACTCAGCTCTAGTGCATCTTCAGACTACTCGAGCACCCTCGGATGCATAGGAGAAGTTGTAGCGCGCCTCCCGTCGACGCTTGAAGGCGAGGAGCACTTGCTCGCGGCTCCTCGTTGCGAGAGGGTACAGCCGACAAGCAGCAGCACTCTGTAGGTGTCCATCTCGAGGATGGCTCGGAGTCGATTGGGAAGTCTATAGCGGTCTCCCCATCGCTAAGGAGGAGCAGATGGCAGCGAGCTCCTCGGGCGCTCAATCTCAGTTCGAGCTTGCTCAAAGAGAGCAAGCTGCGAGAGCTGTTGGGAGGCTTAGAGCGGTCGTCCCAGGATCGTGAGTGAGATTGCTCCCCGGCGCTCCAAGAGCGGGAACAACTGCTCTGCGATCCTTCGCTGAGAGAAATTTGGAGGTCGACGAGCACTTCACGCAAGGAAGACTCGGGCCTTGATCCAGTGGCAGAGCCTTTTCCAGAAGGTCTACACTAACGCGAGCGAGAGCAACATGCTCGAGGATGCTACACGCAACGACCACTCCAGAAGGATGTGGCAGGAGAGAAAGAGGCGAGAGGGCGAGACGAGCTCTTCCTTGGCTCGAGCGCTCGGCTGAGCTCGGACCCTCTCGCTTCGCCGTTGCTTGACAACGAGGTGTAGGAAAGTAAGTTGAGGGGCGTTACGATTTGTTGCAGCGTGAGTCGAAAGATCAGAGCCCTTTGCAGCCTAGCAGGGGTCAGTTTCGACCGAGCCGAGCCCGCCTCACTTTTGCAAGAACAGGCCCTGCAAGCTGCTTCGCGAGCCTCTCTTTTGCAGCTACAAAGGTTCAAAGTAACAGTGTCAAGAGTGTTGCTCTGACCATGAGCTACTTCTGATGAGACGAAAGCTCTCCTCGCTCTCTATCTCCCGCCGCCCCTTCCTCCGACTCTACCGCCAACCACTCCATCCTCCTTCATCTTCCTGCTCCTCATCTCTCACAATCTCGAACCGAATCCCTCGACTCGCACACACCTCCTTCATAGCTCGCGCCCTTCGCTTCCACTGCTCCGCTCGGTCGCAGAAGGTCAACCGCTGCAGGCTCCTCGTCTCGACCGACGGATCGCGAAGAATGTCGAGCATGGTGCTCAGCGGGTCCGCCTTGAAGTAGTCGTACGTGTGAATGGTGACATGGTGAAGCCTAGGCGGGAGGAGACGGAGGATATCGGAGGAGTTGTCGGTCGCCGAGTTGAGTCGAGGAGGGTGAGTCGATCGACGAGAGAAAGACCAAGAAACGAGATTGGGCGGGCTCACATCGCCTCTACCGCTTTGTGTTGGATCTCGGACTACTTCAGTGCGAGCTTTTGAGGGTTTCTGCTGCTCTTCACTCTGCCTCAACGGCTCCAACTTCGTCGGCTCTTCGCCAACCTTTCGCTCGTAGCGATTCACCTCCCGTTCTAAGCAATTCAGGTGAAGAGCAACGAGGTGATTCGACGGGCAATCGAGTTACATGGAGGTCGCTCATCTATGGCCCACATGGCGACGACCTTCGACAGAGAAGAGAGAGAGAGAGAGAGAGAGAGGCAGTCATTGCTCGGCGAAAGGAATAGCGCCGAAATGAGACACCGCATTCTCTGCGACTCCGTCTCGCACCCTCTCGCAGTACACGTTAGCGCAAAACGAAGAAACATTACTGATGCAAGCCCCTACTCCTCCTTGCTACCCTCTCCCGCTCCCTCGGCGGCAGCCTTTCTCCGCTTCCTCTCACTCTTGCCGATACGCTTCTTCTTCTCGCCCCTCGGCTCACTAGGAGCCGCGCCACCTTCTTTCTGCCGCTTGCCCTCCTCGACCCACTTGGCCTTCTTCCTCTTCCTCTCCTCCTGCTCCTCAGCCGCCGCCTCAACATCAACCTCCTCGCCCCACTTGCGGTTCTTGAGCGCATCACGCAGCTCCTTGAGCTTCTTCTTGTTCTTGGCGACCTTGGAGGCGCCGTCAGGGTCGTGACGGTAGGGAGCCATCTTGCGCAGGGACATGTAGGCGTTGAGCTCGGCGTCGGTGGCGAGGAGGATTTCGGTGGGAGTGAGGTCGAAGGCGGAGGGTGCGACTTTGGTGTACTTGAAGCGAGTGGGAAGGTCTCCGATCTGTAGAGAGAGCAGAAGAGAGTCAGCTCACCGTCGCTCAGAAGGGAAGACGGAGAGCGGAGCGCCGAGGTGCGAGCTCGAAGGAGAGAGAAATGCGCAACGCACCTTGTCCTCGTACTCGATGCCATAGTAATCATCCACCATCTTATCCAGCAGCTGCTTCCTCTCCTCATCACCGCCCTTCTTGGCCGCCTCGAGCAACTCGGTAGGGAAGCCCTCCTCGTCGCGCTTGCGCTTCTTGTCCTTCTTTTCCTTCTTCCGATCCTTCTTGCTCATCACGACCGAGCTCTCCATATCCATCTCCTCGTCCCCGCCATCGCCCATCTCGACATCAACGAACGGCATCGACATGTCGGCGTCGTCGTCCGAGTAGGGCTCTCCGTCGGCGCCAACGAGGTCGGTGATGTCGATATCGTCGTCCCATGTTGGCTTGAAGTCGGCGTCCTGTATAGGAGAGAGGATTCGTCAGCATTGTTCGAAGATACGAGAGCAGGAAGAGCAGCTCACGTCGCCCTCCCCATACTCGGCGCCGTACACCTCAGCCATCTTGCGATCGTGAGCCTCGGGATCCCACTCTCCCTCCAAATCGATATTCTCCAATCCAGCCGTTCCCTCTCCAGCAGCCTCGACCAACTGCAGCAGCTTGGCCTCGACCTCCTTCCTCTTGAGCGCCTTGAGCCGGCGCACCTCCTCCTTGCGCTCGCGCTTCTCCTCCTCCTTCTTCTCCTTGGCCGCCTCGCGAGCACGCGCACGGGCAGAGACAGCGGCAGTGGGCTTGCGGACGGTCGAGACGGCGTTGCGGGAATGGGTGGTCATTAGGTTGGCGCCGCTGTGAGATGGGAAGGGAGTGAGCGAGCGGGCTTGGGAAGCTCGAGAGGGAGACAGAAGAACGTACGCCTCCTCGAACCGGAAGTTGTACTTGGTCTCAAACTCATCTGCTACCTCCTCAAACTCTGGATCCTCGGAATCGTGCGCTCCCGGATCTAGCTGCTCGTGTCCATCGTCCTCGTCTCCCGAACCAGCAGCAATAGCCGCACGAGCAGCGGCGTCGATCTCGGCATTGATATCGCGCTGCTTCTTCTTCTTGAGCTTCTTGGCCGCCTTGTCTGACTCTTCGGGGTCGGCTTCGTCGCCGCCGGTGATCTCGTTGTAGGAAGGGATGTGCTGCCGAGCGGCGGTGCGGTCGATCCAGCCTCGGTTGAGGATGTAACTGGGGTGCGAAAGAAGACGAATCAGCTTTTGAATCAACGTTCTCATGCGAAAGAGAACGACTCACTCCCTCAAGAACTTCTCCTCAGACTCGAGAGCATCCTCGACTGCTCGGTCTCCAGCATTCTCCTTCAAGAACTTGGCGTAGTCCTCCTCCTCCTGCTGCCTCTCATCCTTGGTCTTGCTCCTCCTGACAAGCAGACCATCCTCCTCCTCATCGCTGTCGGCAGCGCCAGCGCCGAACGCCTTGGTCACTTCCTCCTTGAGGGCGCGCTCCTCCTGGGCGAAGGTAGGTTGGAAGGAAGCGTCGGGGGTCTCGTCAGAGATGGAGAGGGTGGGGTCGGCGATCATGCGAGCGCGTTGGTAGTCCTTGAGAAGGACGGGCTTGGAGGTGGCGCCCTTCGCAGCCTTCGACGAGCTGGGGCCGGCCGTGATGCCGCTCTCCTCCTCTGTGGAAGCAGCAGGGTCAGTTCGGAGATATAAAGAGCTGTCAACCTACCCCGCACGCACCGTCAAAGACCTGGCGACCGCCCTCGTAGACTGCAGGATCCTTGTTGCGAATCTTTGCGAGAGTGCGAAGGATGGCGGCGTCGACTTGAGGGGTGACAAACTCGGCATCCGAATCGTCGTCCGAGAGCTCCTCCTCCTCTGATTCCTCGTCCGAGAGGGTGTAGTCCTTGCCGTACTTGTCCTGCACTGGGGATTTTTTGAACGAGCCGAGCGAAGGATGAGGTAGTGAAGAGAGCAGCGGGTCAGCTTAGCTCAAGTGGAGAGATACATAGAAGCTCTACATACATTTACTGAGCTCCTCGGTCTGCTTCTTGGTCTGATAGGCGGTAGCGAAGGCCTTGTTGACGCCAAACTGGGGGGCTTCTTCGTCGGAAGAATCGTCGTACAGGGCCGTCTTGGGTTGCGGTGCCATGTTGGGCAGTAAGCGAGCTGTAGCAGACTACGAGTCCTGCTAGCGAGTCGAGAGAAGCGACGAGGAAAGAGTTGGCAGGAAGTCAAGCAGCGGGTCTCCCTCTCCCCGTTCGCTGCTCGTCAGTCGTCTCGTCCCGTCGTTTCAGGCCACATGGATCCATTCGAAGTGAGTTACCAGCTACTAGCGAGCTAGTTATGCCCTATTAATCCCCCCGCTTACCTCGATTCAATAGGTGCGGCTGCAGTTCACCTCGTTGCTCTCTCGTCTCACGTCCTCGCTCGCTTCGATCCAAAAAGTCTCGGCGTTTGCTTTCAAGCATGGCCCGAGATGCGGCGACGACATTTGGGACTGCCTCGTCGACGAATGCTCCCATTTGAACCTCAACGCTCGCATCAACCTCCTCTACTTTCTCGACTCGCTCCTCGACAAGGAACCGCCTACAGAAGCTGCCAAACCACCACAGCAGCAACCGTACAAGGGTCTCGTCAAGCGCGACCTCGCCAAAGTCGTCGACATGGTGGTCCCCGACACGCGGGAGGGAGTCCTCAACCTCATGAGCGCCAACCAGGTCAGTTTCTTGCTCTGAAGCTCGCTACAGTAGCTGATCATCTACATACAGGTCCTACGTTCATGGCGTACCCGTCGCCTGCTCGATGCCGACATTCTGGACGCCATCCTAGCCGACCTCGAAGGTCGTCGCGAGTCGTTCGTCTTCCAGCTTTCTGTTCGGCTTACGGAGCTCATACTCACTTCCCTCTAATCATAGACTACACTCTGCTGAAGCTGACACTACCGCCTTCTCCACCTTCTCTCGCAACGACATCCTCCGCCGCATCGAAGACGACCGCGAGAGGGTGAGCTTCTCCTTTCGTCGGCTTCCTAGACTTAAAGGCTGACCTTTGCTTGCTCTCCTCAAACAGCACAAGCGTCTTCGTGAGCGTATCTGGGTCCTCCCCGTCCCCTCCTCACTCACCACGGCCCCCTCGCCCTCCCTCCTCGCTTCCACTTCCTCCTCGGCTCTCGCTCCTCAATCCTCCTCCTCCGCCAAACCTTCTCCCATCTCCCCCGCATCGCCCTCCGAATTCGGCCCAACATCCAAGGGCAAATCTCGCGCCAAGCAAGCTCTGGCCAAGGGAGCAGCGTCGAGCAAATCCTCCGCGTCGAGCAAGAGCTCGGCGGCGACGGGAGCTATGCCCCCACCACCCGTCCCTGGCTCTTCATCCTCCAACCCACAGAACTATCCTCCCGCTCGTGGACCGGAACTAGCGTTGGAGATTGAGTTTGAGCAGCTGTGGGAAGCGAGCGAGGAGGAGATGAGGCGGGCATTGTGGATCGGCGAGGACGGAGTCGAGCTGGACGAGGATCCAGAATGGGAGGAGGAGCCTGGGCCTGCTTGCCAACCTTCGCCAAACCCTCCACAATCTTCCAAGCTCGCTCCACCGCCGCCACCGCCTGTAGAAGAGGACGACGAGATGGAGGAAGGCGAGGAAAGGGAGGAGGGGGAGGTGTTGGATGACAACCCGCCGCCGATGGAGGTGGAAGAGGGTGAGGAAGATGATGGTGCAAGGGCGAGCAAGAGGGTCAAGAGGGACAAGGGGAAGAGGAATAGTCGAGGAGGGTGGGCGTTGGATGAGAGTGAAAAGGCGGCGATGAGGAGGGAGACGGAGAGGTGCTTTGTTGGTGATCAATGAATGGGGTGGAGGTCAGAGTGTGAAGGCGGTGGATGAGCTGAAAGGGTGCAGGCGAGGCAGGAGATGGGGAGCAGAGGAAGGAGGACCTCGGCGCTGCCTCTCTCGGTCGTCGCTCGTCCAAAAGGGTGCAGCGTAACCCTCATGTCGTACACTACAATCGCACAAGCGCTCTCACAACACCTGCCTCGTTGACCTCAGCCAATTCTCGAGCCCTCAAGACCTCTCCCGCTTTCGGTCGTCTCAGCTCTCCGAGCTCGTCTGCCTCCTTCTTCCTCGGTCGCCAATTGCCATCTTCACTCGAACAACTGCTTCCCGTTACCACATCGCTCATCTGTATACTCTCATGCAGTCTTTCGATCAACAAGCGGAGGTCCGATGAGCCAGAAAGGGGCTGAGGATCTCCAAAACTGCGTGATCCAGCTTCATCACAGGTTGGCTTCTTACCATCTCCTTCTCGGATGCTCGCCGCCGTCGTCGTCCTTCTGCTCGTCGTGCTGGGCTTCTTCGACTTTGCTCTCGCGCAGACTCTCTCCGACGGCGCCTCCTTCAAAACGGGCATCATCAACTCGTCCGTGCGCTGGCAGTCGAGTGGAGTGCTCCAGAATGGTAGCTGTCAGTGAGTCTCTGTCTTTGACCTCAAGAAGACATGATAGGACTGATGGACCGTTCTCTCGTGCTCGCTCTCGTTCGGCCGGCTCGAAGGGTCAACGTCGCCTTCTCCCCCTGCTACAGCCTGGCGCTCGCAGCGACGGAAAACCTAGAGCAAGCAGGTCGTCAAAGGATCGAGTTCCTCTCTTGGCCGCCGACCACCGCAGGGCAAACTTGGGTCTTGTAAGCTACTTCGGCGCGAGCGAGGGCCGAGATCATCGCCGAAGCTGATCACTGTACCATTCACCGCCCGCCTACAGTGACTGGTCCTACTACCTCAGTTCTGATGTCTCCTCCGGCGTTGCGCATCCTCTCCCACCTCCCCAGCTCGGCGTTCACTGACCCTCAGCTTTCGCAGAGCCACTGGTTCCACCTAAGCCAGCTCTTCAGTCGCGAGGCCAGCGGCTACACTATCGCTCTCGATCTATTTCAGGATACCGTCCGCATCTTCGACACGACTCGCTCTTCCTGCGGTGGAACTTGCCCCTCGGCGCCGGCGAGCTCGTTCTGGGGCAGAACGACCTACCATCGCATGACCGTCACGTTTGGAGCTCAGGGAAGCCTTCGCTGTGAGTCGTACTCTCCTTCTGTTGAGACGACCAAGCTTACCCACCTTCTTCGGCGCTTTAGACACCGTCCGAGCTCCCGCCTTCGCTGGCGGTCCTCAAACCACCCTCATCACCTACACCATTCCCTCGGGCAGCAACATTCCCGCCGACTCGACGATCAAGACGGGACTGTACCGTCTCGTTACGGATGGACAGACGGCAGCAACGGCTTTCGTCGGCGCCTTCTCCTTCCGCCGAACGGCTTGAGCAGCGATTCGGCGCCGAGATCGATAGAGCAGGACTCTTGTAGATGATGTGAGGGGGGATTTGAGCAACTTTTGATTCGTAGGGCTTAGGTGTGTATAGACTTGAATGCGATCTGTGCTGCATTCAGCCGCTGGTTCGGCGTTTCAACGGCACTTGAAGAAACCTCGGCGAGGGTGAAGGTGGCGCCCTCTCTTGTTTCTCGGGGCAGGGTTAAGTCTTAGGAAAGGGCACTCCATGTCCCACATCGTTCGTACAGGCGATAAAATGCTACAACAAGTCTAATGCGTATCGACTCCCGCCCACTCACTCGTCCCTCCTGCTCTTCTTGCTCGAGCCGAGCCTGCCTCGCTGGTCAGCTGCAGAGGCATGCTTCCGCTTCCTCTGCTTCATCTTCTGCTCAGCACGCTTCGCCTTGCGCTTGGCGTCCTCCTCGGGGTTGTTGACGGCAGCGAGGGCGATCTCCGTCTTGCGAGCGTTGCGACGCTCGGCGGCCTTTTGACGGATGGTGGTGTGCACGGTCGAGTACGCGGTGGTGCCAACCTTGGCCTGGAGAAGCTCTTGCACCTCGTGAGCGAGCGTCTGAAGCTCGGCTGTCGATAAGAGAAGCGAGTGTCAGTCAGGCTCGCGCGAGAGACGAAGACGGCCGACTCACCCATCTGAGGGTCTTGGGCGTTGGGGTCCTCCGAGATGCGGAAGATGGGGGTAGCCATCTGAACAAGGAAGCGCTGGAGAGCCTCCTTGTCGAGGTGCGAGACGACGGCGGCGAACCAGCGGAGGATGGAGGCGGGTTGAAGCGACCATTGACCCTGCCGAGCGAGAGAAGGGTCAGCTTCAGCGGCGAGATGACGGAACAATAGCTACTCACAGCTTCGACAGCGTGCATACTTGGGCGGGTGATGTGCGCCTGCCTCGCCTGATACGAAAGGCGGGTGAAGAGCCACCTCAACGGGTCGGCTTGCCTCTCCTCGCCATCCTCGGCGCCTTCTCCGTCCTCGTCGACAGCATCCTCCTCGGCCGAGACGGCGCGGCGCGCATCGAAGCACTTGGCAGCGAAGAACAGGTTCTTGACGATCTGCATGGCCAGCGACTCGCTGAGAAGCGGACTCTTGAGCTGGAGGCAGGCCTTTTGAGCGGCGTCGAGAAGGGCGGGCGTGGAGAGAGGATGGTCGTCGGGAAGGTCGGTGCGAGAGAGGTGGGATGCGCTGGAAGCGTAGAGGGAGCCGAGAAGGCGAGCCGCCGACGTGCGGATCCAGATGTGAGGGAAGAGGAGATGGCCGCGAACGGCGCCCCAAAGCTGGCGACTCGAGCGATCCTGGTCGGGGGAGACGAGGGTGGGGAACGCCTTGTAGACGTGCGAGAGCGACTGGAGAGCTTGGTAGGGGAGCTGCCAGTCGGTGTCGAGCTCCGCGTACGCCTCTCCTCCTTCTTCGGCCTCCTGCAGGCGCTCCTGACTCTCCTCGAGCACCTCGGCGAGCACCTCGAGGATGGGTCCAGCCGCCTCCTTGCCTCCATCGTCGCCGAGAGCCTCGATGGCGACTCCGAAGAGCTGCACGGCGGTCCTGGAGAGCTGAGACTGCTCCTTTTTCCCCGACCAAGCATGAAGCATGGCCAGGAGACCGTCCTTGACCTCCTTGTCGACGCGGGTGAAGAGAATCTTGATGAGCTCGGCGGCCATCTCGCGGCATCGAGTCGATTCGTCGTTGGCGATGACCATGACGAGTCCGACGAAGAAGAGGTCGGCCGATTCTTGAAGGAGGCCGGTGGCGAACTTGGTGAGGATGGCGTTGAGGAGCTCGAGGACCGAGAGCCGTCCGCTCTCGTGCTGGAACGAGAGGTTCTTGGCGAGGAAGGCGAGCGACGACTTGAGGCGACCACGACCCTGGGGGTAGTCGAGGAGGAACTGGAGGTAGATGGCTCGGCAGACCTCGCGAACGTTGCTCGACTGGTTGGTGACCACGATCTCGGCGACCTTGTCCATGAGGTCGTAGATCTCGGGCGCGACGAACTTGCGCGACATGATGGCGCGGAGGAGTTGGAAGAGGGTTCCCTGGCGGTCGGCCTCCTCGAGATCGGGTCCGATGATCTGTGGAAGAGCAGCAACGGATCAGTGATGAAGCGAGCGAACCAGAGGAGGAACGAAGACTCACCTGAAGAAGCTCGGTGAGCTGCTCCTCCTTGAGCGTGGCCGACTTGCAGTCTCGGATGACGATGGCGAGAGTGCGCAACGACGACTGAGCGAGCTCGGACTCGGTGCTGCCTGAACGTTGCACGATGCTGATCATCTGCTTGACGAGGACGGGCGCCGCGTTGCCGACGCTGGCGAGGGGGCAGCGAATGAGGGAGGCAGTGGCGCGCATGCTCCGAGCGAGAACGACGGGCTCCTCCGAGTAGAGGGTGTTCCCAACGAGGCTGACGAGGGGCTCGAGGCGAGAGATGATGATGGGGTCGTCGAGGTCGAACTGGGACTTGCGGAAGGCGGCGTTGAAGAGCTCGAGTCCGAACGACACAAAGCGGTGGGCGTTCTTGGAGTAGAAGTCGCGCTCGTCGGCGTCGGTGCGGGTGAGCTGGACGTGGTAGTCGGCGGCGGCCTTCTTGCCCTTGCGGATGGACTTGGCGGCGCGGAGGAAGGAGGCGTTCTGCGATATGAGAGTGTGGCAGAGGTCGAGCACGCCGGTGGAGTCGAGGCGAGGGTTGATGGTGAGTCCAACGGCGAGCGCCTTGAAGACTTCCTCGACCTCCTTCATCGTCTTGCCCGAGTCGGTGCGCTCGAGGGTGTCGCGGAGGGGCGAGAGGAGCGCCGAGATCTTGGTGGGCGAGACGAAGCGCGCGAGGATTTGGAACGAGTCCACACTCTTATACGAGCGCACCTCGCGGAACTTGGTCTTGGCGCGGAACTCCTGCGATCCACGGTCCTTGGCGGGTGTGCCGAAGCAATCGTTGCCGAGCACGGGCACGACCTCCTCGAGTGCGGCGTCAAAGTCGACGTTGTCGGGGTTCTCGGCGAGGCGAACGAGCATGGCGTGCACGGTGAAGGCGAGGACGTGGAGTTGGGGACCACGAGCGAGGGCGCGGCGGAGCTCCTTGACGGCGATGGGGAAGGAGTCGTTGCCGGTGGCCGAGACGATGTTGCAGATGGTGATCCTGGTGAGGTCGCGAACGTGCTGGTCGCGACTGCGAAGGATTTGGGAGAGAGCCATGAGGAGACTCGACTCCTGCACCGAGCGAGGATCCGAGGGGAGGTGCTGCACGACGGCGCTGATGCCTTCGGCGACGGGGATCCTGATCTCCTCGTCGACCTCCTCACGCTTCTCGAGGTACTTGAGGAGCTCGGGCACCAGCCTCGAGCTAACGAGGTCGAGGAGGCGAGCGTCGGCCTCGAGGTCGAAGTGGAAGCCCTTGAGTACGCCGACGAGAGCGCGAACGCAGGCCTTCTGCGAGGAGCCGACGACCTTGGCGAACTTGAGGTAGTGGTGGACGAGCTTGTTGTAGGCGGACCACACGAGGTGCTTGGCGAGGCGAGCGAGGCATTGCACCGTCTCGTTGACGAGGTCGGGATCCCTCCTGTCGTCCGAGCCGAGGATGAACTGGTCGAGGAGGGGAAGGAAGATGTCGGCGACGACCTTGCTGGTGATGCTGCCAGCCTCGACCTCATCCGCGAGACGACGGAGGGCACGAGTGCGACGATGGATCTGGATGTGGTTGATGTTGTGGAAGAAGTTGGCCTCCTGGTCTCCTCCGACGAGCAGACACTTGAGCTGGTCGAGCTCGGGAACGCCCGAGCACTTCTCCACCGCCGTGGCGTAGACGCCTAGGATCTCCGACCGCACAATCTCGAGCTTGGAGTGGAGACTGTTGCGGAGGCCGGAGAGGAAGACCTTGACGAGGATCGATTGGATCTCGGGATCCTCGCTGGGGCCGGCGATCTCGACGAAGCGACGGAGGGCGAAGCTGGCGTTGCTGCGAATGGCGAGCTCCTCGGGATCTTGGATGAAGAAGAGCATGTTGTTGATGACAGGGACCCAGTCCTCGGGGCGAATCGTGCGGTACTTGTCCTCGTTGAGGAGCGAGTAGGCGGCGAGACGGCGGTCGAAGTCGGGCTCCTCGGATCGCTTTTTGGAGTACGAGTTGAGATCCTCGATGATGGCGGCGATGGGCATGAACGACGCCTCGACCGAAGCGAAGGCGGAGAAGGCGGCAGTGGTCTGCAGGCGAGCGCCACGAGTCCTGGTGCTGGCAAAGAGCGACGAGAGGACCTCGTAGCAGCGGCGGTAGAGGGGAGTGGACGAGTCAGGCCTTGCGAGGGGGTAGAGCGAGGTGAGAATCTTGAGGAGGTCCGTCTTGATCTTCTCGGGCACCACCTTGTTGGTTTTGCGGAGCATGGGGACGATGAGGGTGAGGAAGTTGGCGGCCTGCTCTTGCGACTCGACGTAGGGCGCGAGCGAGCACAAGAGGGTGATCTGGCGCTGTCCGACCTCGGCGCGAGCGTCCAAAGTGCCCGAGGTGGCGGCGAAGAGGCCGCTGAGCTGGACGAGAAGCTCGTGCACGCCGGGCTGGATGATGATGCGGCCAACCTCGCTCTCCTTGCCTCCTTCCTCGGCCGAGAAATCGAGGAAGCTGGTGACGATGTCGAACACCCGGAGGATGACGGCGGGCTTGACGTTGCGGACGGTGAGGATGGAGTAGAGGCGAGGGAGGAGGGTCGAGTCGTAGACGACGAGGTAGTCGACGAGATCTCGACGGTTGGCCCAAGTGACGAAGAGCTCGAGGAGTGCGGAGGGAGCCTGAGCGTTCTCCATCGGGAGGAGAGGCAGTCGAGGCGAGATGATGGAGGGGAAGGCGGCGGCGACGTAGGGCGAGTAGTCGAATCCAGCCTCGAGGCGGAAGAAGTCTGCCCATCGCTTGAGCGCGAGCTGGCGAATGCTGCGAAGAGGCGCCATCTGTGTCTCCTCGCCGTCATCCTCAGCCTCCTCCTCCCCTTCGGCTTCGGCGTTCTCCGCCTCGTCTTCCTCCTCCTTGGTCTCCTCGGCGATGCCCTTCTGCGCAAAGTGCAGCAGGTTGAGCGTCGCGCCCATGAGGTCCGGCCAGCGTCCGACGAGGTGCTTGCCGAGATGCTTGAGAAGGTCGGCGAGGAAGCCGAGGAATCCGAGCTGCCTCTTGCCCGCGACGTTGGGCGATTGCTCGGCGAAACGGAAGGGCTCTCCAGGCTTGGTGACGAGCATCTTGCGCAGAGGACCGATGGCGAGGTCGACGAGAGTGTTGAGCTCCTCTGGTGCGCACGTCTTGAGGGCTCCAAGGATGGCTGCTCGTCTTCCTGCTCGACCTTGACCCGAGCTGGTGCTGGCGCGTCCCAATCGCGATGTCATGATGCCGTAAGTGATGCGAATGAAGAGAGGTACGACGTCCGCGCGGTGTTCGGGCTCGAGACCTCCAGCTTCGGTCGTCGAGACGAATTGAAGGAGCTCGTCGCGAAGCTTGGTCGAGTCGAGGAGGTGTCGCAGGCGGTCGGCGTTGGCGGTGAGGGCGGGCGTCTTCCAGCGGAGAAGGCAGTCGAGGGCGAGCTTCTGCACGTCGACGTCGGGGAAGGCGAGGAGGGTGCGGAAGTGGTCGCCGAGGTCGCTGGCCTTGAACAGCGCCTTGGGGTTGCTGAACTTGGCGAAGAGACCGAGCCAGGCGATGAGGCGCAGCTTGCGCTCCTTGGCCGTCTCGTCGGGGTTGACGTACTTGACGGCCACAGCGTTGGGATCGTCGTCGCGCTGGAAGCATCCGAGGAAAACCTCGACAAAGTCGCGACTGTGCTTTTGAGCGAGGTCGGGGATGGCGCAGAAGAGTCCGAGGAGCTGAGCCTCGTAGCTCTGTACGACGAGTCGCTCAGGAGCGATCTGGGCCTTTAGATGGAGGAGCATCGTCAGTGAGAGCGCCGAGTTTGCTACCGCCGATTCACTCACCTCAATGAGTCCCGCCTCGCGTGCGCCAGTAGCTTCCGCTCCACCCTCGAACATCGCCGCCTCGGCCTTAACGAGATCCCTGGCCTCCTCGAGATGATGATCCCTGAGCTGCTGCTCCTCGAAAACGAGTTCGTCGCTTGCTCCTCCGGCGGCGGCGTTGAGGGCCCAGTCGGGCTTGCGTGAGATGAAGAGACCCGAATCGCGGGTGGCGGCGGTGAGGAGTTGGCGAGAGGTGATGGCCCAAACTTCCTCAGGGAAGCGCTCGGAGAGGAGGGCGAGGGCTTGGATCGCTTCGGGCCAGATGGGCTTGAAATTGACCTTGAACATCGCTGTAGGGGAAGAGAGGTATCCCGGTGAGCGGCTGCTCGAAGAAGGCGACCGAGGGCGAGAACTCACCAGTGAGATACCTCAAGACAATGTCGAGAGCCGGCTTGACGTCCTCGCCGTCCCTGCCGAGCTGCCCATGAGCGACGATCCCAATCTTCCGAACCTTCATGCTCTTCTCCCTTGCTCCCATGACCGTGAGGGGCATCTCCTCCACCTCGATACACTTGGCGATGAGGTCGGCTGCGACGGGCGCCGAGTCGACGGGGAAGAGGGTCGCTCCGATCTGCAGCGACGAGAGGCGGAGGCTCGAGTCCTCGGAGAAGAGGTTGGGGAGGACCGAGTCGTAAATGGCCTTCTGCGACTCCTCCGAAATGTCGGAAGCGACCTTGGCGAGCTCAAGTGCGGCGACGCCCTGCATGACTCCACGATGCCAGGCGAAGCCCTTGATCATGTTGACTACGTGGCTGGCGAGATCGGCGAGCGTCTTCTTGTTGGGCGAGCGGAGCTGGGAGCTGATGCGCGAGAAGGAGAGGAGGGCGGCGCCGAGGATCTGAGCGGGGCTGCAGGCGGAGGCGAGGAAAGCGCCGCGAGAGGTCGAAGAAGGAGTGGCGGAGATGGTGGCCGAGAGAGTGGAGATGAGAGGAAGGAGGGTGGCGTGGAAGGAGGGGAGTTGGGGTGCGATGAGGAGGACGTCCAGAAGGCGGTGGCTCTGCGGTAGAGAGTAGGGTCAGCATTAGCGAGAGAGAAGTAACAAGTAAAGACCGCCTCACCTCTGCCTCGCTCGGCTCGCCCTTTTCGAACGTGACGATCCAATTCTTGATCGTCCGCTCGCACTTCTGTCCGACAATCCTCTCCCAGCTCTTGACCGTCACCAAACTGTTCTCCACCGTACTTCGCAGCCTTCCCGACCACGCAAGCCTCGCCAATAGCGTAAGAGCATTGACCTCGGTCGAGACCTCTCCAAAGGCGAGCTCCTGCTTGTCCTCCTCGTCGACGTACCTCGCCGTCGCGCTGAGTACGAGCGGTGAGAGGACTTGACTCCAGTGGTTCCATGCGACTTGATCCAGACAGGTGGTGAGAGCGCATCCGGCGCTAAAGGCGGCGGAAGAGCCTGGCGAAGAGAAGAGGACGGTGACCGACTCTTTGACGGGGCCGGAGAGGACGTCTTGAAAGGTGGTGAGGAGGAGGAGCGAGAAGGTGAGAGTGGTGTACGAGTGGAGGAAAGAGGAGGTGGGCGTCGAAGGAGGGAGGACGAGCTTGGAGAGAGGGGAGAGCAGGGCGAACAGCTTGGTGCGCGAGGCGGCTGTACGGAGAGGAGAGGTATTAGCGAGCAGCGACTAGAGCAAAGAAGCACCGAGAGAGCGTACCAGGTACCCTTCCACCCTTCTTGACACCAGCAACGGCCTGCACGCTCTTCATCACGACGACGAGCTTCTCCCACTCGACCTCGCTCTTGAGCTCGAGCTGACTCTTGCTAGCTTTGACCACCTCCTCCACTACGGGTGCGAAGGCGTCGGCGTTCGAGACGTGCAGGGCGAGGGCGGTGAGCGAGTGGGTGAGGATCTCCGAAGGAAGCGAGGCGGCGGCGGTGGGCGAGGCGAGGGTGAGGATGGCGAGGTAGAGGGAGCGGATGACGGCGGGAGTGCGAGAGTGGAGGAAAGCGTTGGCAGCCTGTCGTATCGTTGAGCATGGCGGAGAAGGGTGCAAGAAGAGTGAAGGAAAAGCGAAAGGTAAGTCGCCGAGCCACACCCGCGAGGCAAGTTCAGACTCAGACTCACGCTGCAGGTCTCAACAGTCACCCACGCAACACCTTCCGCCAACAGCTTTGAGCTTCCCTCCTCCTGTCCTCGTCCCTTTCCGAACCCCTTGCCCCTGCCCTTGGCTCCCCTGCCCCTGCTGCTCCGCACGCCCTCGTCAAGCTCTTCAATCGCAACGACATCCTCCACCATCATCCTCATCAACTGCTCGAGCTCTCCCTCTTCTTGCGAGTTGGTAGGAGAAGCGCGAGCTTTGCGGACGAGGAAGGCGAAGGCGGATCCGAGAAGGCGGCGGGTTTGAGGGGTGGTGCGAAGGTTGGGAGGGAGAGTGAATACTCGAGGAGTTGGTGCGGGAGTGGCGGTCGGTGCGGTGGCGGTCGAAGTCGAAGCGATGGGGACTTCGTCCTCCTCAACGGCATCGTCTCCATCACCGTCCTCCTCATCCTCGTCCTCCTTCTCCTCGACGACGGGTGCCGGCTCGACCTCCATCTCTACAACTTCCTCCTTCACGCGCGCAGGCGCTCCCAAGCCCCTCCTGACGACTTCCCAAACGTCGGCCATTCCTCCTGCCTCGCTCTCGGCGAGGATGACCTTGCCCAAGTCCCGGAACAAAGCACCGAGGACGTCGTAGACGCGTTGTAGTAGTTTTGGGTTGGCCGAGACGAGGGGTGAGGGTGCGGTAAGGGAGATGAGAGTGGAAAGAAGGAGGGGAAGGGAGGGGAGGAGGAGGTGCGAAAGGTCGGTGATGAGCGGTGGGAGGAGACTGCAAGTAGAGGGACAGTCAGCGCGGGTAATCATAGCAGTGTAATTGGGAGACTCACTCCAAGATGGATTCACCACACAGCTCGACATCATGTTGGTTCCCCTTGAGCGCTTCGCAGACTGCCTGAACGATGGCGGCTCGGTGATGAATGACGAGCGGTAGGCTGCGCGCCTTGGGCTCTACGCTCCTCGAGAACTTGATGAAGGGTAGGGTCAAGTTGATCAACTGACTGGTCTGCAGCGAATGGCTGAAAAGCGAATGGGTCTGGTCGTCCTGGGTCGTCTCGTCCTCGCCTTCGAGCATGTCCCTACGATCCCTGACGCGCGCCAAGTCGACTTGCATCTCATTGATGCGCTGCGCTGGCGAGATCCATTTGAACTGGCGCCCTTGGATCAGCGGCTTGGCTGCTCGTCGAGCGATTTGCTCTTTGACCGTGAGGGCCGCTGTAGCTCGTTCGGGCTTGGTGGGTTTGGGAGAGGCGCCATGCTTGGTACTGGCTCCATGACGAAGTGTACGAAGGGTCGGCTGCCCCTTCTTGGACGAAGAGTTGGCCATGCTGAGCTGGCTGAGGCCGCGAGCGTGCGAAAGAGAGCGTCTCTCTTCGACTTTTTGCGGGTGGGGAGGAAGTCCTCTGTAAGGGAGTAGGGTCAGCTTGCGAGCAGCTTCTAGGTGTAAGCTATGAGCTTACAGTAAACTGCTCCTGCTTGCCCCGTCAAGAAAGAGAGTCGTCGTCGAGAGTTGGTGAATGGGGAGGAGTGGAAGCGCCGAAGCTCGCTTTCGCAGGTTGGCTTGCCGCCGCTCACTGCTTCGAAACAATGGCTGCCGCTCTCGTTCCCTACGGCACAGTAGACCCTACAACTTACACACAAGGCCGCCTAGCAGCCCGTCAATTCGCTCTCGACCACGACTTTGAGGAGGTGCGCTCTCTCTCCTCCGGCTCATGCTCGCTTTAGCCGAGTCGTCAACCTCGGTTAAGATGCTGTAGCTGACCATCTGGAGTTGCATAGACATCATTCTGTGAGATCCCAGTGCAATGGGGCGAGCAAGGTGAGCTATACAGAACCACAGAGCCGCTTCCGATCACAGCTCACCGTTCCCTGTCGCTTTCAGACGCCAACAACCACTTGAACAACGTCGTGTACATGCGTTACTGCGAGGTGAACCATCTATCAACTCGCTGCTGCTGTATCATCCCGTTAGCTGATGTAAACGCTCCATTGAACCCTCCGCAGGCGGGCCGACTCGCGTACATGCGCTCCCTCGCCACTTCCGTCGGTCCCGCCGTCGCCAAGGATATTCTTGGAAGTGGCAAGGGTACAGGGATGATCTTAGCGGGCGTCTCAATCGCGTACCAGGTGAGTTCGGCGCCGAGTTCGGCGCTCCCCTGCTTTCGGCGAGCGACATGCTGACCAGTCTGTACGAACACAGCGACCGGTCTTTGCTCCTGATACTGTTTTGGTGGCCCACAAGCATGCCGAGGTCGGCCCCAGGAAGATCCTGCTCGAAAGCATGATCTACTCGTTCTCGTAAGTCCTTCGGCTGGCCACCTCTCGCGCTTTCGCTTCGCTCACCGCGCACCGTCCACCAATCACCGTTCTCGTCCTAATTTCACCTTCCTCTCACTTCTGACCACTCCCACTTCACTCGCCCCGCGCCCTCGCCCTCGCATCGCCGGCCTTACCCCTCCCTTTCGCTCTCTTCCACATTCACTCCTCGCTCGACAGCCAACAAGCTCGGGTCGCCCACGGAACAGCAGCAATGGTAGCCTTCGACTATGAGGCGCAGAAGAGCTCGACGTTGCCCAAGGAGGTGGTGCAGCTGTTGAAGGAGAAGGAGCGGGAACGGAAGAGTAAGGCCGAGGTCAAGTCGAAGCTGTAGAAGGGCAAACGCGAGTAGAGGCTTGTAGCTTGTGGAAACAATGGTTGTTTGTTGTTCGTCGTCTCTGTGTTGCGGTTTAAAGTGGTTTGGAGGGGAGGCGAAGCGTCGGCCGAGCAGTCAGGGCCCTCGCCGAGCTGTTCGTCTTGTCCGGCTGTAGAGTAGACTTCGCGACCCGCCAATCAGCGAATACTGATGCGGGTCAAAAATTCCATCTCGGTCGTTCCATACACCATACAGAAGTCTCCTCGGCAGCTCGCCTTCCCTTGATCTCGGCGACGAAGCTGCACGAAAACGACGAGACTCTTTTGCATCGACCCCTTGACTCGACTCGGTGGTCTGACTCGGGGTGTCCAACAGCAACAGCAGGGGGGTATCTTCGCACGCCTGGCCCTCTCTCGGCGCACCAGCGGCGACATCTCTCTCCTTCCCTCTCCAATCCCTCCTCGACCGACCGCTCAGCGACCGTACTTCTGCAGCTCCCATTCCTGTGAAGAGGGGATAGGGTCAGTACCAAGAGAGAGGCGGTATCTCGGGCGAGAAGGCAGCTCACCCTGTTGTCTGCGAAAGGCCGAAGCGAGGTCAGCTCTCAAGTCCGAAGCGAGAGGAAAGAAGGGCGAAACTCACCCAGAGGGCAAACATGACGCGTCTTGAGCCATCGGTTGATACAGTGGAAGTGGAAGGCGTGCTGTTGGATAAGGTGCACCGCATCACAGTCAGCCACAGACCCTCCGCTTCGAGCAAAGGGAGAGGCAACGACTCACGTTGCAGACTCCCCAGGCGACAGTACCTACAGGAGAGGGTCAGCGGTAGATCCAGCTGAGCAAGGAGCTCACTCACACTCATCCTGAGTAGCGCTAGCCTGGTTGGCCTGGCACTCGATGCCTGTGGAGGGGGAGAACGCGTTTCGTCAGCTCGCGGTTCAATCGCAGAGGGCGTTGATGAGCTGCAGGACGTACACAGGTCCATGATGTGATTCCTGCAGATGGCACAGTTGTCCTACAGCAGCTCCAAAGCGGTCAGTAAGCAGCGCAAGGTGGCGGTCAGCGCGGGCGAAGGCAACGCACGACTTGGATGTCTGGTGAGCAGGGAGAGACGGGTCAGCGCGAGCACCAGAGCTACAAGACTACATCTTGACGCTACTGACCCCAAGCCCAGAGAGCGACGGCGTTCCACTTCTTGACCTCGAACCGCTTGACAGCTCCTGCTCCCCCAGCGTTGTCGACGTCCATTTCTGCAGGCGATTAGTACAGCGGTAGGTCAGCTGCTTCCAGAGCTTTCTAAGAGCTCTCTGTAGCTCACCAGCCATGATTGAGTCGATTCAAAGAAGGTCGAGGCGGGACTTCAAGAGTCGAAGCTCGCGACTCGCGAGGGTTGCCTTCCTGCTCGACACTTTGCTCGTCTCGGTCTCGTCGGTCGGTTGCACCTCTCTCCAACATCGTGGCATCTCCTCGCAGGCGCCTCCTACGGGCGCTCGGCTGGATTCCCGTGGCGGTCTTCTTCAACGACCATGTCCTCTCGCTCGCGACCGTCAAAGGCCGGTGAGTCCGGCTCTCTCGGCTTTGTGCAGCCTCGTCAACGATTCAAAGACTTACCAACTACCTCTCACAGCTCCATGCAGGTATGTAGCCGTCTACCGAAGCCTTGAGCTTCCCCGAACCCCGCCGCGCCGCGTCCTAATCGCACTGCTTCCGCTCACCTACAGCCTACGCTCAATCCGGACTCATCGCACATGATCCAGGACATTGTGCTGCTCAACCGCTACGCTGCTGTCGAGTCGGCATCCGGTACAGGGCAAGGAGGGTTCAAGGTCGGAGATATCGTCGCTCTCAAGTGAGTCGCTCGCGGCTCTCAAGCTGCATTTCGTGGCTCGCTGACAGCTTCTATATGACTAATAGATCCCCCACCGACCCCAAGCAACTACTCGTCAAGCGCATCATCGGCCTTCCCGGCTCAATAGTCACCACCCTCCCTCCTCACCCTCACCGAAGCGTTCGCATCCCCGCTGGTCACTGCTGGGTCGAAGGAGACGAACGATACCACTCAAGAGACTCGAATGCTTATGGTCCGATACCGCTCGGGCTCGTCAATGCGAGGGTAGTGGGAGTTCTGTGGCCGCCGAGGTGAGCTTTCAGGAGCCGAGAGAGTGAGGGAGGGTCGCTTGCTGATGGCCTTGCATTACCGCAGCCGGTTTGGCAAGGTTCCGGAAGGACCCAAGGGCATGGAGAAGAGGGTGGTCCATCCTCGGCAGGACCTGGCTGGGTTTGCGCCGTAGGGAGGGGAACCGCAGGCAGCGAGAGCCGTCCAGTGAGCTTTCCGTTGCTATTCGGGTCTGCTCTGTGCTAACATTTTCGCTACTAGCAGACATACAGTATTAACGGGGAGCTTCGACGGCAACAGGATGTCAAAGGCGCTTGGCATCAGGGTCGTTCGTGCTGGAACTTGAGCCTCCTCGCTGCGCCTTAGGCGATGTACTCAAGTAGCAAGCGCAACATGTAACATCATGCAACCTTATACTCAACATATGCCCGCTGCAACAGAGCTGTAAAGCTTTCGCGTCGGCTCAGCTCGAGCGAGAGGCGAACAACTCGAGCTATTCGGTTCGCCTCTCGCTCTCAATCGAGGAATCTGTCGACGCTGTTGCAATTTTCAGCAAGGGGAAGGGTTTCCGTACACAGAAAAGCTAAAAGAGGAGGGGGAAGGCGAACCTACTACATGCGAGAAAGAGAGAGAGAGAGAACCCCGAAAACACCAGACGCTCTAACAATCACCTCGGCTCACCTCACGCCGAGACCGAAGTCAAGCCGGGCAAGCTGCCTTGGACACCGCCATCGGGGCTCAGCGTTCCTTCCGCCCCCGTCACCGTACCCGACGACTCACCCCCCTCGGTTCCGTTCGCGCTAGCAGTCGCAGAGGCAGCAGGCGTGACCGACTCACTGCTCGCCGAGCTGGGCGCTGCCCCTCCGTTAGTCGCCAATGTTGCGGCAGCCAACGCCGAAGTCTCGGACGTCGGTGGCGGAGTGGGAGCCGAGCTGACGCCGGGCAAGGGAGCGGATCCTTCGGGCACGAAAGACGACGAGCGAAGCTTCTTGTTGAGACGCTCCGAGGAGAGGTCGTCGTCGGTGAGAGAGTCGACGGAAGCGTTGGCTGGATTTGGTGGGGCTGGAACGCCGCCAGGGAGGGAAGAAGGGTCAAGACCGGGGACGGAAGCAGCCGTGGCTGCAGCTGCAGCGGGACCGGGAGACTTGACGCCGTTCGAAGCAGCGGCGGCCTGTAAAATAGAGGGTGAGGCGGGAGGAAAGGGAGAGAAATACGTTACCAAACAATTCGACGATGAGCGAGGGAGAAGAACGAGTCAACACGCCTCTTGCTGAGGAGAGAAGCGGCGCGGCGAGGGCGGAAAGGCGAAGATTCGCACCTTGGTCTTGGTACGCTTGAGGCCAGTGACTTTAGGCGCTTCTGGCTCCTTGCCTTCATGTACGTAGGCAGGCAGCGCAGTGCTGTCGAGAAGAAGGGAAAGGTGAGATCGAGGAGCGGCGCGGCGCAATGCTTCCGGAGGCGAAGGGAAGCAGGAAGCGCGACGACGACGACGTACCTCTTGATGTACCGCACGATGACTCCCATCGTCTCGGGCTCATACTTGTCCCACATCTTGACCAGCTTGGTAAACTCGTTAGTAGGGTAGGAGATGTCGAGCTTCCGAGGACCGTTGGCGCCAGCTGTGAAATGACCGACAGAGGCGATTAGTAGCCCAGCGAGACCACGCTGTTCCCCTCAAAAAGCGCAGACAGAGACAGGGACAAGTACGCACGAGGTTTCCGTTCAATCATGAGGCCGATGTAGAAGGTTGTCGTCCAAACCGTTCCTCCTTGACCCTCCACCAAGTCGGCTTCTGTCCTCGCTGCGACGGCGGGCGGTACTTCTCCAATCGAAACGGCGCGCTGCTCGACCTCGTCAAGACAGTAGCTTGTCCTGTCGAAGCCCTTGACGTAGGGGTGCGCCAGGACGAGGGTGTCGACGTATTCGAGCTTCATGACGAGTTGACGAACGCGCGACTCGACTGTTCCGGACCTGCTCAGCGACAAATGGTCAAAGTCGAATTGTGAGGCGAGTTGGCGAGTGGAATGGAGGAGTGAGTGCAGAGAGGAAGCGAGAAAGCAGTCAGTAAGCCGAGCGTCGAAGTCAAGGTCGACGGTGCAGGGACGAGAGGACGAGGACTCATACCATTTGAGCTGTACATCTGCACTCCCTGAGCTTGCAGTGATCTGGAGGTAATAGCGGTACTTGCTGAAGAAGTCGTGAGGCGCGAAGAGCTCGCTCCATGGCGCCGAGCCGACAAAGACCTTGTCAACGATTTCGGCGGCTGTGGGGAGACGAGAATGAGCGTTAGCTACGTTGAAGTCAACCAGCGGAACGTCCTCGACACACCTCGCTTGAACTCGGCGGTCATGATGCTTTGGGTGCTGAGGGTAACGTTGTGAGTCGAGCACATGGAAGGGTAGGCGGGCGTGATGATGGGCATTCGATGAGAGCGATCCGAAGGGTAGAGCTATCGCGGAAGGAGGTTAGCGTGTTGCTGAAGAGCACGAGGAGCCTGCGAAGACGCACCTTGGGATTCCAAACGCGAACTTGCAGCGGTCCCTCCTCGATAGGCTTGAGCAGGATGGGCTGAGGCCATTGCCACTGTCCCATGATGATGAAGAACCTGCGTGAGAGTCAAGCGTTAGCTCTGGGAAAGCGTCGGCGAAGGGAGAAAGCGAGTTCGGCTCACCTTGAGATGATGCTGCCGGGGCATCCCTTGGGGTACAGCTGACATATCCGTGCAACGAGCATAGCCCATGCTACTCCACCGCAGAATCCCATCTTGTTGCTGTAAATTGCTCGTTCTGTGCGACGGAAGGAGGTCAGGCCATCGCCGGCTCGTGCGAAGCGGAGCTCGGCACTCACGCTTGGCCCACAGCTTGACCGTCCTGAGCGCCTCCCTGAACACAGACACGTCCGGTACGAGCCGCAGGATCGCATCCGTCACGCGAGATCCTCCCAAGCTCCTCACGCAGCGCTCGTCGAGGTTCTTGAGGAGGCCATCGTCGCGAAGCGAGAGGTCGTCGGGCACGGCGGGAAGAGCGAGGCGAGCAAAGAGAAGATCAAACTCGATACCAGCAATGACGCAGGTAATGATGGGTACGAAGGCGTCCGGTACAGACTGCAGAGCGAGGAGAATGGTCAGTTGAGCTGGTAAAGGAGGAGGCCAGCGCCGTCTGCCTCACCGTGACCTCGAGCACGCCCTCCGTCTGCTTGAGCATGCCCTCGAACAGCTCAAAGAACTCTTCGCGCTCGACATGCCTCGGCACGACCAGCAGAGTATCGATATCTGCTCCTGGGCCGTGGACTCCCAAGCGGTAGGATCCGAAGGTGAAGATCTTGCCTCCACTGCAGCGGAACGAGGTCAGCGAGCGGTCAAGCAGATGCTACAGAGCTATAGACGTACGCCTGACGAGCCTTCTCTGGCGACAAGCCGTGGTTGATGGAGGATTGGTAGACGAACTGCTTGACGACGGTGTTGAGGCGTCCTAGGACCATCTCCCTATAGTCCGAGCAGTCAGGTCAGCTCTACTGTCGTCAGAGCTACATGCACGAACAACGCACCTGTGACGAGCTTCCTCAGCGCCCTCGTACTGCCCTCGCGACTTGAGCTCAGCGATGAGGGTCTTGGACACCTCGAGGTCGCGCGCTGTTGGCGGCGAGACGGAGATGGGAGGCGTTACGCCCAAGTAGGGCTGTGCCATGCTGGTACTGTTGGATCGGGCAGAGAGCGTTGGCGACCAGAAGAAGAAGGCGAAAGAGCGCAGCGCGCGGTCGAGCTGGAGCTGACGAGCGGCCGCGTGAGGCTGCTAGAAGGGGTGAGAGTGGAAAACGTGCGAAGCTGAGGTAGGATTGAAGCTGTCTGGCAATGTTCCTGGCTCTCGGTCGAGATCAAAGTGAGCGAGGAAGATGGAAGAGGAGAGCCAGCGAGCAGCCTGTCGCCGTCTCCTTTGTCGCTCGAGCTGAATGGCGATTCGGGATTTTTGATGGGCTGCAGCATGCTGAAGAGGAACAGCTTCTCTTGCGAATCTTGTACAATTTTCGCCTTTCTCGGCGACCAAACCCTTGCGAAGCTTTGCTCCCTCTCCTTGAGCCAGCCCAAGCAGAAACGAGGTACAACAGCCAACAGCAAGCTACACAAACGGCACATCACTCCTCCATCGCCTCATCCTCATCCTCATCCTCATCCTCATCCTCATCCTCATCCTCATCCTCATCCTCATCGTTCTCGGGTCCCTCCGAGCCGCTGTGGCCCGCCGAGGACGAGGCCGCTCCCTGACCCGAAGCTCCGACTCCGAGGGCCCTGCGAAGGCGGATGCCCTGTACAGAGAAAAGAGTCAGAGATCATTCAGTGTAGAGGCGGCATCGGAGAACACGCGAGTGCCTCCTCGCCTCCCCCAGTGAGTGCCGAGAGGGGAACGATCGTCGAAAAACGGTCTAGCAGCGAAGAAACGGGACTCACTCTCTCCTCCTCGGTCTCGAGACGAGCCTTGGCCCTCCTCTTCTTCTTTGCTGCATCGCGCTCCTGCCAGGGCATGATCTGGCTCTTCCTTGAGTTGCCGAACCTCGTGCGCACCTTCTTCTTGCTCGTCGTCCCATCGCCGCTGTTCGAGCCAGCGTCGCTACCCTCGGTGCCACTTCCTCCTCCCGCACTTCCTCCCTCGCCATCGGTGCCGCTCTGCGTTCCAGCACTCGAGGCGCTGGCGCTCCTACTCCTCGTCGTCGCCTTCTCCCCGCCCTTCTTCTTGCCATCGTCGAGGGGAGTCTTGGGGTCTCCCAGCAAGTCGGCGCACTCCTCGTCCGAGATGACCCTGCCCGTGAGCAAGCCGGCGACCTTCCTCCTGACGAGTTGACGGATCTGCTCCATGTAGTCCGAATCGTACCAGCCCGTGAGCCTGTCGCAGTGGGTGAGGACTCCTTCGGGGGCGTCGATGTGCTGCTTGATGAGAGGATCGGAGATGTCGCAGAGTTGGAAGTTGGCGATCTTGGAGTGCAGGACTTGGCCGTCGAAGAGGTGAGCGCGACTGGGGAAGCAAAAGGTCAGGCGTCGTCGGAGTCTCCCTTCGCGCTATCAACATACAGAGGATCCTCGTGGACTTGTACAGTCTCCTTCTCTTTCTCCTTGCCCTTGCCCTTGCCCTTGTTCGCGCCGCCCTTGGTAGCAGCCGCCTTCGTGCGAACGTTGTCGATGTTGCGGAGGATGATGTGCTGGTAGCTGTAAGTCGCGAGACGAGTCAGCGAAGACGATGAAGCAGAACAAATTGAGAGCACAAACAAGCGAGCTTCGGGGTCCTTGCGAGGATCGTAGCCGAAACGAATGACGAGGTCGCGGAAAGGGCCGTCCGAGAAAGTGTAGGAGATGTACGGGATGACCTGCTTCTGGCTGTGAGAGTGAACTAGAGGTCAGCGCGTACGATAAGTCGTCGAACCCGATCAAACTCACTTGGAGACGATCCTCTTGTCGTCGGGGGAGAGCTGATTGAGCAGGCTCGTCCTCGTCCACATTGGGCGCTCCTCCAGGCAGGCGAGTAGCGTCTTGGCATACTGCTTCACCTGCGCCTTCCCTTCCTTCTCAATCTCGTCGGCTACCTTCTTCTCGGGTCCCTCCGGCGCCTCCTTGGCATCCCTCTCGCTCTTCGGCTCGAACTTGATGCTTTGAGGCGAGTGACCCTTCCAGCGGGTAAGGTTGACCATGCGATCGTACGACTCTCCTTCTCCTTCGACACCTCCTGGCAAGGGGTAGTGGCCTGTGCCCTTGGAAGTGCCGTGAGCTGGACGATAGCTGCGAAAGGAGGGACGTCAGCGAGGGCTCGGCGACCGAGAGGAAAGCTACTTACTCGTAAGCTTGGGGAGCGACATGGCGAGTAAAGGCAGGTGGAGGAAGGAATGTGTGCTCGGTGGTGTCCTCGTTGGGTTCGGGCCACGAGAAGGACTTGAGAGCGCCGACTGCAAAGGAGAAGCGAAGCCGAAGGTCAGCGAGGGTCGACCAGACGCGTCCTGCACCGTTTCGCTCACCATCCATGTCGCGGACGGACTGAGAAAGAGCTACGATGGGATCCTGTAGGTCGACAGACGTCTGAAAGTCGGCGACAGCTGCAGCGAGTGGGGAGCGAAAGAGGTCAGCTCGCGCTCGGCTGACGTGCAAGCGGGGAAGGAAGAGCAGCCCACCCCTGAACCTGGCCGTCTTGGTGACCACTCCTACAGGCGCGATCGTGTAGATGCCTTCTTCGACCACTTTGCCCTGCTCGTCGCGCTTGGGATTCTTGCGGCGGCGCTTGACGACGCGCATGAGGACGTTGCCCGTGTCGGTGATGAGAGCAGGTACAGGATGCGAGAAGGGGTTCTTGGTGTTGAGGCTCAGCTCGAGCGAGCGGTTGTCCTTGGCGGGAGCAGCGAGCGCCTGGGAGACGGAGCTGAGCCCGCCCATGGTCTTGAGCGCCTTGTTGAGCGAGGTGGGCTGGATGGGACCGGGGTACTCGATCGCCGCCAGCTGCTGTGCACCTCCCAAGTTGTAGGTCGTCATGGCCAAGCGAAGAGGACGAAGCAAAAGAGGTGGATTCGACGCGCCGGCCTACTTCTCTCCCTTCTTCGTCTCACTGCTCGGCTCGTTCTTCGCATCGAATGGCGCCTCTCGTGAGCAGGACACAGGAGCTCAAAGAAGCGATCAAGGCCAAGGAAGCGCGTTACCCGCCCAACAAGCGAGTCAAGTTTGGCAGGCAGCGCCTCTCTCCCACGTCGCCCGCTCCGCCAGAGGATCAATGGACAAAGCAGGCAGAACAAGTCGTGCGTAATTGCGCTATGGGAGATACTAGTCTGTAGCTAACCGCTCTGCTGCAGGCCACCAATCTCCGCTCCTTCTCCAACTTTCTCGCCTCGATTCGACGCGCATACCTCGACTTGGGCGCCTCCAGCTCCTCCCACCAGACTACCCAACCTCGGACAATCGACGCCTCGAAAGGATTGGCAGCATGGGAGGGCGTACGCTGGCTCAGCGACCGAGAGCGTGACGAGATTGACTTTGGCGTCAAAGTGGCGCTTCGCAAGTCGGTGGATCGGGTCCGAGAGCTCGAAGCGGTCGAGAAGGGTGAGTGTTGTAGTTCTCGCGTATTCGTACTCATCTAACCCTCTTTCCTCTCACAGCCCGCGTCATCCACGAGAACCGCGTCAACCCCAACGCCGGCCTCACTCGATTCCTCGGCCTCCCCGTCCCCTCCTCCAATCGCGCCTCTGCCGCCATCGCCTCTCACCGCACCTACGTCACCCTCTACCTCAACACCCTCCTTGCCCAAGTCTCAAAACACCAACGCGACCAGCAGGAAGCTCGTGTCAAGCGCCAGCTGGAGAAGACGGCCACACTCGGCGGACTCGGTGGTGGAGGAGCGCTGGGCATGGACGAGTTTGGCAAGTCGTTGGCGGCCAAAGCCAAGGCGGAGCATGCGGCCAACAAGGGCAAGGGGAAGGAGGAGGGACAAGTGGGGCAAGTGCCGAGCATCTACCGACCGAACCCGTCGACGGCGATGGAGGACGACGACAACGAGGACGGCGAGCCGCTCGTCCTTACTCAAGACCAGATCCAACAATTCGAAGCGGAAGAGTCGGCGTTACTCAAGGCGACCCAAACCGACCTCGCGTCGCTCAAGCAGGCCGAATCGTCGTTGCTCGAGATTGCTTCGCTTCAGTCGCAACTCGCCATGCACCTGACGCAGCAATCCGAGTTGACCGACAAGCTATGGGAGGAGGCGGTCGGAGTGACGGGCAAGGTGGATGAAGGCAACACGCAGCTCAAGAAGGCGCGGGAAAGGAACAGGGAGAGCCGAGTTGTCCTCCTCATCTTCCTTCTCCTTTCTTCAGCCACTCTCATCTTTCTCGACTACTATAGTTGAGCAAGCGCAATACAAGCGATTTTGTTGCATTCTACTACAGATCATCTCGTCTCGTGAGATTCGTGAACTTTGTCCGCCGACCGAATCGACCCTCTAAGCGTCGATCCGCTGCTCAATCCCTCCGCTTGTCCTTGGACGGCTCAGCCGCCATCTCGAACGCCGAGCTCTCATCAATCGTATCTAGCCCCCAGCCATCGCCCTCATCATCCGTCGACCGCCGCGGCTCGCTGTCGCCATCGCCGAAATCACTGATGCTCCCGCCCCAGTTATCGCTCATGGTCGACGCTCGTCGTGATGCCTGAATGTCGTCCACCGAGTCGCGATACGGTACTGGTGGAGGTGCTGCTGCTGCGCGCGATGGTCGACGCTGCTCCGTCTCGTCGGGCGATTCCTCGCCGAGCAACTCGTCGACGTCCTCCAACAGGCCTGCCTCGATGTCCAAGCCCTCGGCGGCGTTGGCCTCGTCGACGTATCTCATGGTGAGCTGTGTTCTCAGCGTGTGAGTGTCGATTCTGAGGCCGTAGGAGGAGGAGAACTGACCTTGTAAAGGTAATAACTCGTTGCGAAGCCGAGGACGGAGCCTACGCCAATGTAGACGGCGTTGACAAACCTGCGAGGAGATAACAGGTTAGTCTCGAAACTTCCATGCTGGATCAGCTTTACTCACTTGGCCTGAGGGTCGAGCTTGTCACGCTGTTCTGGGTCCGCAAAGAGGAAGGTCCTCTGGCCGACCCAAACGTGCAGGAGAAGCTTGGGAGTGGTGCAGAGGGTAGCGATGATGAACTGGAAGAGGGTGACGGATTCGATGCTGGCGAAAAAGGCGTTGGAGTAAGGGAAAGGGAAGGGACAGAGGCTGCGAGGTCGCCGAAGCGGGATCAGTTCTCGTGTTGCAGCTGGAAATCAAAGGACTACTCACCGGATGAGGATGACAAGAGGGAGTCCTTTTGCTCGAACAGCCGTCGACATGGCTCGGAAGGTCTGATTCCTTGCGAGCATCGGCGCGAACATGCCGATCATATACCGGACGAATCTGGGGGAGGAGAGGGTCAGTAGAGCACTAGGGCGCGTTCTATAGCTCAACTCACGTGAAGCTGAGTACTGAACCGAGCAAGCAGCCTCCTACTGCGATGAACCAGCCTTTCCAGACCCCGAAAGCGAAGCCAGCAATCGTTTGGCACGTCGAGTAGCCGATGAGAGGTGGGAAAGCGGTGAGTGTGGTGAGTGCTAATAGTAGCAGCCAGCCGAGCTGCATCTCCCTCAATCCCTCGGCCCAAGCGGCGAGCCTGCAACGAGTTCGGGCATCAGCTGCGTCGTCTCGAGGTCCAGCGGTTTGGAAACTCACATGGCAAAGATCTCTGCTGGTCCTTGGTAGATTACTGCACCCGTGATGACCACCTGCAGCGCGATGTAGGCCCACAGCGCGAGTTTGCTCGTTGATGACAGCGAGCTGTAATAGTCCTGCGCGCGTCTAGGCAGCGACCGTATCCGTTCTAGCAGTGCCGACATGGTGTCGTTCTCTTGTTGTTGCTCAGAGGAGAAGAAACGAGGAGTCGAGGAAGCGGCAGGAGGGAGACCCTCGACGACGCGCTCGTCACTCCTGGCTGGGTTTCGAAAGGGGCGTGTGAGGGCTTCGACTTGCTGCAGTAGCTCGAGCAGACTTTCGTGTATCCTGAGAATCCTACGCACGAGTCTGAGAGTTGTCAATCCGGGCAAGCTGGTCAAAGCCGAAGGGGAGCTGTCGTCCGGCGCTCGGAGTTCGTTCGAGATTGCAGAGAAGCTCAGCCGGGGTGGACAAGTATGAGCAGCTTGTGGAACCTCTTCGTCTAATTCTCAATGCCTCAGCTCTGATCACCCTTTGCTGCCCCCTCGGCCGCTTTCGGTGCTGCTCAGAGTCTCAGCTCTCGGCGAGGAGCAGTCGCGGCGCGCTTCACCTGGCTCCTCCCGCAAGCCTAAGCCACTCTGTCGATTCCCAAAGAGTCATGACGACTCATTCCCGGAAGGCAGCAAGTGGTAGAACGAGTGCACGCCGCAACAGAAAACTCAGGCCTCTCCCAGCCGCCGAGCAGCGCCGAGCTTCAGGCGTGGTCAGCGAACCAGACTGGACCAGCAGTGCCATCTGATCAACTCCGATACAGCCAATCATCTCCACTTCACCCAGTATCCGCTGATGTCGAGCTCACTTTGGACGCTGCTCTCGCCGAACCCTACGACCACTGTCGTCGTCCAGGCTTGTAGGAACAGCTTCCGCTTCGCACGCTTCGTAGAACAGACATCTCCAACGACGCCTCACACGCTGCTCCGCCTGGAGCGCAGGAGGGCAGAGGTTTCGAGTCGGGCGCTGAGGGTCGACCGAAATTAAGAGGACGAGGCTGGAGCGGTGAAGGTGGACGGCGAAGGCATATTAAAGCCAAGATGACATGAAGAGTCATGCGTCGACGATCTCCCGCCGCAACAACACAGCTCATCCGCGACCACGCCTCGCGGGTACTGACTCCTCTCTCGACGGTCGGCTCGGCGTGACTGCCTGGGTCGTTTTGAAGGGGTTGCACAACGCCGAGCGCGTTACACGGACATCCACCGGCTCCCAGTACTCCTTTGTTCAAGAACACGCTTATGCGGAGGTAGCCTCGGCCTTGGCGGCAGCGACAGCGCCTGTGGAGGGGAAGGGGTCGGCAGGGGGCCACGAGAGTACAGTCAGCGGGGGGCCATGAGAGTATACCATGGAAACACCTACGTTGCGTCCCCATGGCTGCGTGGCGAGCGTTGCGGCGGAACTTGCGGTCGACTTAGAGTGTGGGAAGGGAGGGGAGAGGGGGGAGAGTCAGCCCGAGTGGTTCCCCTGGGCCGAGATCGCCTGCATCGCGTCCGGCTTCAAAGAAGAAGAAGAGCCAACGTACACCCTTGAGGGAGGGGTACTTGTTGGTCTTGGGCTTCTTGATACCGTTGCGATGGGCTTTCTGCAAGGGGGGGAGGGCCGGGGGGTCAACGCGTGTCCCGAGGCGCCATCACAACAAGCCAT
>MWVB01000041.1:53161-68478 GCA_003054985.1 Leucosporidium scottii | reverse complement strand
CATCTCCATGGCCTTTACTAACATCTTTCGCGCTAATAACCCCCTGCAACCTCCCCATCTCGCCAAATCGGGCAGCAATTCCCCCTGCCGCCAGTTGAGTCGCCCCAATCCCCCTCTGCGAGCATGATCTCCCCGCTCCTGATCCAATCCTCGCCAGCGGTTCACTCCGACGCATTCAGTCCTTCCCAATCCTCCCTCCCCTGCTCCCCTGCAGCCTGATGCGCCATCGTTGGCGGGCAGGCCACGATTTCGGCGAGTTCGAGTTTTCTCCGCCTCAGCGGCGGGATTCGAGTGGTTGCAAAGGCGTGGGATGGTGTAGGGGATGTAGGAGGGGGTTCGTTTGCTGCGTTCTGCGTAGAAATTGAGACTGACGGATGGGACTTCGAGTAAAGAGCGAGAGGCAAAGAGCGATGGCTGGGCGAGTTGGACTTTGGCGACGAGGGCTCGAGAGGGCTCGAAGCGCGCCAGTGAGCTGGACCTTCTACATTCAAAGTGAGCGCTCTCTGCTGGAGCAGGGTACCGCTTTTCTTCAATACATTCGGAATGCATCAAATCGCCTTCATCGAACGACATTTTGCCTCACATCGTTACAGCTCGCTTTCGGCGCCGAGACTCGAAAGGGATACCTTGCGATGGAATTCCTGCAGCTAAACGAGGGAGGGTATCTACACTGATGACACAAAAAAGGGGGTGAATGCACTAAACAGGAGTGGAGCCTGCACTCAAGGGGTAGACGTCGTAGAATCGGCGAAGAGCGACTCGGAGAGGGGAGAAGGAAGGGAGAGCGAGTCGATGAAGGCCTCTCCGGAGTTGGGAGGAGGGATGAGAGGTGGTGGAGGTGGAGTCTTGACCGAGAATTCGAGGGAGAGGCCATCGGCAGCATCGTTCTCGAACCATTGCGATGGGGACGGCATGTCCGAGCGGGGAGTGGAGGAGGCGCGGATGGTCGAGTCGTCCAGGCCGTTGGGGCTGGCGGAAAAGGTGATGTTGTCGGCGAGAGGAGTGGGGATCAAGGCCGGCTGCTCGACCTCCTCGAGAGGCGTCTCGGGTACCGCGACCTCCTCCTCACCGTCAAAGTTGACGACGGCGCCGACGGGAGAGATGGGAGTGCTGACCGAGTCGATGGGACGATTAAGCACTTCGGGGACGTCCGTGTCGAGTCCCAAGCCGACCGGAGGGTCCTTCTGCGAATTGGGCTGCTCGGCGCGGGCCTCGACCTCGGTGGCAGTCGTCTCCTCCTCTGCTGCTTCCTGCACCGCTTCCTCCTCTGCGGCCTCCTCGCCAAAGATCCACGCTTGCTGCAGGATGAGCGACTTGACAATGTTGGCGACTTGGCCGAGGTTGGACATGGAGAGGCCGAAAGCAGCGGGTCCAGGAGGAGGTTTGAGGAGCGTTCTGCGGGGAAAAGAGAGAAAGAGAGAGAGACAGGTCAGCGGGAGAGAGGCGAGGAGTAGTAGCACATCTGCTCACGGAGCAAAGATGATGGAGAGGTTGTCAGCGTGCATGGCGTTGACGTCCTCGTTGTCAGTGACCCTGCGAAGCGAAAGCCGAAGTCAGCTTCTTGAGCTTGAATGACGAGGAGAGAAAACGACTCACTTGTCGAGATGCTCCATGAGACGACGAGCAAGGTGAAAGTTGGGACGAGGCATGTTCCAGACGAGGTCGCGGAACCCGTAGAGGCGCTCGTCGTAGTCCTGGATCGCGTTGGCGGCGATAAAGTGGTCGTAGAGGTCGAAGGGTACGAGAGGTTCGGGCATCTCGCGGAGAAAGAGCTTGAGAAGACCCGTGACATTGTGCACGTCGGTTTTGGCGAGCAGAGAGCCAGGGTCGGCGCCTCGGTTGAGAGCTTCCTTGAGGTCGCCGAGGACTCGGTTCTCGCCCGAGATGCGATAGATGCCAACCTCGGTGAGACCTGTAGAGAGGATGCGTTGAGCTCGTCTCGGAAAGAGAGAGAGCGCAGCGAATCTCACCTCGCTCCTCGATAGCATCGACCGCCTTGCCGACGAAGGCTGGAATTGCCGAGCCTTCGCGCTGCAGCAGATAGCCGAGCGGGACGGAGAAGACTATGAGGGTCGCAAATCAGTAATTGTAACGAGAGGAAAGAACAGGGAAGACTCACGAGCCGTAGAAGCGGGCGACTTTGCTGGCGACTTGATGATGGCGGCGAGAGCAGTCTCCTCGGGCTCTTCGGCGAGAGCGGTCTGAGCGAGGAAGGTGGCGCGACGGAAGGCGATCTGCGTCCCGCTCTTCTTGAAATGCGCGATCCAGTTGTTGAGCTCGTCGCGACTCGGCGCCTGAAAGAGGGAGCGCTGTCCTTCCTCGGTGCTCAGCTCGAACACGAACGACCTCTGCGCGTTGTCGTAGGGCGAGACCTCGACGCCGGAAAGGGTGAGGACGAGGTAAGGTTTACCGTGTGGTGTCCACTCTCGAAGGGCGTTGAGAGCGTGAGCCGAAGGAGCGGCAGGAGGAGGAAGGGGGGCGCTGCTGGTGATGAAGGCGGAAACGGGGCGACCGACGCGGAAGAGGGAGGTCATGCGACGAGTGCGGACGCTGACACTCTTGTCCATCGCTCGTGCTACCTCCTTCTCGCGCTGTAGACGACCGTGTTGCTCGAGCTTCTGTCCTTTCGAGACGAGGTCGCGAGTCGTTTTATCTCGACGAAGCTTGTCCTGCTGCTGTGCGACGAGTCGAGCGAACGGCTTGACGGACTTGGTGACCTTGGTACCCTCGCCCGAGGCGACGTCCCGAAGGATGCGCTGATTCCAGCTGCCCCAGCCGGCGAGGCGACGCTCCATCTGCTGCAGAACATCGTCCGAGGTTGAAGGCTGAGAAGGATGAATGGCGAGCGCGTTGCGAACAGTGTTGAAGATCCATCGACGCTTGGAGAAGTTGATTGAGATGCCTTCCGCGAGACTGTCGACTTGAGTAGCAATCTCGACGAGGCGCTCGATGAGCCATGCGAGGTCGAGGGTGGCGGTAGCGTCGGTCATGAGGAGGTGGGGTTGGAGGAGGGCGGCGAGAGTGTCGGGAGAAGAGATGCCACGAGCGGAGGCGACCGACGACCAGGCTGAGGCAAAGAGGCGCGACTCGGGAGAGACGATCGCCGAGGTGATGGCGCGCTCGACAAAGCTGGCGAGGCTGGGGTCGAGCATGCTGCTCTGCGCCTCTGCTTCTCCTCCAAAGAAGACGTTCGACATTCTCGAACGACAGACCTCGAGCATCTCGACGGCTTTGACCATGCGAAGTTGGCGCTGGCGGAGGGAGAGGTCGGGGTCCACGAGATGTGCGAGGATCCAGCGGCGGAGGGTCGAGTGAGCCGACAGGACGTTGCGGAGGCTGATGGGCATCCTCCTTGAGAGTTGAGCATTGTTGGCGAGGTTGGAAGTGTGCGAGTAGGCGTCGGGGATGATGAGGTCCTCCTCGTCGACTCGGGGCGGCGAGCGAGTAGGATACCAGGCTGTGGGGTCGGAGAGGGCGCTGGCCTCCAAAACCTCGATGTAGCGAAAAAGATCTTGGTCTGTAAAGGAGGTCAGCAAAAGCGCTGTTCGGAGCGGAAAGGCGAGAGCTGACCGGTGAGATCCCTCGTAACTCGGCAAGCGACCTGATCCAAACGATCCACCAGCTCAGATGGGTCCAGCTCATCAAAAGAGAGGTCTAACGAAGGCGAAGCATCGACGCTGCGGGACCTCGTCTTCACCGCCGGCCGTAGCGACTCGCGTTCGAACCTCTTGCGAATGCGCTGCACCTCAGCAAGCACGGCGTCGTCGTCCGGTCGCTTGGCTATTGACGCCTGTTCGGTTGACTCGACGAAAGAGAGGAAGGTGAGGGCCGAAGACCAGAGATCATCGTCGTTGAGGAAGTCGCCGACGAGCTGCTCCATCCAGTAGCGTAGGTTCTTGAGCACGCCGAGGCGAATCTTGGAGACGCGCTCCCAGTCCCAGTCGTCCGATGCAGGGGTGGGAGCCATCGACCAAGTCGGGAATGGTTTGGCGGGAGTGAGGTTGATCGACTCGAGAGCGGCGTTGGGCGCAGCGAGGTAGCGCTTCCTCAGCATGTCGAAGACGACGAGGGCCGAGGAGAAGCTTCGGTAGGTGGCGAAGAAGGCTGCTCGGTACTCGCCCATGTTGAGGCTCAGAGGGCGACGTCCGGCAAGCGAGGATTGGCCATCGGCATCGGTGGAAGGGGTACGAAGGTTGCTAGTGCCGAGTACGAGAAGGTCGACGAGGGTCTCCAACGTGCCCGCTTTGACGACGACATGAACCGGCTCCGCCTCTCCAGCGACCTGCAGCTTGATGTCGGCATGCCTCCGAGCCGTAGGGGAACTGGCCCTCCTCGACGACGAGCGGCTGAGGGGCGCGAAGCTCGAGTTGAGCGAGCTCCTCGCGCTCTTGGTCCTCGATGACCGCGACTCGATCCAGCTTGACGTGTGCGAGAGCACTCCTCGCTCGTTGGAGGAGGCGAGAGGAAGGACCGGAGCTGCCGCTGAGACGATGCGGAAGACGAGGTCGCCGTCGGAGAAGCGGAGGAGGGTGTCGGAAGGAGTAGCCATCTCGTCTCGCAAGCGAGTGAACATGCTGACGTGGTCGGTCGAAGTTGTAGTGGAGGGAGGGTAGGAGTTGTGGCGAGTGAGACGAGTGGCGGAAGAGGCGACGGGGGAGAAGGGGAGTGCCGAAGGGCCTGGCGTCGACTGCTTGCGAGGGAGGGCGGCCGAGCTGGAGGACATGATCTTCTCGCGGTCGAGGAGGGTGATGTGAGGGAGTGGCTCAACCATGAGGAGAGGGAGAATGGGGCTTGGGTCGGTCGGAGCGCGCATCTTGTAGTGGAGGCTGAGGTGCTGAGTCGAAGGGCAAGGTTCGGCCTCGAGCGATGCGGCGAGGTAGGCGCTGAGATGAGCCTTGTCGGGATGGCCGAGTCGCGACGAAGCCTGCAGTAGGTACTGAGTCTTGTGGTCCGGCTGAGCCTCGAGAGTCGCCAGACCTTCCTGAGTCCAAACGGCGGCGGCGACATCGAGCTTCTCCTTGAGGCGGTAGAGTGGAACCATGTTGATGGCGTCAGGGTGCGCCGTGGTAGGAGTGCTGGCTATCCTCAGCGCGCTGATCGTCTCCTCGAGCACCGAACCGAGGAAGGGCACGCTTGTGTGCTCCTCGGCCGACTCGAAAGCGAGGGCGCCGACCCTAGTCTCCTCGAAATCGACGAATCCGACTCCATAGAGCGCCGGCACCCACTGCTCCTGCACGAGCTCGACCTTGCTCGCCGGCAGCGACCTCCAAGTCTCCTCCAACCGCGCTATCGCTCGAGAGCAGAGAGCGCTAGCGACGGCTACCCATCCCGCTGCATCTCCTCTCCTCTTCAACTCTTCTCCAACGGTAATCCACTGAGCAAGGATAACTGCTCGAGCTTCGCAAGGCGACGAAGCGTTGGCGGGAGAGAAGAGCATGCCGTTGCTCGACGGGGTTGAGAAGATCGTTTGGAGGACGATTCGTGTGAGGAAGTGGGGGGAGGCGGGAGAGAAGGAGAAGAGGGAGGTGATGGCGGTCTGCTTGGTCGAAGGATCGGTCGAGAGGATGAGGCTGGCGGTGCGGAGGAGGTGGCGAGGAGTCGAGATGTTGCCTGAGATGGCGGCGAGGCGGTCGAGATGGAAGAGGTGGATTTGGGCGGCGAAGGCGAGAGGATCGGTTTGGAGGAATGCTTGAGCCGTCAGCGTCGGCTGGAGGTCCTGCTCGGAAGGTAGTCGCTTCCTCGTCTTGGTCGGCGAGCCCGAGTTGGAGGAGGCAGTCCGCGCCTGCGACGACGCTGGGAGAGGTGGCCACTCCGTGAGAGGTCTCGATTTGGTTTTGAGTCCTTCCGAGCCCGAGAACGTCGTCTCAATCAGCTTGGCGAGCGCATCGCCGTCGACCTTCTCCACCGGCAGCGCTCGAAGCTGGCGAGTGACCTCCTCCAGCGCCATCTTGAGCTCTGAAGGCACTACACGACCCTGGTCTGTCCGGCGAAGGTCCTGCGGGAAGTTGTTGCAGATGATGACAACGACCTTGCGAAGGCGAGTCGCGAGCGCTTCCGCCGACGCTTTGGAGCCGTTGGGATCCTTCGAGGCGGCTTCCACGGCGGCGCGAACGGCAAGACCTGCACAGCGATCGAGTTCGCTGGCCGACTGCGAGGCGGAGAAGGGGAGAGCTGGCCAGAGGAGGAGGAGGGTCCTGAGGAAGGTGTCGTAGGCGGATTCGTCCGAGTTGGTCGAAAGGGGCCGTTCCGATGCTGCTGCTGACTCTGAATCGACGTCATCTCCCACTACGACCGTTGGTAAGGGCTTGGTAGCAACGAAGCTCGTGCCGAAGACAAGCTCGTGCACCAGCGCCTCCATCGTCCCTCCCTGCACCTTCGGCTCGTCCTCTCCTCCCTCTCCAACGACCAAACCCGGATGAGAGGTCCCTCCCGTGCCCCAAAAAGCCCTCTGCTTCCTCCTGCTCCCTTCGTCGCCCAGGAGGGAAGGACTTGTCGGTCCGAACATCGATGTCGGGTCGAGCGTAGTAGAGTCGACGATGGTGGAGGGGAAGAGGTGCTTGGCGGTGGTGCTGAGGTCGCCTGGGAGTTTATGGAGGTAGAGCTTTGGTCCCTTAAGGACGGCGCGGTAGGGTTTCCACCCTCGTTGGAGGTCGACCTCTCCCTTGGGTGATCGCGCCAGTGGTGAGGCGGCGCGGGGGATGAAGTAGGAGGAGCCGGACTGTGAGATGGTGGGAGATATGGCGGGAGGACTGAGTGCTGAGCTGGCCGAGGGAGAAGCGAGAGGTCGACCGGCCGAGGGGATGTAGTCGCCTTTCCGCTGCAATAGCCCTTGGCAGAGGATTGTCTGCGAGTCGCGTCGCCGATCACCTTCGGTCGAGTTGAAGGAGAGGGCTGGCGAACCTGCGGTGAGGTTTGGGGTCGAGCTGGAGGTGGGAAAGGTGACGGGGGAGGCATCGCCGTTGGAGAGCGGGCGAGCGGGCGTAGGGCTGCGGGAGCCTCGAGAGGAAAGGGTGGATGTAGAGAGGGCTGGAGATGGGTAGCAGTCGAGGGCGGCGGAAGGAGCGAGTGAGGTTGTGCGGGTACGGCGAGTCGGGAGGGCCGAGTCAGAGGTGGGGGTGTGAGACCGGTATTGTCGCGAGAGCTCGTCGGTGGATCGTCGTGAGAGGGATGGCACGGGAGGGATTCCTCCTGAGAGCATTCGAGAAGCTCGTCGGTTCGAGACGTCCTCCATCGAGCGAGAGAAGGCCTTCCGCGACGTCGCGAGCAGCTACGCGAGCAAAAGAAGGGGGTCAGCCTCACCACTCCTTGGCGACGAAAATTGAACGAATTACAGCGCTCCCCACGTCACTTGGTGATCCCGACAACGCCGCCAGCTTCTTGCCGCTCTCTGCTACAATCCCCTTGTCCCTCGGCCGGCCCTCATTCGGCGAGGCTTGCGACGACAAGACGGGCGAGCTGGGCGAGCTCGTGAGCGGCGAGGGTGAATGGCTTCTTGTTGGAGCCTCTGCTGCAGGTGCTAGCCATCCCGGCTTGGCTGATAGCGAGGTAGTCGACGGCCGGCGAAAGAACGCGCCCCCTGCTCCAGCTCCAGCGGCTTTCGGAGGTGCCGTAAGGTCCTGCATCGAAGCCGAGAAGGGCATGGAGCCCTTGGGAGTCGACGATCTTCCGTCGGTGCTGTTGCCTCGCCCGAAGAAGGGCTTGCTCGTAGGGCTGCTCGAGAGCGGCGCGCTTAGACCTTCGTCGCTCGTGGTTCGAGTGCGCTCGCGTCCGCCAAAGCCTACAGCTCCCCTTGCGCGTTCAATGAGGTGGTTGAACGCGCGGGAAGGTGCCCCTGAACGCTCGGGCGCCGCTGTATTGCTGGACGAGAGGAGGTCGACTGAGCTGATTGAAACTTGTCGCTTCTTGTGCTTGCGCCCCAGCTACAAGAGCAGCAAATGGATTAGCTATAAAGGGGCACCGTAGAGCTGAACGACTCACCATGCTCTACCAGCCTCTGTTGTGGAGCTGCTCCTGCTCGAGCTCTCGACACGCGGCGATCCTGCAAGATGAGCTGCCTCGTCGGAGGGAGAGACCCGGGCGATTCGGAGTAGGAGGTGAAGCTGTAGCTGTCCAGTCGGAGCAAACGCTGCAGCTGAGCGCAAGACGAGGTGAGGCTGCTAATGGTGAGAGCGCAAGGCAAGCTCGCAAGCTCGGACCTCCCTTTCGCTGGCCAAGTCTCCAATCTCTAGCAGCGGGCCTTGCCTTCTCACTTCTACCTCGACTCGTCGCTTCGCTTCGATGGATCTCGGCTCTTCAAGGGTGAGCATCGGCTTTCCTACATCTACATCACCTTCGCACTCTGCGCCCCAAGGACGAGCACATCTCTCCGACTCAACCGCCCCGTTCGTCGTCGCCGTTTTCCAAAACGCGCCGTTCGTTCAAGGCAGTGTTGAGGCTGTCGACCTTCTTATACACTTGACCTGATGGGCAGCAGTGCTATTCGACTTCTCGCGCGACCCTCACACCTTTCTGGTCCGCTACAAGATCTCGTCAAGCTGACATTTTTACTTGTCATTCTCCCGGCCAGATCTCGACCTGCATGACCTGGGACCTCGTATACCACATGAACAGCATCTGCATGCTTGCGGGAAAGTGCGCCGAGTTGAGGTCGAGGTTGAGGTCGAGGTTGATGTACAGGCTTATCGAGGTGAGTTCTCATCGTTTCCTTCTTTCCTCGCGCTTTCCTTCGTTTCCGCCCGTTTCGACGGCACAGTACGCCGTGATGGTCCATATCTAATTTTTTCCCTGTCAAGCCCTTGGGCGAATGATGACAACTATCGGTTGCGGAGCGTATGCTACAGAACGGGCGGGAAACGACGAGTCTCTCGGCAGCAGCAGCGATTGAGGCCTTCAGAGGGCTACCCAAGAGCCTTTCACTGACCCACATTGCTGCTCCCCACCAGATCAACCTTTGTTGCCATCCTAGGCCGCCTGCACCCTCGCCATCGTCGTCCTTGAGCTGGAACTTGCCTGTACTTCGGGCCTCGTCCAGCCGGCCCAAGCTACTCCAAACGCAGGGCCTTACTTGACGGTCAGTCACAGCTCCATCTCTCCTTCCATATCCGAGCACCTCCGCCCTCCAAACAGACGAGCAGACCGTGATGATTCGCGAGGATGGGTTCTAGCTTCGGCGAACCTGTCCTTCGATTGCATGTGTCCGAGAACAGAGGCTTTCGAGTTCGTCTGTTCCACGAGGACAACTTCGTCCATAACAACCTGAGCTCGTCTGTGGCGAGTTCGGGAGCAGCTACATCAGCGCCGAGGATCTCGCCGAGGATCTAGTCGCTGACCTTCTCTCTGCGCCTACAGGTACATCTAGGCGATACCCCCTTGCTTTAAAATAAACGTACGTGCTTCCTGGTGATCTTTGCCCGAGGTAAGCGTCTCTTCGGACTCTTCCCTCGTCTCATCCACGCTCGACGAGGCCTGCGGGTGATTATTTTATACCGGGACACGCTCCCAACACCTATGCTACCTGAGGAAACCAAATAGCACCAAAGTTTCAGCCTTGAATGACGCTTTGACTCGTCGAGATCGCACCTAACAACGCTCGTTGATCGTCGAGAATCGTCGCTGATCTCTCTCGGTCTCCACACAGTCTTCTACGGCGCTTTGCACGCTCCTCTCGGCGACTCGAGTCAAGTCGTTGGCATACGACGTCATCTACCCTGTGAGGTCTACGGATCGACAGTGTTCGGACTCGGTGAGCTTCTCCCTCCTCGCCTTCCCCCCTTCCCATCCTGGCAAGGATGATTCAACACACGAAGATCACTATCTCAGCAATCTAACCGGACCTCGGTCTGGAAGGAGGAGAACCTACCATGTCTCGAGCCTTCCCCATCGACCTGCAGCAGTCCCAGTCTTGTTCGGAGAGCGAGGAGCTGACCCTCCCTCGCTTCCTCAGTCTCACTCTCGACCGCCAGCTTTCCCCCGTTCAACGCCAACGACCAATGTCGAGTGCATCAAACGTGAGCCTCTTTCCCTTGCTTTTTTCTTGGCGCGTGAGGAAATCTACACCGACGGGCGGACAAACGGCGGCCCTTAAGGGAACGTACAACTCCTGGGTTTCGTCGAATGTTGAGATACAAGTTGGAACACTGATGCCTCACCTACGAACGAGCTTCGTTGACTTACTCGGATCGAGCGTTGGAACTTCGGCGCTGACCTTCTCGCTCTTCCTCCTTCGCTTTGTAGATTCGAGGACGGTAAGCTCCATCAGGGTAGTTTCTTTCTTCTGTATCGTCCAGGTCGGCTTGCAATGTACCTACCTCTTCCCATCACTTCCCTGGCTTTCTGGGCGAACGAATGTCAGCACTCGCTGCTGACCCTGCGAGGCGAGAACGCAGCTGCGCTTGAGGTTCTCGTCGTGCTGTGTTGTGTGTCTGAACAGGGAGCAAAGGGCGAGAAGGACGCAGAGGGAGGAGCTTGGCAGATCAGAGGTGGCCGAGCGAGGTGACTGCCCGCCGAGCTCCGAGGGAAGGCTCGAAGAAGGAAGATCAGCTCGCCCGTGTCCCGTGTCGTGCAGCAAGCGTTGCACTGATAAACTGAATTGGATTTCGGGAGAGTATCAAGGAAGGTTGCTGCAAACGAGAAGCCGGAACGAGAGCGCCGAGCTGGGAGGGGACGAGGTCGCTCAGATGCGAGCCATCTCGGGGACGTGAGGGACCTTGACAGTGAGGCCTAGAGAAAGCCAAAGTGTCAGTAGTGTAACGAGGGGATCGGACGTGAAGGGAGAGCTTACCGAGCTCCTCGCAGATGATGTCGGCGCACTTCTCGCCGCAGAGAAGAGCCGAGCTGTAGGTGTTGGTACCTGTGGGGGCAGCTTGATGAGCCGAGATGACTTGCGATCTATACTTAATGACATACCGAGGTTGTCGGGGCAGAGGGAAAGGCTACAGATGCGAGACGATCAGCTTCGGCGAAGGTCAAGAGAGGGAGCGACACTGACTCGGCGACCTTGAGGTTGCTGGTTCCAAAGACGTTAAGCTTGCCGTCAAGAACACCTCCCTCCTGACGAGGCTTCATCGCGCAGGTTCCGAGCGAGTGCCAGGTCGTCTCGACGTCTGCGAGGTGCGAAGAGTGAGCTCTGTTCGGCGACGGTCGACTCGAAAGTGAAGGACTCACGATCCGCGATCCATTCGTCGATGGCCTTGTCATCCTCGGTGGTGTACTTGATGTCCTCCTTGACCTTGGGGCGAGTAGCATGAGGCTCGCTAGGGCGGGAGTAGGTGCCCATGTGCACGCCGACCGAGAGGCCGTCGGGGAGGAGCTGCCTGGCAGTGACGAGATCGATATCGCGAGCCGCCGCTTCCGAGGCAGGGTGGAAGTGAGGAGCGTGACTCGTCAAGTCACCGCGGAAGGCATCCATGCGACGAGCGACCTCGCGCGCCTTCTTGTAGCCCCAGCGAATGGGAGCGATCTGCTCGGAGGTCAAAATCAGTCACAGGCCGCTACCTTGAGTCAGTGGTAGGTCACATCAGCCTGCAAAGAGAGAGTCAGCGAACGCCGAAGCTCGAGGAAGGGGCCAGCTTACCTTGTCGTTGAGGAAGCCGCTGTCGAAATGAGGCATCGAGTGGGGGTTCTTGCTGGTGATGTGGATGCTTCCTCGACTGGCGGGATACTCGAGGTAGTTAAACATGGTAAAGAACTTGCCAGGCGCTGTGAGGGCTCGAACGAGTCTCCCGTCAGCCGAGGTGAACATCGCCGAGAGTTCGAGACGACAAGCTCACGGAGAAGGGAGTGGTCCGAGTAGGCGCCGCTAACGATACTCGAGAACATGACAGGTTTGTCGGGCTTGTCCTTGAAGTAGCGGTCCCAGAGCTCGTTGAACTCGGGCCCGAGCTCTTTGAGTTCCTCCTCGGTGGGCCTCAACTTCCAGCCAGCGTCGATGGCGTTCGAGGAAAGGAGAGCGCGAGAAGGCTTGGTCTCCCACTCGCGGTAGATCTGTACAATCGTGGATGAAGATCAGGTCACAGCTCGATGAAGCAGGAAGTGCTTAATACTCACGCGCTCTTGGGTAGCCTTGTCGCCACGAAGGAAGTCGTCCGTGGTGATGCTCTCATTGGAGGCGCGGAAGATCTGGAGGGTGGTGTAATGGTCCTGGTAGTTCTCCCCGACCTGAGAGGGAGAGGCGAGAATGAGATGTGAGAGTAAGTCGAAGGAGACGGAGAAGGAGGAGGGAGACGAAGAGAGATCAGCGACGGCGAAACGAGGGAAGAGAAGAGGCGCGAGCCTCAGCCGATACGCACACCAGGGAGATCCGCGACAACAGGAATGCCGAGCTCCTCGAGAAGACTAGCCTTGCCGACTCCCGAGCGCTCGAGGATCTGAGGAGTGCCGAGAGTTCCGCTCGCGAGAACGACGAGCTTGCGACTGCGAGGGAGGAGGAAGCAAGTCAGCGCTGTGAACAAGGCCATCGTCTCAAGTCAAACTTACGCCTTGATGATGTGCTCCTTGGGAGCCTCGTGACCGCGGTTGATGGGGTTGACGTAGGAAACGCCGACGGCCTTTTGACCTTCGAAGATGACACGGGCGCCTCTGGCGTTGCAGAGGAGGTGGAGGTTCTTCTGGAACTTGCGAAGCGGGTGAATGTAGCCTGTGGAGATTGTAGGAGGGGTCAGCGAAGGTCCTAGAGACGGGCACAACTGTTCGAAGCATCGCCGAAAACACTCGGCGGAGAGAACGACTGACCATGAGCGGCATCACTGCGACGACCGGTGACGTTGCTGATGTACTTGCGCCAAATCTCCGCACCATTCGCGGTGGTGAGATCTGCGAGTGCGTGGGAAGGTGCAACAGCAGAGACAAGTCAGCTTCCGCGCTCCAGAGACACGAGACGAAGGCGACAGCCGCTCGAGGAGGGGGTGGATACTTGACTTACCTTGAAGATCATCGGTGAACGGAATTCCGATCTCGTGCGCCGCGCGAAGGTAGTCTTGAGCCAGCGGAGTGATCTGTCCGCCCTTGGAGATGGAGATGGGCCCTCCGACACCATGAAGATCATTAGAAACAGGATCTTGGTAGTTCTTGAAGACAGAAGAGGGGCGGTGAGCGGATGAATCGAGAAGCGACGCAAAGCCGAGGTCCTCGGCGCACCTCGAGCCTCTTCATGAGAGGGAGCAAGTCGAGGCCGTTCCATCCCTCGGTCTTGAAGTCGTCCCAGTCGCTCATGGACGCCCTCGCTGTACGAGGAGAGGTCAGCGTGAAGGCAGAGGTCAGCGACGAGCCGGGACTCGACTCCAATGCGAGCAAACGGGCTCACTGTACATCTGGAAGTTGATGGAGGAGCCGCCTCCGAGAATCGAAGCACAGGGAACGATGCTCTTGCGACCACGGAGGTGCGAAGACTCCTTGGTGTCGACGTAGAAGGTAGCCTGTGAGAAGGAAGGCCGGTCAGGACTCGTCCCGCTGAGAGACGAGTGCGAGGGCGACGGAAGTATACTCACCTTCGAATGAGGCTCAGAGGGAAGCATCTGCATGTTCTTGACATCTAGGGGAAGATGACGAGGTAACAAGGAGTCAGCTTGACTGAGAATTTGGGCTCGGTGATGGCTTTTGAATGCGAAAGCGCGTCGGGCAGGTGTGTTACACAAAGAGTGGACGCGGTAAAAGCGTGGACGAAGAAAATACGCACAAACTCCCGGACGATAGACCGAGGGATCCTCTTCGTTGTTGGGACCGCCCTCGAGGAGGAGGACTTGGAGGTTGGGATCGGCTCGAGCGAGACGACCGGCTGTAGCGCATCCGGCGGGTCCGCCACCGACGACGATCACGTCGACTTCTTGAGGGATCATGGTGATGTGGGTGGAAGGTTCGGCTTCGGAGGTGTGAAGAGCGAGGGCGAGAGTTCGGTGAAGAAGGAAAGAGAGAGAGCTAAACCTCCACTCGCTCTTGAGCTACAGCCTGCGCAAGTGGGGCAAGCAAGTCAGGTGTTTCCCCTCATCTTGAAGCACAGCTGCTAACAAGGAGCATCTTTCCTCCTTCGTCTCCTGTAGCAAGGTTGCGGGGCTTTCGAGGCCGAGCCGCCGAGCAGCCCGCGAGAACGGCACCTCTGGCCGGGAGATGGACTTTCGGAGCAGGCGGGGGAAGGTGCTTACCTCGATACAGCTTCCATGACGACTCGGCGACTTCATAGCTCTTGCTCCGAAGTGCTGCCGCCCCTGCCTCCCTCCCTTTCTGCTCGTTGCAGCCTCTCGCCGCGCCGGCTGGGCCATTCTCGCAGCGCAGACTACTCGTTGCGGAGAGGTCACAGGTTGTCAGTCAGCTTCGGTGTGAGGGGAACCGCCGAAGTGGAGGTCGCTGGGCTGCCGCGGGGGTCTGTAGGCTGAAGGCTTGGGAGGCCGAGTAGGAGAAAGGGGGTTTAGCAGGAAGGAGGCGCTCGCTAGTAGTCAAACTCACCTTGGTAGCTCTAAGCTGACCACCTTTACCCATTTTAAAGAGCCTCGGATCCTGGAGAGCAGCAACGAAGCAGTGATGAGGCGGAAGTCAAGAGCTGCAGCTCTCTCTTTCCTGCCACGACGCTCGAAGTTCCCGCACCTCCTATCGACATGGCGTCCACACCAGGACCCGTCAGCCGCCGAGCGAGCACCAACGACCTCTACTCGCCTCCACCATCCATCGCCCGGCGCGCCTCGTCAGTCGCCTCGCTGGGAACGAGCCCTCAGCCGGGCAGCGAGCGCAAGAAGCGGACACGGAACTTGCTGAGGGACTACTACGGCTTAGCTGACGCTTCCAAGAAGGCTGGAGATCCTATGGACATTGGTGAGAGCGCCCTGCACGCCTCGTGCTGGTGTTGATCCAAGCGCTGACCGTTCGCTCGAGCAGATTCGCCCAACACCTTCAACCCCGACGTCTACTTTGCTTCATTGAGCACCACTTCATCGCTACCAGATCTGCTCAAGCGCGAGAATGAGCTGTTGACCGGTACGCACGCTCCCCTCGCCAGCAGGAGCAGCAGCTGACAGTCTCTCGGCCCCGACAGAGATTCGCGAGCTGGATGGAGAAAGGCAATCACTCGTCTACAACCACCACCACGAGCTTATTGAGGCCAGCGACACGATTCGCAAGATGAAGAGCCGCGCCGAAGCTCTCGACACTTCGTTGGACTCGCTCAAGGCCTCGTTCCAGTCCATCTCGCAGCTCTCGGCTTCCCTGGCACCTCCCGCCAGCTCACCCATCACCGTGACCGCCACCTCCCGCCCTACACCTTCTCAGCCACCCGCCGCCGCCGCCGCCCTCAACCTCGTTCAGCACGAGCCGAGTTGGAGAACGGCAAGTTG
>MWVB01000041.1:22571-53126 GCA_003054985.1 Leucosporidium scottii | reverse complement strand
TCGTCGACGGCTTTCGGCGCTCTTCGAGGATCCGCCAACACCCACTCCCGCCGCATCAAACGCAGCCGAACTCGCCGCACCACCGCCAAAAACCGAGTTTGACCCTCTCGTCCACCTCCCTGCCCTCCTTTCCCTCCCAGTCCTGCTCCGCTCCCTACTGGCGACCGAACGGAGCAAGGCCGACAGTCTGTGGGGCACATGGGAGCCTGCGCTACGGTCTTGGGAGGATGAGAAGGTGGAAGGTGTGCGCGAGATTGGGATGGAGTGCAGGGAGGTGCTCAAGAGTCGGAGAGCGAGTGGAGGAGCGAGGTCCGACTTTGCTGGGAGGTAGAAGGGGTAGTTCCAAGGTGGATGAGTCTACAACAATTGATAGAGGTAGCTAGGATATTGGGAAAGTCTCCTTGTTGTAACAGCTTGTCAAGTTCAGTTCTGAGCCGCCAGACCTTCGCCGAGGATCATAGCTGCTTCGCCGAATCCGCTGCTTCGATCTCTGCTCGCTTATTGACGGTCTGAGCTCTCTTCTACGTCACGAGAAATCTGCTACCGAGTAGTTAGGTGTGGATATACCGAACTCGGAGGTCCCGTTGAGGAGGGCGGACCAGGCGCCTCTCCCCCTCCTTCCTTTTTCGCTCTTCTCGTCACACTTTGCCGTCATGGCGCCCTACAGTCCCGCGCCATTACCGTTCAACACTGCAGGCTCGTATGAATCTCAGCGTCATTCATGGACCAGCGGGATGCCAGGACGACCAACCGATTCGTTTCGCTTCAACTCGAGCAGGGCCCCTCCACGGCCAGGACGACGGCTGCCTAAGAGGGTCGTCTCACTATTACTCTTTCTCTTTCTCGTCCTGCTGGCAGACGCCCTGTGGCTGCATAGCCTCATCTTCACTCGAACCGATGGAGGAGGAGCGGAGCTTGCGGCGGTGGATCAGGAGTTGATTGAGCTGCTGGTGAAGCAGAAGGAGGCGATGGAAGCCAATCCGCCCGTGGAAGAAATACAGGCCTACGCGGACCGCTTCAAGGTGCTGCTGGTGAGTCGCTGCTTGCTGAATGTGACGAGCCAGTGCGTTCGCGGAGCTGAGCTGAGCTCCGCTTCTCCTGCAGGACCTCGACCGCTTCCAAAGCAAGCTAAACGAGTCGAGCTTGAACTCTACCACCCACGACCTCTACTCCCGCTCCGTCACCTACCATCACGAGCAGCTCTTCGCCAAGCTCTTCCCTTACGTCTCGCGCTCCGCCAAGTCGCCTCGCACCTTTGAGCAGCTGCTATCGCGCTACACACGTCCACGAGGCATCGTCATCCCTTGCGGAAACGATCAGTTCCAGGTGAACTATCCGAACGGCTTCGCTGGCGCCGAACCAACTCCGCTGACCCTCTCCTCCCTCTCGTCTCTCACAGTACGCCATTCACCTCGTAGCGACCCTCAAGAACGTTCACCAGACCAAGCTCCCCATCACCATCGTCCACGCTGGAGGCAACGACCTCAGCATCGAGCGCCGCGCCGCCCTTCGCTCCATTCACCCCGACGTCGAGACGGTCGATGTCCTCCACTTCTTCGACGAATCGCACGTCGGTATCGATGGAGGAGGATGGGCCATCAAGGTCTTCACCATCCTCGCCTCAGCCTTCCAGGAGGTCATCATCTGCGACGCCGACGTCGTCTTCCTCCAGGATCCCGTTGTGCTGTTCGAGGATCCAGGGTACAACCGTACGGGAACCCTCTTCTTCCGCGACAGGGAGATCTTCCCTGGAGATGGGAACGTGCACGAGTGGTGGGCAGGGATCATGGAGGGACGCAAGCCGAGCGAGCAGTTGCTGTCGTCGCGGTGGTACACCGAGCAGGCGTCGAGGGAGGAGATGGAGAGTGGTGTCGTCGTCATCAACAAGAAGAGGAGGGAGGTGGCGCTGGGACTCGTCTTCACCGGCTACCTCAACATCAAGGCCGTGCGAGAGCCCGTCACCTACGCCCAAACTTACGGCGACAAGGAGAGCTTCTGGATGTCCTTCGAGCTCGCTGGCATTCCCTGTATGTCTTTTATATCTCTGACCGAGAAGCCTCGCTGACCTCGACGGCTTCGCAGACTACTTCGACGGACCCTACGCCGCCATCGTCGGTCAACTCACTCACCCCGACTCACGATCCCACTCCATCGACTCTCGCATCTGCAGTGAACATCTGTTCCATCTCGACTACAGTGCGCACTTGATCCGCAACTTCGTCGACGTTAGCTGACCCGCTTTTTCGTCTCGCAGAGGGGCGGCCGCTGTGGTGGAACGGCTCGCTATTCCAGGAGAAGCGAGTCAAGAACCACGGCTGGTTCATCGCCACTCACTGGGCTCCAGGGACGGTCGACTGGGACTGCGAGCCAGAGCCTTGGTGCATGAAGGGCATTCGGGAGGAGGACGTTCGCAAGCTCGGCGACACCGATGGCTTCGACAGGGTGTTGACTGATATGGTGGGAGCTGCTGTAGTTGTAGAGTCGAGATTTGGGAGGTTGATTGACAAGCACTACTGAGGCTGGCCCGGTATTCGCTGGTATCGAGCTGCTCGCCGGAGCTGTTCGCCGGAGCTGTTCGCCGAAGCGGGCTGGCAGGCGACAACGTGGAGGATAGTGGCTGGGCTCAGCGGAAAAAGCGAAAGCATTCTTGAAGGTGCAGTAGCTATCTTGCCAGCTTCAACGCCCTTGCTCCTCGGGGCAAGCTGCTCCGAAGGCTGACAAGGATCAGAAATTGAAGATGCTGCAGTCCTACTCTTTTGCTCTCTGAGTGCGTTTCATGCTCAAAGACTTCCCGCTTCTCCCAGCTCTACTCTAAAGCACTACATGAATAAACAGCCTTCTCGGGTAGGCGTCATGGAGGCCGGAGGCCCCGCTCGCATCTCTTCCTTCCACCGTACCGTCGCTGCACGCGCCAGCAGCACTTCGCCCTCAAGGTCCAGCTCGACTCACCTACACCATCATGGCCTCCACGCTCCCACCTCTCTACCAGGCTAGCTCTGGCGCTCTCGCCTCCGTCATGAGCAACCTCCTCGTCTACCCGCTCGACACAGTCACCACTCGCATGCAGACGTCGAAAGGGCGCTCAAATCTCGTATCAGCCTTCAAGCGCATCGTCCGAGAGGAGGGGGTCTCATCCTTCTACAAAGGGCTGGGCAGCGACACTCTCTCGACCGCCATCTCCCAGTTCGTCTTCTTCTACGTCTACAGTCTTCTGCACAAGGTATTTCTGCGCCACAAGACTCGCTCGACCGCTCGCGCCGCCGTAGGAGGGCAGACAACACTTTCGGCGCTCGAAGGGCTCCTCGTCGGCTGCCTCGCTGGACTCGTCGCCAAGGGTTGTGTTGCTCCGCTTTCGAACGTGACAGTTCGTCAGCAGACCTCGTCTACAGCCAAGGCTCAAGCCGAGGATGCGGAAAAGAAAGCGGCGGGGGAGGCGGGAGAGGAGGACAGCGATGACGAGGATGGAGACTACAGCTCGGCCCCCGGCATCATGGAGGTCGTGAGGGACATCTTGCAGGAGCAAGGATGGACAGGACTCTGGAGTGGATACAAGTCGGCCATCGTTCTCGTGAGTCGGTAATCTCTCGGCGGAGCAGCGAAAGCTCGGTGAGCTAATATTTTGATCGCAGACCACCAACCCAGCCATCACGTTCTACACATTCGACCTTCTCAAGCGATTCTTTATTCCTGCCAAGCACCGAGAGCACCCCTCCGCTTTCCAGACCTTCCTGAGCGGAGCATTTGCCTCCGCCATCGCCTCGGCGATTACGTACCCCCTCATCCTCTCCAAGGTGCGCTTGTTCCGGCGCCTGGCTTTTTGATAGCAGATGCTGACTCGCCGCGTCCCTCCTCGCGCCCCACTTACTCTCTCGACGCCTCAACGCCTCGGCTTCATCCCCCCCCTTCGCAGACTCGACTCCAATTCAAGGCTCCCTCCGGTCGACGTCTCTACCGCTCCAACATTGACGTCTTCCGCAAAACAATCAAGAAGCGTGGTATTGCTGGCATGTATGCCGGACTCGAAGGCCAGCTCGTCAAGGGTTTCGTTTCGGAGGGCGTCAAGCTCACCATCAAAGACCGGTGAGCAGGATCTACGTTGTCACTTTGACAGCGGAAAGAGAAATGCTGACCTTCTTTCTCTCGCAGTCTCGAGCTCATCATCGTGCTTCTGCACCGCACGCTCATTCAACAGCGGGCGGCGATCTGACGAGGGGATAGTCGAAGCAGCTTCAGAGGTCCGGCATAGGATCGCAAGGAGAATCGAGAGGGACATATACGACTGTTATAACTAGACAGAGCTCCAAAGCTTTGAAGCAGAGCAACGCGGCCCTCGAAAGAGCATGTTGGGCGAAAGCTTGCTCGCTTCGGCTTTGGGCTGCTACGGCCCGCCGGTTGTAGTGAAGACAGAGCGCTCTATTAACGCAGAATCTAAGCTGTGGTACAACAAGACTTCCCTTCCATGCTCCATAAGCCTATCTACTTATTCGACGGCACCATCGCCACATCGACCGCCTCCCTCGACTCGAGCGCTTCCTCCTGCACATCCTCAGAAGCTTGGTGACGAGGCGGAACGGCGCGGCTGGCGATATCGTGTATCTATAGAGAGAACGAACGCAGATCAGCGTCAAAGCTCGGTTCTTCGTAGGAAAGGGCGACTCACCTCGGTCCAGACGTTGAGGGCGTTGAGCTTGCTGTAGTGCTCGTCGAGGACTCGAGCAAGTTGCCGCGCCTCGAGTGTATCCTTCCTTGCCGCGATAGAGGAAGGGGGTGGTTTTTCTCCCCGAAGATCCCAGATGCCGTGGACTTCTGGCTCGAGCGGCTCGGGCGAGTCGGTCGTCAGGGGCGGAGAGTCGAGGCTGGCACCTTTAGGGCCAGAGAGAGCGGAGGGACCCTCGTGCTTCTCGTTAACCTCCTTCATTCGTTTAGTGATGCGAGTGGCTTCCTCCTTCATCGACTTGTGCAGATGATCTGCGCCGAGAGACGAGGGTGAGCTCGCGAGCTTTGACAGTGAGAGTAGTGAGAAATGATCAGACTCACGCTCTCGCTTCTTCTGCACCTTCTCGTAGGTCGACTTGAAGCGCTTATCCCAGATGGCCTCTGTGAAGCGGTATTGGTCAGCATTCGTTCATTCTCGGCAAGCGCGAAGAGGCGACTCACTACCAGCGAGGTAACGCTTGACGGGAGCTTCCTTGATCAAGCCCACATCCTCAGGGTCAATCTTGAAGATGTCCATGTCCTCCTGCGGCTCCAATGGCCTCACAACGCCCGTCACGCCGATACGCTCGCGAACCATGTTGTCGACGTACGGCGGGCGGTTGAAGGGCTGAGTCGACGAGTAGATGGTGTTCTCGAGGCCGGGGATGTGCTTGTGCTTCGCCTCATGCTGCTGAGGAGCGTCGATGGGAGATGAAGGAGAAGACGAGGTGGGGGTCGCCGAAGAGGTCTTGCGGAAGCGGAACGAGCTGTGCGAGCGGATGCTGCTGCCTCCGCGGGAAGAAGCGCGACTAGTGTCCAGGCGGGAGGAGATGCGGCGAAGACGTCGACGCCGGCGACTCCACGAGAGTCCTGCTGGCGATCGGCTCGTTGGGCGGCGTCGGGAGGTCGAGCGCCGATACGCTGTGATGGTGTTGAGCCGCATCGGGGTGGGTAGGATCCGCCTCCACCGGGAGTTCCAAATTGGTGGCGGAAACGGGCGAAGGAGGGGCGACTCGTCCGTCGAGCGAAGGGTCGCTGCAGTCGGAGGTGACGAACTTGATGAAGGAGCTGATGGCGCGGTAGCAGTACTTGGCGGGTACGGTGAAAGAGAACAGGGGCAGGTCATGGCATACGCCGTCGTAGACTTGGAGATGGACCTTTGAAGGAGAGTGATCAGCTCGACGCTCGATTTGAAGAGAAGAGAAAGAGCAGCGCACCTTCGTGGGAGGGTACTCGGCGTGTTTACGAGTACGCTCGGGATTGGCATCGAGCAGCGCTTTTCGAACGGGGTACTTGGCGGGGTTGGCTGCTCGGTGGGCCATCTGCGAGGGGAATGACGATCGGCGAGAGAGCTTCGGCGGAGGCGGTGAGTAACGTACGTAGATGATCTCGTCGCGCAAGACTTCCTTGTCTCCGCACATGATGTAGAGGGGTGGTAGACCGCCGAGACTGGGCTGCCAGATGGGCGAAACGAAGGGGTAGACCAGCTGCGAAACCGAAGAGGTGAGCGATCGTTCGGTCTAGCGATTGAAAAGGCCACTCACCTGTTCGTTCGTCGCATAGAGCTGGATCTGGTCGACCACCTCGACCTCCTCGCCATCAATCTTGACCCTGAGCGTCTTGCCGACCTCGCCCTTGGACTGCTCGTGACCCGACTCCCTCATGCTTCCCTCGGCCTTCTGAGGATCCCCACCTGGCAAGCTCTCGACTTCCTTAGCGAGCTCTTCGCCCTTCTTCCCGGCGCGATGAAGAGGAAGGAATCCCGAGCCCTTCTTCTGCTGCTTCTTAGCCTGCAAAGCCTCGGCGGCGTGCTTGAGGCCGGGAATCGAAGTCGACTTGTCGGCGCGCTCCTGGAAGTCGGGAGGTGGTGGCGGCCAGAGAGTACTCGGCTTGAACAAGAATCCATAGGCGGCTGTTGAAGGTACGAGTCAGAGGTCAGCTTCCGACGCGGAGAGAAGAGGACTGGAGAGGAGCGGCTCACGAACGACGTCTGTCTTCGTGTTCTGCAGGATCGATGGGAAGCTGTGCGTGAGGTCTGCGAAGGGGAGGTTCAGCTACTAAACGGCGTGATGTGCAGAGGCGCGCTCACCACACCACGGCGAGATCAAGGCGGCTGCGCTTGAAGATGTGGTCAGCTCGGCTCAACCCTGGTCGGCTCGTTCACATGCTCACCTCCAGCGGGCGCGGGAAGACCAGCATCGCGGATCAGACATAGAAGAGCGAGGCAGAGGCCTCCGCCGGCACTGTCGCCTGCGAGGGTGAGCTTGGCGGGGTCGACGGGCTTGTGCTTTGCGCCGGGAGGAGGGCGAATGAGGTAAAGGTACGAGGCGAGAGCGTCGGCAACTGTGGAGCAGAGGGAAATCAGTGAGGCGGAGTAGGAGCGATGGGCGACTCGGGCTCACGAGCGCAGGGGAAGGGGTATTGACTGCGAAAGGGAGCAGGGTCAGCGAGCGCATCGTCAAATAGCTGGCTCAGGCGCACGGAGCGAGACGGTAATTGACAGCTTGAGAGTGTATAGAGGGTCAGCGAAGCCTCGGAAAGGCGCTGCGAAGGGCGAGAGCTCACAGAAAGCGCGACCGCCAATCTTGCGAGCGTATCGCCAAATCGAGTATCTGTGCAGGAAGGCGAGGTGAGCGTGGGCGCGGCGTACGGAAGTCGAGAATTAGCTCACCGGTGAGTGTTGATGCTACCGAAAAAGTAAGCTCCGCCGTGAATGTAGAGGATGCACCTGGGCCGAGCGAGATGTCAGCCAGCCGACTCGGGCGAAAGTCAAAGAACCTCTTTCGGAAAGAAGAAAGAGCCCACCTCATCTCATCCATCTCGGCAGAGTACGACTCTTCCTCACGAATCTCGGGCACCGACTCGTCTCCGCCCTCGGCGCTGCCAGCCTCGGCCTGACCCTCCCTCTGCTTGCCCTCCTTCCACCGGCGCTTCTTATCCTGCTTGGCGCTCTCCTTCATCTTCTTGACCTTCTCGTCCCTCAGCTTCTCCAACTCTTCGTTATCGTCTCCCTCGGCATCCAGCCCTTGCCAGTCTCGCTTCATCGAGATCCACTCGCCGTCGACGCCGCCGGTCTTGTGGGCGGTGCGTTGCCACCACTCTTTGCCACCAATGACATCCACGACCTCGTCCTCTCCGAGAGTGTCGATGAGGATACGGCCGGCGTCGAGCTGAGTGGAGAGGGGAACGACCACCCGAATGACCCGAACCCAGAAGGGCGAGGGTACAAAGTTGTTGCCGAACGTTTGGAGATCCTCAATAGTGTGTAGTGAAGCCTTCTCGAACTGTAGCGTTGACAAAGGACGGCGATTAGTTGAGGCTTGAGCGCCGGGGACGAGAGACGGCGAAGCTAACGAAGCCCTTCATGACGCTGAAAGCTTCATCGAACAGCAGGCTCTTGCGTGCAGCTCTGTAGTACGACAGACCTGTCAGCTACACAGCTCGACGCTCGCAAGATGGGCCAACTCACGAGGCCGAGGCGATAGACTTGTGCTGCACGAAATGGCGGACTGCAGTCGCTCCGATGACGGCGGCGCCCGAGAGGACTACCGTGAAGGTGTTGAGTGGTAGGAGATAATCCATCCTCTGCTAGCCGAGTTCCCGGCTGTGGAGAAGGGAGACGGCGCGAGGTTGTTGTGACGAAGGGATCTCCGGGGAGCTCAGACAGAGGTGCAGAAGTGGCTCGGCAGTCGAGCGCGAGTCCGCGGATTGAAGTGTTACAGAAACAGCGAGTCGAGATGCAAAGTCGAGGTAAAAGACGGAGTTCAAAAGAGCTCGCCGCTTGCCCTTCTCCTTGTCGCAGCTCACTCTGGCTTCCTCACGCCTTCCGCGCCCTGCGCGAGCAGCAGAAGCTACACTTTCTTCATCTGATGCTACTTCGCTACAGCGCTACGCTGCTCTCCTCGAATCGCTCCATTATCCCGAGGCAGCGCGTCTCGAGCACGAGCGATGGGTCGAATTCAGCGATGCTGCTCAGGATTTGCTGAGCCTCGTAGAACGAGCGTTCGCCTACGCTCGAGAGGAGGTCACTGTTGAGCGGGAGGAGCGCGAGTTGTAGGCATTTCAGGCCTCCCCGACGCGTCTCTCCGAAAGCTGACCTGTTTGCTGGACTACAGATACGACAAGGCGCTCGCTCAACGGTTAGTGAAGCCTATTCCGACATCTGTACGAAAAGAGGACATCGATCCTGCCTCTCTGCTGGCACCGGCCGACTACCGGTCGCCTTCGGAGCTCGAGTGAGTCGGGTCAGGGTCCTCAAAAGAGCGCTGTGGCTCATGCTTTAACTCCCACAGAACCATCATCGAGCGCAACGGGCCTTCTCAGCAGCTCTTGGCCGACAGCTTGGAGCTGAAGCGCCAGCGCCGTGCCCTCCTCTCGTTCGTTACCCTTCGCTTCTTCACCTTTCTCGGCTTTGCTGACCGTATTACACGGCCCAGACGACGTCACGAGAAGCTGCAGCAACTTACCGATACGACGCGCCAGAGGATACAAACCGCTGACCTGCGGCTGGGCGAGGCGGAACAGTCGCTCGAGGAGAGAATCGCCGAGGTGAGCTGCTCCTCCGTCTCCCTTGAGCTTTTACTTTCTCTGACAATCTACACAGCTCAAATCGTCCATGAACACCGCCCTTCTCGCATCGCGCACCGCTGTCGATCTCGTAAACCGTCCCGCCGAGGCCTCCGTCTCCTTCGGCGCCGAAGCCATCCTCGAGCAATCCTCCGACTACACGTCACTCCTCTCGAAGCTCGGTTCGCTCACTCACCCGGATCGCCCATACGACGAGGGCTCCCCTCCAGCGCATGCCAACCTCGACAAGCTCGCCTCTCTGACAGCCAAGCTCGAGGCGGAGCAAGCTCGTCGGTTGGTCGAAACGAAAGTGGCGGAGGTCGCGTCAAATCACGGTGACGACACCTCCATACCAGTGGAGGTGCTCGAAGAGATGCTCGCTCAAGAGTTGAGGAACGTGGCAGAGGCAGAGGAGGACTTCGGTCGAGCGCTGGCGGGTCATGAGCAGAGGGTGCAGCGGAGGGTGCAGGATGTGATGGAGGAGGCGCAGGCTAAGGATGAGCTGGCGAGGTTGACGAGGGCACAGAATGATCTCGTTGGGGTACATCTCGACCTCACTCTTGTTCTAGTTCGAAGGTCGCTGATCTGCTCCCTCCCTGCCGCAGCTCACCACCTTCCTCGAGCGAGAGCTGGCCATTCTCCTTCCGACCCACCATGCCCTCGGCTCGACCACGAATGCTCTCTCTGACCTGCGCACCCTCTCCCTCGCTCTACTACGCTTGCTCGAGCCGACGCCCGTCCCCTTGGCCTCCCTCCTCGACTCAACCGCCATTCCACCTCCACGCGCGACCTCGGACGATCGCCAGCTGATCAAGGCATTGTCTCCGATATCGGCCAAACCACTGCTGAGCCACGAGGATCTACAAGATACGCTGGAATCGACTGAAGACCGCTTCGCCGAGCGTTTGGCCGACGAGCAAGCGAGAATGGCCGCCGAGTAAGTTGCTTATGGGTTCTGGCAAGCCCCACATGAGCGAAGCTGACCACCTCACGACATGGCAGCTCCTCGTCTCTCTCCCTCCTGCGCGCCCATCTCGCCCTCTATTCGCCGACCCAGATTCTTCATTCCACCTCCTCATCCATCGACAGTCTGCTCACTTCGGCGAAAAAGGTGGAAAGGGATTCGACGAGGGCGTTGGGGAGCGAGACGGCGAGGAATGTTGAGATGAGCAGGGAGGAGAGGGAGAAGGTTGAGAGGATGAGGAGGGTATTGGCGGACGTGAAGGAGGAAAGCCGGGGACAGGAGAAGACGAGTCGGTAGTACAAAGTGCCTGTATTACCAGCTTCGCTCAGTATGAAGCTTGCAGCCTGAAGCCAGACCGCAAGAGGGAGATGAGCGCCGCCGAGGCAGTTTCGCAGGACCGCCGAGCAGACTTTCCGTGGCACAGAAGCGACATGAGCCCTCTAAGCCGGGTAAAGTAGAGACTGTTTGCGATTTGATGAGTCTCTGTAACTTCAAAGGGACGCGCGTCGCCCAGCTCTCCCTTCTCCCTTCGCCCTCATCTCTCGTTACGTGCTCTTCATCCAGCACAGCGAATCGTGGCTCATCTCTGCCGCTCGTTTCGGCACCATCTCACTCGCAACCAGTACCTCCCCTCTCTCCCAGCTGTCCAGCTTCGCCCCTCTCGCCTTCAACCTTTCCGCCAACTCTCTTCCTCGCTTCGCATGACAAACGCCATGCAGGTTGATGGACACGCTGCTGGAGCTGCTGCTGCTCCCTCGAGTGACTTCAAGTTGCTCGCGCAGGAGAAGCTGGAGTTTGCCGACGTCAACGTCCTCAAGTGGCAGAGCGAGAGCACGGGCTTGAAGGTCGTTTGGGCTGATGTTGAGGGTGAGCAGCAGTTCAACATCATCTTTGGTGTCGCTGGGAGGCGGCTGAGATTTGTACGAGGCTACATGGAGCTCCCTCTCCGCCGCATGGCCCTGTGCTCTTGCTCGAGCAGCCGGCTCACTCCTCGCTTTTCACAGGCCCTCTGGTTCAGGGATACTTCTCTGTCATCACCGAGATCTTTGACGACTCTGGCCGTCCTCACACCCTCGTAGGTCCGAAGAGGCCGTCTATTGACTCTCACCTACCTCTCCTGCAACTTCCACAGGAGCACTTGGTCTTCATGGGATCGGAGCAGTACCCCTACAAGGGTATCCTCGACAGCATTGCCAACCGCAGCTTCGCCAACGGAAGTGAGTCGAGACCTCGGCGTACGAAGCTCGGCTCGCTTTGCTCATCGCTTCCCCTTCCTCAGCCAACGCGTGGACCGACACCACGAATACGACCTATACCGTCGGAACCGCGGGAGAGGAGGGCTTCCTCTCTATTGTACGTCGCTTGATGTCAGACTTCCAACGGAGCGAGCGAGCTGACCGAGTTTCGCTTCGCAGGTCCCCGTCTACCTCGACCACGTCTTCTACCCCACCATGACCCAAGCTGGCTTTGTTACCGAGGTGCACAACATCAACGGCAAGGGTGAGGACAGTGGAGTCGTCTACTCGGAGATGCAGGGCAGGGAGAACGGCAGCGGCGACCTCATGCAGCTTCGGTGAGCTTTAGGAGCCCCCTCCTTCGGATCAGATCACTGACCACTACGCACTCGCAGTCTCCAGCGTACCCTGTATGGCAAGAAGAACGCTCTTCGCTCGGAGACGGGAGGACTTATGGAGGCTCTTCGCAAGCTTCGCGTTGAGGAGAGTGAGTCCAGTCTCCCCGGCCCCATTCTACAGCCTCTGACAAATGCTCTCCATAGTCCGCGAGTACCACGCCGGCTCCTACGTCCCTCAGAACCTCACTCTCATCGTCGTCGGCCGCTCCCTTGACCCTCAAAAGCTCCTTGCCACCCTCGAGGCCAAGACCATCCCCACCATTGTCGCCCACCAGCAAGCCAACGGCCCGCATCCAGCCGGATGGAAGCGCCCTTTCGTCGAGTCGAGCACGGCCAGCAACCCTCCCTCCATCCCCGAGGACCGCACCGAGATTGTCGAGTTCCCCGAGAAGGACGAGAGCGTGGGAGAGATCATGCTCAGTTGGATTGGAGTGCCCGCTAGCGACTTTGTGCAGGATCTGGCTCTCGAGGTGCTTGGAGAGTACCTCACCGACTCGGCTGTCTCCCCCTTGTACAAGGAGTTTGTCGAGATTGACGAGCCCGCCTGCACCGGTCAGCCTGGCTGGTGAGGAAGAGCGCCGAGACACACGCTGACCTCTTTGGACCATAGACATCACCTTCTACTCGTCGACGGAGAATCCCTGCATCCTCTCCGTCTACCTCTCCGCCGTTCCTGCTCCCCTCCTCAAGACCCTCGGCCAGAAGTTCAAGGCGACTCTCAAGCGTATCGCCTCCGAGCCTTTCGACATGACTCGCATGCACAGCGTCCTCGACAGGCAGAACATGCAGCTCCTCGAGTCGGTGGAAACCGATCCTGCCGACGTGCTCTCGACCACCATCCTGGCTGGTGAGTGATCTCGGCTCTCGTTTCCCTTCCCGCCGCCCGAGCTCATCCCTCTCTCGTGCAGACGCCATCTTCGGCAAGGAGGACGCCTCGGAGCTCGGTCCCTCGATGAAGACCATGTCCCACTACCACCTGCTCGAGAAGTGGACCTCGGACGATTGGGCTAAGCTGCTGGACAAGTTAGTTCCCCCTTCCCCTCTCCCTAGCCTCTCGCTAACGTTTCTACCTTCGCCAGGTTCTTCGCATCTTCCCCTTCGGTTCAGATCCTCGGGCAACCCTCGGCGGCCCTCGCCGACAAGCTCGAGAAGGAGGAGAAGGCTCGCGTCGCCGCCACCGTCGAGCACTACGGCCCCGACGGACTCGCCAAGCTCGCGAAAGAGATCGAGGAGGCTCAGGCCGACAACGACAAGCCCATTCCTCCCGAGCTCATCTCCAAGTTTAAGGTGCCCGACGTCAAGGGAATCGAGTGGATCAAGGTCGAGAGCGCGAGGAGCAACGGCGTCGCCAAGGACGAGTCGCTCCAGAACAAGGTGCAGGAGCACATTGACGCTGATGGCAGCGAGCTCCCCCTGTTCGTGCAATACGATCGTGAGCTCAGCCGACCCCTCTAGCGCATCGCAGACGTGCTAATCCTCGCTCTTCGCCAGACATCAACTCCAACTTCATCCAAGTCTCGATTGTCCTGTTTGCCACCGACATCCCCGGCTTCTCGCCAGCTCAGCTCCGCGCCCTTCTCCCCATCTATCTCGACTCGTTCTTCACCCTGCCCGTCACTCGCGCCGACGGCACCAAGCTCGACTACGAGGACGTCGTCCGCAATCTCGACGCCGAGACCCTTTCCTACTCTATCGACATCAACACTCCTCTTCAAGAGGGCATCACCCTCAAGATGAAGGTCGCCAAGGACAAGTACCCCGTCGCCGTCGCCTGGCTGAGCGATCTGCTTCACAACTCGGTCTTCTCGGTTGATCGGTGCGCTCTCGCTCTTCTTCCCCTTCCTCTATTACACTAGCTGATCTGACTCTCTTACCAAAGCCTCAAGGTCTCCACCTCCAAGGCCATTCAAAACCTCCCCTCGGAGAAGCGTGACGGCTCGGACGTCTCGTACGCCACCTACCGCGAGCTCATCAGCCAGGACGTCAGCTCAAACTTGTCCATGAACCTTCTCAAGCGCGTTGACTTCCTCCCTGCCTTCCTCGAGAGGCTCAAGGAGGAGCCCGAGAAGGTCGTCAAGGAGTTTGAGGCCTTCCGCGATGGCTGTGAGTTCGCTCTCTCCTGCCGCAGTATTCGCGGCGAGCTGACGAGGCGCTCTCCTGAATCTTTACAGTGACCAACCCGAAGGCGATGCGTGTGGCGGTCAAGGGAGACATCCTCGGCCTCGGGAATCCCGCCTCAACTTGGCTCACCCACTTCAAGCCCACCGAGAAGTTTGACGTGAGCTCGCTCGGCGTCTCAGCTTCCGCTCGTCGCTTGCTGACCTCACCATTCGCGTTCGCAGAAGTCGGAGCTCGTCCCCGTCAAGTTCAGCAAGGACGTGATGGGCCCTCTCGGTCAGAACCCCTCGAAGAAGGTGCGACGATCTCTCTCGGCACTCGGCCGAGTCGCTAACAACCGTCTTGGCAGCTCGTTGTCTTCGGCATCTCTTCAATCGAGTCCTCATTCGCCTACCACGTCGCCAAGGGCCCGAACTCGTGGACTCACGAGGATCAACCTGCGCTCACGGTCGCTCGCGCCGTGCTCAATGCGTGAGTCTGCGCCCACGCTGAGCTTTGAGCCCCTGCTGATTCCTTCTTGTCTCTTTGCAGCATGGAGGGCTTCCTCTGGAAGTTCATTCGCGGCGCCGGACTCGCCTACGGAGCCAACATTGCCCAGGACATCGAGAGCGGCACCATCTACTACAGGGTAGGGGCTTCGGGCTCCACAGCTGCTTTTTCTATCTCGCTGACCCGACTTCTCTCTGCCTACAGGTCTACAAGTCGCCGGATTCGCACGCCGCCTTCGCCGCTGCTCGCGATCTTCTCAACCAGCTCGTTTCGGGCGAGGTACGCTCCTGTCTTGACCTTTCGCTCGCGAAGATCAACTCACAACTCTTCCGCCTCCACAGGTCAAGATTGACGACCTCACTATAGAGAGCGCCAAGTCGAGTCTCGCTTACAACACGGCGTCGAAGGAGTCGACCATTAACGATGCAGTGCGTTTCTCTCTCTGCTCGACACCGCACAAGCCATTGACTCTTCTCGGACTCTTATAGGCCAGCGCCTCGTTCAGCAACCTTCTCTTCAACCTGCCGCCCAACTACGGTCGCGTCGCTCTCGCCAACACCGAGGTAGGCTTTTCCTTCTCCGCCTCGCTCTTGCCCTCGCAGAGGACGGGAGCTCACCTAGACTCTTCCCTACAGAACGTCACCGCCGACGACATCCTTCGTGTCATCAAGAAGTGGATCGCTCCCATCTTCGACCCGGCAAGCAGCATCGGTGCCGTCGCCTCGGGAACGGCCAAGATGGAGGAGTTGGCGAAGCACTTCGAGGAGTTGGGCTACGACGTCGAGCGCAGGACGTTCGGTGTGGATGATGATGAGTCAGGAAGCGAGTCAGGCAGCGAGGGGAGCCACTCGGGAGACGAGTCTTCGTAGAGGCGAGTTGTAGAAGACAAACAACCCTATTCCCTAGACTTCATTGTTGCTCATGTCGAGCCAGAGAGGCTCTTTCGTGAGAGACAGCTCTGCTTGCAACGAGAACATGAGATGATAGCACAAACGCCCGAATCCCGACAGGGAATAACGAACACCGAAGCTCCAAATGAGCTACACGTCCCGCTTCTGCAGCTTGACCAGGAAGTCACTATGGCCATTGAACTGTTGAGAGCGTGTCAGCGGCGGCAGCGAGCTGGAGAAGCGACGACAGCTCACCCATCCTTCCCAAACCCGCCACTTCTCGGTCGTCGCGAAAGTGAGGTCATAGTTGTGAATGATGGTCGGGATAAGCTTGGCCATCTCGACTAGGGATACATTCTTGCCGATGCAAACTCTAGTTCCTGCCCCGACTGGGTGTGTAGATGGGTGAGGTCAGCGCCGAGAAGCGGAAGCCGCTCGTCGCAGGCTCGGCCTACAGGTGAGCAGCTTCTTCTCGAGCTCTCCTCGCTCAGAGGAAAGCCATCGCTCCGGCTGGAACTGTCTTGCCGTGGGACCAAACGCCTCGAAATCGGTGTGAGTGACGAATGCCGACATGCCGACAATAGTTCCGCCGGGCAGGAAGGTTCCAGCGATGACAGCGCCATCTATAGACAAGCGGAGAGTCAGTGATCCAGTCTCTCTCCCCTTGCTAAGTAGCTCACTATGAGGAACAACCCGAGGGAGTGTGGCGCCGGTCGCCGTAGTGAGCCGAAGCGCTTCTTTGACGCAAGCCTGCGTGTACTCGAGCTTGACGGCACTGTAAACGTGACGAGAGTCGGCTCAAGAGATCAAAACTCTTTCGAAGATGGCCTTACGATGCATAGGAGAGCGGGAAAGTGATGGTGCCGCTCTCGAGCAGTTCGGCGATCTCGGCTCGGGCCCGTTGAAGGGCTTGTGGGTTCTCCATCAGCTGGAAGAGGCTTGCTCGGAGGCCGTTTGCGGTAGTGTCGGACCCTGTGTAGGCGAGCAGGGTCAGCTATGCACACGGTAGTGGTCTCGAATTGACAACTTGCCGGCGCCGCTGTGTGAAAGCCGGGTCATCAGCGAAAGGCTCCGAATCAGTCTGAGAAGACGCTTACAGCATATCCATGGCTTCCAATGTTACATAGAACTGAGAGCAGCGCATCCCAGTGTCAGGATCCGTCGCCAACATGAAGGCCGAAAGAAAATCTCGGCGACCCTCGGGCTTGCCGTCCTCTCGCTCCTGCCAGCGAGTCGCCACGCGTTGCGAAGCCGTCTCCCAGATAACGTTTGGGTCTCCTTCGTGACCCCAGATAGTTTTGGTGGCCCAATGGGAGAATTGGCGACCAGCTGGGGTGCTGAGAAGCTGCTTGCAGCCCGAAGGAAGTTGGCCTTTGACGTGCCCGAACTTGAGCTCTGAGAGTTAGCGGAAGTCTCGGAAGGAGCAGGTGCGACTGATGAACCCACCTTCGTGACCGCGTGAAGCGAGTCGATCAACAAGCCGATGTCTTCCCCTTTCTTGAGGAAGCCGAGCGAGCCGCCAAAAGCCAACTCAAAGACGACCTGTTCGGGTCGGCTGTGAGCTTGAGATCCTTGAAAAAAATGGAGAACTGTCTCGATTCACCTCGTAGGCGAAGTAGTGCATTGTAGCGCCGATGTCGAACGGTTTGCCTGCTTCGGCGGCATCGTCGAGAAGCCTGGCAAGGTTCGACGTTGAGCTCCAACTAACACAAGAAGATCCGCACGGCTCACAGGAGAAGATCTGAAATCGGGCCTTCGACATATTCCTCGGACGCGAGCACCTGTCGCATGGCGTAGACACCGGCGACCGGTCGGCGATACCTGCAGTTCGGCGACGACGAAGATTGAAAGGGTCAGCGAGAGGCTCGATAGCAGAAACGGGGCTCAATGCAGCAAGCCTCAGATCGCCGCCTCCCTATTATTCCCCATCGTCGAACGAAGCACTCACTTGGCATGCACGGCGGGATCGAGGGTGGGAAAGTGCCCGGGGTGCTTGACGGGGATTCTGTCGCCGAATGGAGGGTGTGAGCTACGCGTATATTCGCAAAGGAAGACCAAGTAAGCATACGGAGGCTTCCAAGCCTCGTAGTAGTCACCAGCTTTGCAAAACTTGGTAGAGAAGCCGTAGAGAAGCGAAATGTCCTGCGCCGAGCGCACGCTCACTTCGTTCGGTCCAATCCGAACGAGAGGTCCCAACTTCTCGTGCAGATCGAATAGATTGCTCATGATGGTGCCATCGAGTGCACGCCCAATCTTCCAGAATCGAGAGACTTTGGCGAGCGCTGGCCCGGGGATGGCGGCGAGAGGGCTGAGGAAGAGGCGATAGAGGGTGCGGAACAGCAGCAGCAGGAAGGCTAGAGCCAGACCGAGGAGGATCATGCTGATCTGTAGCGCCTCGAAACGGTCGAAAGAAGATAGCAGAGAGGGAAGGGCGGGGGAGGTGGGGACGAAGGGAGACGGAGCTCGGCGCTGGTACGCCGAAAGGCTCGGTAGCCAGCAACCGAGCGAATCAGGTCAGATTGTCTGAAGTGGAGGCATCTTCTTTGTGAGCGAAGATTGATCGCAGTGAAGCATGACAAGCGAGCGGTTAGGGGAGAGAATCCAGTGCAACTTGCTTCGCCTGCTCTGCCTTCTTCTCCTTCTTCGCCTGCCGATTCCTTTCTCAATCTCTCTCGAACGATCGCATGTTCAATCTCAGTACAGCGCAGCTCAGCAGAATGACCAACTTTCCCCCAGACTCGCGCGGGCCGGGGACTTGGCGAGATGGTGACGCACCCAGGAGAATGACTACTTAGAGCGGCTGGCGGTGGTTTGCCTTCTGCTCGTTCGTTACCCTTAGCGCTCAACAGGATGCCTATTCCTCCTGCCCTGCTCCCTCCCCTCGACTCTCTCCCTTCACTGGTAGCCAGCACCTTCGCATCCGCCGTCGAAAAGGATCAGGTCTCCGTCTTTGAGGCGTCGAGCTCATCAAAGCACTCGGGATCTGGAGCGTTCGATCACGTCGTATTCGTGTGTCCTGAGCTGGACGAGAAGCCAGGTGCACCTCACAAGACGCCGGATCTGAGCTCGCCGAAGGACAAGGATCCGTTTGAAGGTCCCTCATTCCCTGAAGGCCAGAGTATCGCCGACTTGGGCGATCACGTCGCTCTGACCAACACTAATGCAATGCGGGATCGTACGTTTGCTTGAACCCACCGCTCTCTCCCCCGCTGACCTCTTGCCTTTGCAGAGCATTTCATGATCACGAGCAAGAGCTTTCGCCCTCAGGCCGGCGAGCTGATCGAGAAGGACTTGGCTACCTCTTACGAAGTCCTCTCGGCGTTCAAGAAGCAAGGGAAGACTCTTCTGGGCTTTTTCAAGTGAGCTCTTTGACCTCGGCCTTCACTTGGCGCTCGCTGACCTCTCATTTAACACAGCGGTGGACCTTATGCCGGCGCCAGTCAGCCTCACCTACACATTCAGTTCATTCCCTTTGTTGATGGCGTAGCACCTGGCGCCGAGAAGCTTGCTCGGGCGACCAGCGACTCGCTTTCGCCCGGTGAGTGACGGCTCGGCTTCGTCGCAACGAGACTTGTAAGCTGACTCTCCGTCCTTCACCCAACAGGTCAACCAGCACTACTTCCCACACCTCACGTACACTACATCATCAAGCTCCCTCCCTCCCCCTCCTCCGCCGAACTCAACTCTTTCTACCAACATCTCCTCTCTCTCCACCGCTCGGGCGTCTCCTCCCTCCCCTCGTCCCTTCAGCCTACCGAGCCCGCAAAACGCGACTCCTACAATCTCATTCTCACCACGGAGCACATGCATCTGGCGCCCCGCTCCTCGGACGCCCACGTCGTTCCGCATCCTCGAAGCAAGGCGGCGAAGAGGGAGAAGGGGGAGAAAGAGGAGGACGTGCAGGAGGAGATGACGTTCAACGGCATGACTTATGCAGGGATTTGGTTTGTAGGCAGCGAGGCTGAGAGGGACGACCTGGTGGAGTACGGGTGCAGCGAGGTGTTGAAGCAGGCAGGGTATCCGAGGACTGAGAGGTGGCCTTTGAAGCTTTAGAGGGATGGCAGGACGAAAGAGGTGGACAAAACGGCAAGAATAGACAATCACACACGACCGCTACACATTTCACTTCGTCCCCGCGGCTTTTCAAAGCAAGGCGAAAGTTGAGAAAGCTCGGCGGCGAGGTTCGAGCCTGCCAGCCCTGCGCATGTACTGCCACATCTTCAATCTGCTCGAAACGGATTCTAGAGACATACAAGATCCGACAGACGTTTTCTCGAGAGCTACAGATGAGCACAACCGCTTCCAAGGACTTAACATCTCTCCGCCAGGCTCGGTGAAGGAAAGACGGCGTTCTGTAGCTCGCGAGACTTGTCCCACCCCCCTCGTTTTTCAAGCTCGCTCTCGCATTTGATAATGAAGCAAGTATCCAGCGTCTTGTACATAACGGCGCACATTTTGTGCCACCTCAAAAGTGTTTCCTGGCTTGGCACTTATGTCGTCCCCTCGGCTCGCTCGCGCTGATTGGCCAGATTCAACTATTGCAAGTCGGCGAGACGGCGCCGAGGGGAGGTCGGAGCAGCGCTGGAAGGAGGAGAAGCTCTCATTGAAAAGACGAAGAAGCCAAGCGACCTGCTGTGAGACGCTGAAGGAGCAGACAGCTCGGCGCAAGCCTCCCCTAGCGCTGGCGAGAGCAGAAGCATTGTACAAGCTTCAACGAGCTGTAGTGTCGCTTGCCGTCTCGGCGGGAGTAAGCTGCATCCTCGGTGATTCTTCCCTGCAGAGCTGACACACCCCGGCTCGCCGTCAAAGCTTCGGCGTTCGCAAGCCCTTGTCTCCCTCTCTCCCGCCGAAGCCAAAAGCACAGCCGGAGCAAGCCCGGGTTTCGCCAAGCTAGTCGAGAGAGCGAGAGAGTCACAAAGGAGTAGAGAGAGAAGCCCCGGGTTCACTTTCTGTCCGGTCCTCAGATGCTCTACGAGTAGAGATCCTCCTCCTACTCGGGCTGGGCGAAGGCCGCTCCTCCCTCTCCTCCAGCAGCGGCTACTCCCTTGCGTTCGTGAGACTTGCAACTTGATCCAAAGCTGCGCGAGTGCTGGAGAGATCGAGCGAAGAGCTCGTATCGCCTGCTGTCCCTTCGGCGCTGGCCTCTCCTTCGCTGAATGCTCTCGTCGGGCAGTGTGGAGTGAGCACGGCGTGGTTTACAACAGGGTCTCAAGAACGACAACGAGAAAAGAAGTACGAGCGACTTTACTCGAAAGCGACGGCGGGGAACTCGAAGTGAACCTGCGAACGATGGGCGCCGAGTCAGCGCGGAGCTCCAGACGAGGGCGAGGACGACGGAAAGAGAACAATTAAGCTTACCTCCTTGCCAGTGAGACCGCGGTACACGGCAGAAAAGCTGTCCAACTTGTGCTCCAAAGCAGTGGAGTCCTTCGAATCGAGGAAGCTGCGAGCGGAACCGTCAGAAAGGTCAGCGCCTCATTTCGGTGCAGAAGAATGAGCATAATCTCAACTCACACTCGGGTGACCTTGTTGCCATCAACAGAGGTGCGAGTCCTCTTTCCAACAATCTCCTGCACACCGAGAGAAATGCACAATGGGCGAGCCGCAATCAGCACGAGGCTTCATATCGCTGTCTCAAGCCCTCCACCACTTGCAACCGTTCCGCCCCATCTCGTTATTCATCCCATTAGCTCTCCCCTTCCCCCTTCCTTCTTCATCCACCGGCAAACAGAACTCGACTTCGAAAATGAGATTTCGAACGGGGACCGAGAAACTCACCGAGGGAAAGACGAGGTCATCGAGGATCTTCTCGTGGACGACCTTGAGTGTGCGGGAACGGGGGCGCTGCTGCTTGACGCGCGAGACGCGGGTGGGCTTGCGCATCATACGGTACTGGCCGGCGAAGACGACGTGACGGTCGGTGAACTTCTTCTCGAGCTGCAAGGAAGCGAAAGTGAGTAATGCGCCCAGAACATAGCAGAGCCTTCTTCGGTGCAGCGAGCAGCGCGCCAACCTCTGCCTCCCAGCGGCCGAGAAGGGGGAAAGCGACTCACCTCGCGAGTAACGCGACCCTGAATCTTGTGCCACGCCTTGAGCTGAGGGACGGGAACGAACACCACGATGGCCTTGCGACCGCCCTTGACGTCGACCTCACGAGCAGCAGAGATTTGGAGAGGGCGAAGATCCGCCTTGAGCTCGCCGGCCTCGAGGTCCACGATGGCCTGGGCAACGAGTTGCTCAGTCTCGGTAGGAGGGGTGCGAGGAGCGTTGGCGGAGCGGAGGATCTTGGAGGACTGTTTAGTGAGGAGCAGAGACGAGAGCGTTAGCAATTGGCAGACGACGACGAGCAAATTTGTTCCGGACAGCAAAAGGAAGGAAGTGTAGGGGTGTAAGGGTGTGCGAGGAGGCTCAAAGACTCACCATTGTGGAGCTTTGAAGTGCTGTAGGTGAAGAAAGCGAAGAAATGAAGTCGACGAGGTGGTGGTGGGAAGGCAAGAGTCGAGGAGTCGCGTCGAGCGAGAGGGAGCAGCGGGCGATTGTCTGTAATGTACTTCTGGAGAGCCAGGAGAGTAACGAGAAGCAACTTATCGGTCCAGTTGATGAATCCGTGAGATCGTGTAGCCTTACAGTCGTTGCAGAGCTCGGCCGAAGCACTGGCTTCGCAGACGGCCGCAGGGAATCAAGTGAGCTGAGCAGCAAGAGCTCAAGCGGGCGCTCGAGCTGCTCAAGGCTTGAAGTTCAGCCTGATTGTCCCTCATAGCCCGTTAGAGAGCCTACAGACTCGTCGCGAAGCCGTCTCGGCGGAGGCACCTCCGTCGCCGCTCGCCGTCGTCCAATGCAGCTCAGAGCTGCGAAACCTCGATTAAAGACATGATATCTGTCGCAATCGCATACCTCAACGCTGCAGAGCAATAGCGATGACTGCACACGCCGCCCTTGAGCATCGAGCTGGCTGCGAAGGCGAGTGCTTCGGTGAAGCCTAGCGAGCTACAGAGAGCGGTTGCAAAGCGTATGCGTGTAGCTGAGTACAAGCATGAGCTGTACGCCACTGCGAAGGCCGAGATGGATCTTTCGAGACGGCCCCTGGACCGAGCTGAAGTCGACCAGCCTGCAGCTTGCGCGTCGCTCGCTGAGCTCTCTCCCTCTCTCCTCATCTTCCAGAGTCTCTCTTCGCTCAGAGCTCGCCCGTTCCTTCAACAGCTACTAAGCAGCCTACAGCTGTACCTCAGTACATCACAGCACACTTCCCTCTCTCTCTTCCTCTCTCTCCCACCCCTCCACCTCACTCAGCCATGTCTGCCGACCCTTCCCGTCCCAAGACGGAGGACGACGCCGCTACGGCCATCCTTCGCCCCAAGAAGAGGTACAGATCTAGCTCACTGCTGCTGGCTATCACTATACAAGCTCACAGCGCTCTCTCCCATCAGTCCCAACCGTCTCATCGTCGACGAATCGTCATCGGACGACAACTCGGTCGCTTCCCTCAACCCTGCCACCATGGAGACACTGCAGCTCTTCAGGGGTGACACCATCATCGTCCGCGGCAAGAAGAGAAAGGACACCGGTCAGTTACAGCTCGTTCAGCTCAGCTCAGAGGCCGCGCGTCGCTTCTCGCAATCTGGTGACGCTGTGGCGTTGTAGGAGGTCTCGGGGAGGGTGCGAGGGGCTGTAGGGGATGTTTGGTATCAGTCAGATCGATCGGTGCCGCAGGCGGAGTACAGGGCGACGCGGACGACGGGCAGCGAACCCCACCTCGAAACGCCAGGCAAGCTGACACGCATCCTCATTCACTTGATTCCCATCACAGTTCTCATCGTCCTCTCTTCCGAGGATGTCGACGAGGGCAAGATCCAGATCAACAAGGGTGAGCTACTTCGCGCTTGCTAGCAGCCCGAGAGACTTGAGCGCTGACCCGCTTCCTTCCATCGTAGTCGCTCGCAACAACCTCCGTGTGAAGCTCGGTGACATCGCCACCGTCCACGCTTGCCACGACATCAAGTACGGAAAGCGCATCCACGTCCTGCCCTTTGACGACTCGATCGAGGGTGAGCCTGCTGATCCCGGTGGGAAGTACGAGGGGCTGAGAGCTGACCCCCACCCCTTTGCGCACAGGTCTCACTGGTGACATCTTCAACGTCTTCCTCAAGCCCTACTTCCTCGAGTCGTACCGTCCCGTCCGCAAGGGTGACACCTTCCTCGCCAAGGGAGCTGCCAGGTGCGTTCGGAGCTGAGCGACGAGGCCGATGCGGGGCGTCAAGCTGACCTTGCTCAAACTGCCTGCAGGAGTGTCGAGTTCAAGGTTGTCGAGACTGACCCTGCCGAGTACTGCATTGTCGCTCAGGACACCGTCATCCACACTGGTGCGTCGCTTTAAGCTGCCCCTCGAGCTCATTCTTTCGGTCGAGCTGACCCGAGCTGCTTTCTTCCGCAGAGGGCGAGCCCATCAAGCGCGAGGACGAGGAGGGCAACCTCGCTGACGTTGGATACGACGACATTGGAGGTTGCCGCAAGCAGATGGCTCAGATCCGTGAGCTCGTCGAGCTCCCCCTCCGCCACCCCCAGCTCTTCAAGTCGATCGGAATCAAGCCTCCTCGCGGTATCCTCATGTTCGGCCCTCCTGGAACCGGAAAGACCCTCATGGCCCGTGCCGTCGCCAACGAGACTGGAGCCTTCTTCTTCCTCATCAACGGACCCGAAATTATGTCGAAGATGGCAGGAGAGTCCGAGTCGAACCTCCGCAAGGCCTTTGAGGAGGCCGAGAAGAACTCGCCTTCCATCATCTTCATTGATGAAATTGATTCTATCGCCCCCAAGCGTGACAAGGTGCGCTTCAGCTCGCTTCTGGGAGGATCAGCCACCGCCGAGCTGATCTCTTCTCCTCTCACAGACCAACGGAGAGGTCGAGCGTCGTGTCGTCTCCCAGCTCCTCACCCTCATGGACGGCATGAAGGCTCGCTCCAACATTGTCGTCATGGCCGCCACCAACCGTCCCAACTCGATTGACCCCGCCCTCCGTCGCTTCGGACGTTTCGACCGCGAGGTTGACATTGGAATCCCCGACGCTACCGGCCGTCTCGAGATACTCAGGATTCACACCAAGAACATGAAGCTCGCCGATGACGTTGACCTCGAGAAGGTGAGTAGCGGTGCTGGCTTCGAGCGATGGAAACGCCGAGACTGACTGGTCTCTACTCCACCCTCCCACAGATCGCGGCCGACACCCACGGATACGTTGGATCAGATGTCGCTTCGCTCTGCTCCGAGGCCGCCATGCAGCAGATTCGTGAGAAGATGGACCTCATCGACCTCGACGAGGACACGATCGACGCCGAGGTCCTCGACTCGCTCGGCATCACCATGGACAACTTCCGCTTCGCCCTCGGTACTTCCAACCCTTCGGCTCTCCGCGAGACGGTCGTCGAGATCCCCACCGTCACCTGGGACGACGTTGGAGGACTCGAGAAGGTCAAGATCGAGCTCCAGGAGACCGTTCAGTACCCCGTCGAGCACCCCGAGAAGTTCCTCAAGTACGGAATGTCGCCTTCCAAGGGAGTTCTCTTCTACGGTCCCCCTGGAACCGGAAAGACCCTCCTCGCCAAGGCCATCGCTCACGAATGCCAGGCCAACTTCATCTCGATCAAGGTTCGTTTGTTCCACCCTCGCTCGTATCTCTTGCGCTCTTGGCTCTTGCTCACGCTCCTCGCTTCCTCTCGTACAGGGACCCGAGCTTCTCACCATGTGGTTCGGAGAGTCGGAGGCCAACGTTCGCGATGTGTTCGACAAGGCTCGTGCTGCGTGAGTCGCGCTTCTTTCTCATTCGCCTTCGCTTCATAGTGCTGACGACCTTCCCTCTCCCTCGCAGCGCCCCCGTCGTCATGTTCTTCGATGAGCTGGATTCCATCGCCAAGGCTCGTGGTGGAGGAGGAGGAGGAGATGCTGGAGGCGCTGGCGACCGTGTGCTCAACCAGATTCTTACCGAGATGGACGGAATGAACGCCAAGAAGAACGTCTTCGTACGTGGTCGTCTCTACTCGCTACCCTCTTGCGGCTCCGTAGCTCACCTCGTCCTTTCCCACAGATCATCGGAGCCACCAACCGACCGGATCAGATCGACTCGGCTCTTCTTCGTCCTGGACGTCTCGACCAGCTCATCTACATCCCTCTGGTATGTCGACGCGGCTCTTCCGTTCCCTACAGCCCTTCACTGACAGTGACCTCTCCTTTCCCTACCTTACAGCCCGACGAGGCCTCGCGTATCTCGATTCTCAAGGCCGCTCTCAAGAGGTCGCCTCTCTCGCCCTCGGTGGACCTCGCCTTCCTCGCCAAGAACACTCACGGTTTCTCGGGAGCCGATCTCACCGAGATCTGCCAGCGTGCGGCCAAGCTCGCCATTCGTGCTTCCATCGAAGCCGACATGAAGGCCGACAGGGCCAAGAAGGACAAGGAGGCCGCCATGACCGAGGAGGAGAGGGAGGCTGCCGCCGCCGCCGAGGACGAGAACATGGACGTCGCCGAGGATGACGACCCCGTCCCCGAGATCACCGCCGCTCACTTCGAGGAGGCCATGTCTTATGCTCGTCGCTCCGTTTCCGACCAGTACGTCCTTTGTAGCCTGCCCATCTTGCTCGAGGCCGGTTTCGCTGACTTCGATTCCTTCTTCGCGCTCCGCAGGGACATCAGGCGATACGAGCTCTTCGCTCAGACTCTCCAGCAGTCGCGCAGCTTTGGATCGAGTTTCAAGTTCCCCGAAGGCGAGGGAGGAGCCGCTGCTGGAGGAGATGGAGGAGCGGCCTTCACTCAGCCCGAGGAGGAGGAGGATCTCTACTCGTAGAGTATCTGAGGATCGGACAAAAAGTGAAATCGGGGCTTCTCTCTCTGTGTTTCTCTCTCTCTCTACTAGCTTTTGATGAAACCCGGGCTTGCTTCAGCTGTGCTTTGAACCTCGGCAAGAGATCTAGAGACAGGGAGACAAGGGCTTGCGGACGCCGAAACTCTGACGGCGAGAGAGGAAGTCAGCTCTGCAAGAGATATAAAAGTTCGCAAGCGCTGCTTACCTTTGTCGAGACGGCAAGCGCTAGGTTAGTTTTTCGAAGCTCGGACGACGTTCCTTCTCTCGCCAGCGCTCGGTGAGGCTTGCGCCGAGCTTTCTGCTCTGCGAGTGGCTCACAGACCGCCCGTCGCAGGAACTAGCTACGTTCAAGTCCGTAGGCCGTCTCCAGCTACAGTAGTTGGGCAGAACAAGAGAGGTAGATCTGAAGCGCCTCGGCGCCGAGTAGCCTTCATGTTCGCCTCTCCTTTCAGGCTTCTCCTGGGTCAGACGTCGCAGCTCACGACAGGGAGTAGCGACGAGGTCTTTCGTATCTCTCTATAACATTTCCTACGCAGCCACGTGTCTGCAAGTTTGAGCCGCCGTTTGCTCGGTCTTTGGAAACCCGTCTCAGCTTCAGCGCCTTGCCACCGCTCTGCCTGCTCTACCAACCAGCCCCCTGGTAGAAGAGTTCTTTTCTTGCCCCACTGCTTGTTGTGCAGTTCATGCTTCCGCGCACCCCTTGAAGCAAAATCGTTTTTCTCGAGCTCGGCGAGGTTGCTCATCGACGACGGCGGTCCCTCGCTTCTCCACCTCACCTCACGTCGTCACTAGGCGCGCTGAAGTTTCTACCAGCGGTGAGCAGTGGATGAAGTCACCACGGCGTCACTGGTGAAGGTTAGCTGGCTTTGGCGGCCCCTCGCCTCACTCCTTCGCCTCTCGCGAGAAGGCGCCTTGAAGCTTGACGTCGTCCTATCCACGATTTGCTCGCCCGCCCATCAGCCACGCCTTCATCGCGCGATTGCGCGTCATGCAGGCTATCACCATCGACAGAGACACATCTTGAGCCCGTCCCGACCCTGCCGGCGAAAGCTGCCTCTGGCGATTTCGACTAGCTCGGCGGAGGTCATCTCCGCTGCTGCCGACGCTCAGAGCAAGTTCGCCAACGTGCGAAGAGAATGGCTGTCCCCTCAAAAAAGGTGTATGCTTACCGCGGCAACTGCGAGGTTTCTGTAGTCTCTGCGCGAAAGAGTCCAGCTCTTGGTTAGTAGCTTGGCCCTCCGAACTAGCGGGCTATTCTCTCCCGTTGAGAGCGATTGCGTGCGAGGTCTAGACTTGTCGAAGGCTTCCGTACAGGTGCAGGACGAGCTCTCAAACTGCTGTGCTGCCCTCCACGCCTGTAGCACAATAGCGACCGCTGGATAGCTCGGTGGGGCTCGCCACTCCCGAGGTCCTCCCCAAAGTGATGGTCTGTACATCACCCACCAGCACCTGATTTGCCGCCTGTATAACGATGGACGGGAGAGCGAGTGTCGCAGCCAAGGACGGAGCAGCGAACTCGTCGCTTTTCGATTGCCCCCAGCTGCTCTCTGTAGTATATCGGCCAAGCCAGCTCCGTATCGATGTGGGGAAATGCAGCCAACTACTGCCGAGTCACAGCCGCCTGCTGCAACCCGCGCATCTCGCTGTAGCTTCACAAGCTTGACGGGAAAAGTGGACGAGCGCGACCCGAGGCTTCGCTCTCGTACGAAAGCAGCTGAAATCGACTACGGAGGGGGCTCTTACGGAACAGCAAACTTCCGCGTCTGGGTCATGTGCAGCCGCGGAGAGTTGTATTTGACCGTACACCTGACAAGCAGCGCCGAGGCTCGGCCTAAGAGGCTACAAGGCTCGGTGTTAAAAGCTCAGAGCGAGGGTGCAGAAGCACCGAAGCAGCGCCTTCCCAAAGCTAGCAGTGTGGTCGACCACGCGCAAAGCGATCTGCGGGGTGCTACTTTTGTCCCCGAAGCGAGAGCGAGGCTGGCTGGCTCGCGCTTCGGCGTTGGTTCGTTCGGCGGACTCCTCACAGTGTGAACTGGAGCTGGCTCTGTATGAAGCTACATTGTCGTCTCGCCGCGGCGGTGAAGTCCACGCGAGGGTGCTCAAGCGAGCCTGCTTCCGTGTGCTCTCTCTTTGGTTTAGAGCTCGCTTGTTGGAGCTTGATCGCTCTTTTCCCCAGACTTCATTTTCGAGGTGTCTCGACCCAACGAGAGAAGCTCCCTTCGAGCTCTCGCACAGAAGCGAGGACGGGCTCTCTTGCTGTGGTACACCTTCCGAGCCTTTCCGCTACAGCCGAGCGCTGGTTGCTGCACCGAGCAGCTGAAGGCCGAAAGGCGATGAGACCCTGTCTTGGCGATGGCACCTGACAAGAGTCAAGAAGTCAGGCTGCTGCGATACAGAAGAGCCTGGCACTTGGAACTGTCGCTGCAGCGCCACAGCTGCCCACTGATACAATTGGTAGCGGCGGAACTGCCACAACCAAAGCTTCGCCAGCCCTCGCCGAGCGGCGGTCTCGTCCTTGGAGCTGCCCACCGCATGCGGGTCGGGAGAGTTCTGTAGTGCAATGCAGCCCCACTCGGAAGATACATCTGGGGCTTCAACAACTTGGCATCGAGATCAGGCTACAGCTTCCCGCTCGGCGCTCACGAGACTCTGTGAACGAGCGGGGGGAGCCGCCTTCCTTCGCGGGGGGGATTGTGGGGCGCGGGGGCGGGTACTGCAGTACAGAGGTGGCGAGGTTCCCAACTGCAGAAATTTCAATGCCATGCCACTCAAGTTCCGAGACCTGGCGGCCTATTGCAGGGGTTCTGAGAGCGCCGCCGAGCAAGAGGAGAGCCCCAACGCCGAACTCCTGGCGGACGAACGATGAGCTTGGGACGTTCGTACAGGAGTGATGTAAAGCACGGCCCCCCCACTCCTGTAGTACATCCTCTTGCATCATCTTGTATGCCACGACGACACTCCACGCTTTGCCATCGTCACTCTGTAGCTCAGTAACCCATGGCGATTCGGCCTTTAAATCGAACGGAAGAAGTCTTGAGCGGTGCCTCTTTTTCTCATCCCCTTTCAGGGACGACCATGGAAGCGCGGAACTCGGGGTGAAAGAGAAGGAGCCTCTTTCTCCGAGGCGACCCCATCCCCTTTGCCGCCTTGCCCTCCTCGCTTCCTCACTCGCTCTCTCTCTCTCTCTCTTCCCTCCTCCTTCAACTCGCTCTCGTCGTCTTTTGCGCTCTTCCAGCAACCAGCTTCTGCACCGACTTACACCGCCAGCAACAGCCGACTCCTCTCTTCAAACGCCCCCTCTCTCTCCTCCCCGGCGTTTCAACCGCTCATCGGCCTTCCCTTCCGCTCTTCTTCCTCTCACCTCAACCGCCAGCCCGACTCGTGCCACTCGCTCAGCTTCTACAGCAGAGCAGTTACAAGCCTGCACTCTTCGCAACACTAAGACTGTAGCTTCCCCTCCCTCCCACCAGCGACTTTCCCGCCCGCGTTTCTCGCCCTCTGCCCACCCGCTCAAGTCACCCCAGCAACCATGCCTTCCAAATCAACCGACCGCTACTTTGGCTTCGAGGGTGCGTGCAGTCGATGATCATCATCTTATTCCGTGGTACTAACTGCCAGCGGAACACCCTACAGACACGGCGCTTCTCTGCGAGCATATCATCACCGCGCTCTTCCCCTCGTCGCCTTCGGGCACGGTCGGTGCGGGTCGCGGAGGCCTCGACACCCCTCCACAATCACCTACACCTGGCAAGGAAGCTCCTCCTCAGCTCGGCGAGTTCATCGTGAGTCACTTCACCATCATCCGGGCAGTTGCGCGGCGGGCTCGTCGTTTTTGCGACCGAGAGCCGCTCGCCCGCCAGAATGCGTTCCGCCTCCGTCAGAGTTTCGGCGACTAACCGTCCCTTCGTTCATCGTGCTCCACTACAGGCCTACGCGTTGTACCGCACTCGTCTACCCATCGCCATCACTCATCAGGCGCTGCTGCTCCTCGCCCGCCTCAAGACCCGCTACCCTTCGGCTCGCGGAACGTCGACCTCCCCCCACCGCCTCTTCCTCTCGTCCCTGATGCTCTCGAGCAAGATCTCGATGGACGACACCTACTCGAACCAGTCGTGGACGCTGGTCGGTCAGAACCTCTTCTCCCTCCGCGAGGTCAACCAGATGGAGCGCGAGCTCTTCGCCTTCCTCGGGTGAGTCCCCAGTCGCGCATGATTTCGCTCCTCTCACCTCCAGATTGCCTAACGCTCCATTTTTCTACAGCTGGAACGTCGTCGTGCGCGATGAGGAGCTCGCCGCTTGGGTCGCCGAGAACGTCGCCCCTTACGAGGCCGAGCGCGGGGTCGTCGTGTCT
>MWVB01000041.1:0-22536 GCA_003054985.1 Leucosporidium scottii | reverse complement strand
CCGTCGCGCCTCGGATGCCGCCCTCGCCATCCTGCAGGATCCTTCACTCGGCGCCCTCGCCCAAGGACCTTCCTCGGCCCAACGCTCTAGTCGTCGCGGACGCTCCCACACCCCCGACTACCGCTCCTCGCCCTACTCGGCCAACTCATCACGGCCATCCTCCGTCTCCTCGTCGGCTACCTCCTCCCCTCAGTCCTCGATGACCACGCCCGGCTCGACTGGACCCAACACTCCTCACGATTCCAACTCGCCGGTACATGGCAACTGCGCCTTTGCCTTCCCTGCGCCATCAAAAAAGCCCACCGACTTCACCGTCGTCGATGGCGATCTCTCGGCTGCACCAACCTCGGTCGAGGTCGCTAGCTGGTGATCCTCTTCGGCGCTCTCCCACCCTCCTCGTCTTTCGTGCTCTCGTTCTCTCCAGCCTCTCCTCTCGTTCAATTTAGTGCCCTTTGTTGCTACCCCTCGCATCCACTTGTATCGTTGCTCCTTATTTACCTATTTGCTCTACCTCCATACCCCCGCTCCCACCTTCTTACTCCTTGATCTTCACTTGATCCTCGACTTAAATACCGAGCTCGGAATGCACCTCCATCACTCCCCAACCAGACCCGCGACAGATCTGCGAACGCTCGGGTCGATCCTTTCTCTCGTCACTCGTTTTTGTTTTGGCGGGGAAGCGAAACTGCTGGGGGAGAAGGGTTTCACCCTCGAAAGCATGGGACTCGTTGACATACACAGCGCGAGCGGCAAAGACTTGCACCACCAAATGCTCCGACGCTTTCTCGGTGAAAACTCGGAGGCGGGGAATGGCCATTGGCAGCGCTCGTCGTTCGACCGAGCTCGGGAGGCGCTTCAAAGTCTCCGCAAGCTGCAAGCGGCGCCTCCCGTTGCCTCGCCAGGTCTCTGTAGCCTTCCCGAAACGAGCACAGGCTCGATGTAGCCATTTCATTTCGCGGCGAGTCTTCCAAGTCTCCAACTACAGCAACCGCCCGAGAGGCCGTTCGATGAAGAGAATCCCCATGACCGACTGAGAGCTTTTGCAAGCCGTGGGAGGCTCGGTCGGTCGCAAGCTCGTGAAATCGTCGGGCGACCTCTCTTTGTCGCGCCTTCTCGTCGGGTCGTGCTCTTCTCGCGAAGCGGCTCGTACGAACCGGGCGACATACGTACGACTCGTCACAGTTGCTGCCACACCCTTGCCGCCAGTCGTTCGAACGCCGCCCTCGCTCCACCTTCCCGGTGATCCTCTGACGTCCCAAGCTTTCCACGCTTCCCATCTTCTTGTTCGGAGAGTTTGGTCGCCTCTTCTGGTGCGTGGGGGGAGTCACTGGCGATGGAATACGACGACGACGACGACATCATGACGAGGGGAGAGCCCTCGTCGCCGCAGGAGGAGAGGGTCGGCTCGATGGGGATCTCGGCGAGGATGGGGAGCGAAAGGTCGTTGCAGGTTTGGCGGAAGGAGGTGGGAGGGCCAAAAATGTAGTGATGGGTGGTAGACCCCGGACAGAGGAAATGCGACATGTTGAGCACAGCGCCCGTAATCTGATGCGAGCGGGGAGCGGCCGAGAAGATAGTCAGTCTCCGCCGAGCTGCTAAAAGACAGGCGAATGAAGGGCTCACAGGTATGCCAATCTTGCGAAACATGGCTACTCCCTTCCGAGTATCGATGATGGCCACGTCTTGAGGAGTCGTGACAATCACAGAGCCTGCGAAGTCCGAGAAACGGCAAGGTCAGCCTTGATCGCCGAGAGCCTCTGAAGACGATGGTCGAGCGTACCATCAACCTCGACGAGCTGTCCCAAGCTCAGAGCAACATCTCCAGTACCAGGTGGCGTATCAATGACCAGCACATCAAGCTCATGACTGCCACCCGCCCGCCAGTCGACGTCGAAGAGGAGCTGCTGGACCGCCTTCATGACCATCATTCCGCGCCAGACGACGGGCGTGTCGGCATTGTTAGTGCCATCCGAAGAGGGAGAGTTGGGTAGGAGGAAGCCCATTGACATGCAAGGGAGGCCATGGGCGCGGAGAGGCGTGAGGCGGTTCTCTGCGAAGGGAGCGAAAGGGGATCAGCGAAGGCGAGATGCGGGCGGCGAAGCAGGGGAACGCACCTGATGTCAATATCGGTTCTCCCATCCCTTCCAGTCCCATCAGCTTCGGCAGGGAAGGGCCAAAGATGTCGAGGTCGAGGATGCCGACGCGGAGACGAGCTCCATTCGCTGCTGCTGGTTGACCCGAGAGCGCCAGCGCGAGGTTGACTGAGAGGATCGGGAAGAGTTAGCGAGTGCTGCTTCGCGAGAAAGCTCCATGCTCGGCTCCCAGCAGCCCAGCCGGGCGCCAGCTCCGGCGCGCTGCTTTGCTCCGCTCTGGAGGGCGTTCGAGGAGCAGTAAGAGCAGGGGAAGTAGCACACTGACCTGATACACTACTCTTGCCCACGCCACCCTTCCCACTCGAGACTACGACCACCTTCTTCACGCCTGGAATCTTGCGCTTCTTGGGCAGGCCTCTCTGCATGCGAGGCATCGTCGGTGGAGCATCGTTGCGAGGTAGACCCTGTCGAGAAAGAGTTCAGCTTGGTTGTAGTGCTGCAAGAGACCAGCTGAAGCTCACCAGAGGGTTGTCGTGGCTCTGCGCAGGCGAGGAGTGGGAGAAAGCGCGACTGGTCGACGGTGCAGAGAAGCGGCAGGTGCAGGTGGCTAGTCGAGGTACGACTGGTGGTGCAAGTGCGGTCCGAGCGAGTGGAACGAGTCGAGTGGCGGCAGGCATGCGAGTGGTCGAAGCGAAAGGGGGAGCGCCGTGGTTCGCTCGCTCTTCTCTTGAGTCGACGGGTTGCAAGGTTGCAGCTGAGTTGCTCAGGCAATACGGCGAAAGATCAAATAAGATGACTTCCACCCTCCCTCGGGCTCTTGCTCTCTTCGCTGACCTCGACGTTCCTCCTCCCTTCGGCCGTCGGCGCTCTCAGCTTCATGCACCCCTCCTTGGCGCCAGACGCATGAGAGGAGGATGTACGACACAATACCGGTCAGTTGAAACCCGGGAGTAAGCGTGACGCGGGTCTCAGCCGCTTCGTAGCGCCCCAGAAAGCTCAGCAGGGATCACCGAGCCCGTTCGGCGGCTGTCAAGAGTCCAGCTGCTGATCTGAGGAGTCGTGAGGCGTCCAGTAGCCTTGATGGCACATATTTGATGCAAGTGCGCGATTTTTGAGGCGTGGCAGGGTGCAGTTGAGCACTAGGGGCGGGAAAGAGAAGTGAAGAAGGGTCAGCTTCGGCGCCGAAGGGCAAGAGATGAGAGATAAAGGGCAGACAAGCCCGTGGCGGTATCCAGAGGGGATCACCAGACATTTCGGCGTGATCCCGAGGACATATATGGAGGTAGAAGCTGTTCACGCCTCTTCAAGACGAGCAGGAGCCTGGCGAGGCGCTTCTTCTGGGCCGTCTCTGGCTGCAGGAGAATAAGGTCGGGTCGGCATCACTCGCAGTCTATTAGGACCTTCCTCTCCCCTCAACTCACGCCTCCAGGACACCGCCTAATGTCCCAACTCCCAAGAAAGGAGCAGCCGCGCTCCAGTCAGCTGAGCAGCGACAGCGCACCGTGTACGGCAAGCAGAGAAGGTGAAGAGCGCTGAGAGATATGCTGGAATGTTGTGGTACATCCCAGCGTTTCAGAAAGCGAGAAAAAGCAGATGCCGTTGAAGGGAAAGGCGCGGCGGCGCAGCCTGCCTTCGCCTCTTGAGACCAAACCACATCTTTCGCCCGTCAGCGTCGACCTCTTTCGACTCAGCTACAACTCGCGCTTCGTCTACTCGCTTGTCACCCTCGTTCGCCCTACCGACCTACAGCAGCACTGCAGCGCGCTTTCGCGATGAACTCGCCGCCTCCGATGGCCAGCCAGACGCTCCTCTCGCCGCCTCGGCCACCTCCACTACAGACTACGCCCTCGTATCAACGTCAGACGACTGTCACCAAGCGCGCACGGAGTAGCTCCATCGTCTCGGTCCAGGAAATCCCAGAGAACTACGACGATCAGCTCGACCAAGGTGCTCTGACAAACGTCAACGCGACGTGGGTCAACTACAAGGGTGAGTAGCGCGTCTCGCTTGGTGGATTGAGACTGTACGCTGTAGGCTACTCGGAGCCGGAACTAGCGCGAGCTGAGCAGCGGTACAAGTGGCGTATCTCGAGGCGGAGCGCAAGCGGATTCGTCATGGACGCGAGGAGAGCTGCAGCAACGCAGGGAGCGCTTTCAAGAGCAGGAGCACGCTGTCGCAAAGCAGCTTCATACTGCTACCAGGCTACACGAAAATCACAGCTGACTCTTCTCGGGCGCGGTTGCCTCCCGCAGGAGCTTGGCTCATCCACGTTGTGCTCATCCTCAGCGGTATCGTGCTGCTCGATATCATACCAGGCATGACTCAGGATCTCGCCTGGACCATTGTCAACCTGGGCTACCTCACCGTGAGTTCGGCGTTGCATTGCTCGAGCGTCGGGCTTCGCTTGACTGAACCCCCTCGGTCTCCCCCTTTTTTCCCACCACGCTTTAGATCTCCTACATTGTATTCCACTACGTAACGGGAGTGCCATTCGACCTTGCCAACAACAGCGGCGTCTACGACCGTCTGACGCTGTGGGAGCAGATTGACTCGGGCGCTCAGTACACTCCCGCGAAGAAGTGGCTCACCACCTTACCCATCGTCCTGTGAGCAAGGCTCGCATATCTCCCAGCTACTATCACTGACTCGTGGAGACGCAGCTTCCTCGTATCGACCCACTACACCCGCTACGACTCGCATCCCGCCCTCTTCACCCTCAACCTCGTCTCGCTCGTAGCGGTTGGGCTAGCACCGAAGCTGCCCATGTTCCATCGCCTGCGGTTCAAGTTCTTTGACGCAGGAACTACACCAGGTGAGCTGCTGTCCCCCTCTTTCGCCCCTCGAGCTCGCGAGCTGACTTCGCGTCTTTCGCTCGCTCAGAACCCTCGGCGCCGCCAACCCCCGTCGAGGAGAGCATGCACGCCGGCGAGCGCGACTTCTCGAGGTTCAGCTCATGATATCAGAGTGCTCAAGATGGACACCGTTTGCGCTTTGGGATTGTGTGTTAGTGAACGACCGTCTGGCTGTTGGTTTCCCCCGTCCTCCTCCCCTCCTCCCGCCCTCGCTCTCCTCGTTCTTCTCCTTTCGCGCGCCGCTTGAAGTAATACCACTAGAATTCAACACCGCAACAGACACTTTTGAACGCGTAAACCAATCTGCCAAGTTGCACAACAAAGAACGAGAGAAACTACTACAAGCCGAGGTCAATCTTTGTGCTCGGCGCTCGAAGCGAGCCTGCCCCAGTCGATGCTTCTCCTCGCTGCTCCTCCAGACGCTCCAGCTCTCCAGCTCCTAGGACTCTCCTCCTCGACTGAAGACGCGGCAGGATTGGCGAGGTTGACGATGGGCGTTAGGGAAGGCCGACCGTGAGCACATTGGAAAGGGTAGGAGGTCTCGGCTAGACGAGCGAGGAGGGCTCGGCATTGGTCGGGGGTGAGTTCTGAAGTTTGAAGGGCGCGGGGAGGAGGCAAAGAGGCCAACAGAATGAGAGTAGAGAGAAGTCAGCGTCGTTTCGAGGGTGAACGCCGAAACGAGAATCGACGAGCAAACTCACCATCATTGAACATGATCGCTCCCCTACACGCCTTCGAGTTGATGAGATCGAGTAGGACCGGCGGGCACTGCCTCACGACCGACCTCCAAGTCCGCTCCTCGCCGTCTGCTGCCCCTGCCCTCGACGCCTTCGTCGCTCCGCCTCCTTGTTCGGCCAGTTGAGCGAGGTAGGAGCGTACGAGCTCTTGTTGGAGGCGAGGTTCGACTCGAAGTCGGTCGGAGACGATGAGAGGGACGGAGGTGAGGTGGATTTGGACGTAGTCTTCGGTCGAGGGAGGAGAGGCGTTGCCGTCCTGGATCGCCGAAGGAGTCGACTCGGTTGGGAGCCTGAGACCGATGCCCCAGCGCGCAAAGTCGTCGTACCGCTCGGTAGCTTGTACCGCCTCAGCTCCACTGACGAGCACGGCGCATCCTCGATCGTCGGCAGCGCCCTCCTTCCCACCCTCGACGAACGACCACTGCTCGACCTCCTCCCCTCTCGCCACCCTCCCACAGAGCTTCTCCAACAGCTTCTCGACCCTCACCCTCTCACTCGCCGCATGCTGATCCACCATCACGAGCGTCTCGACCCTCCCCTCCGCCCCGACTCCTTCCTCCTCGTCCAGCTCTGCTCTTCCCCTCATCTTGACGAGCAAAAACTTGCGATCCACCTGCGCGACAAACTCGGCGCCCCTCAGATCCTCCCTCGTGAACCTCTGCACCGCTCCTCGAACATCAGCAGGCAAGTCGGCGATGGTCGACTTGGAGGCGTTGGCGGCGGCCGAGGGGTTCGAGAAGAAGGAGGAAAGGGTGGAGAGTCGAGAGCGGGAGAGGGAGGGTACGTCGGAAGCGAGGGAGGCGCGCGAAGGGCGTGAAGTGGACAGAGGTTGGCCGGTGCTGAGGGGAGTCGAGTTGGCGCGAGCGAGCTTGTGCGAAGTGAGCGAGGGGATGCCGGGCTTGGAAGAGGGGAAGACGGGGTTAATCCAGGTCTGTGGACGGCGTAAATAGAGGTTCAGCTCGCATTGACCGGTTTGCAGCAAGTGAGCCTCACCTTGAGCGTCTGCGCCATCCACTCAGGCGGCTCACTCTCCTCCACCTGCTCTCCATCCTCCTTCACGGTCCGCCGCAAGTCCGAGCGATTGACCATCGTTGGTCTCCCGGCGCTTCTCCTCTCCATCTCTGGCTTTCCCTGCGACTTTTGCTGAGTTTCGCCGCGAGAGCGAGAGCAGCAGTCGTCTGGTCGCCACGAGTTGCCCGTCCTCGGGTCGATGAAGAAGGTCTGATGAGTAGCGGGGTCGGTCCAGCATATGGGATCGTCTTGCTGCGGCGGAAGAGCGGAAGGAGGTGCCGAGGCGGCGCGCTGGGAGAGGCAAAGCTCAGGGAGTGATCAGCAACGGACGGTCTAGCGAAAGCCGAGCAGCCACTCACCCCCGGGTAGGCAAACAGCTTCTTCGTCCTATCAATCGACTTCTTCTGCACCGCCACTCGCAAGTCCCCCTCGTCCTCGGCGACGTCCTCCATCCGCTGCTTCTTGACGCCGAGGTCGGTCGGCGGCGTCGAAGGGCGAGAGCGAGACGGCGAGCCTTCGGGCTGGGAAAAGTCGGAGCTGGGTGCAAGATTCGAGAGCTGAGGCTGGCGAGGGATGGAAGCCGACATGAAGCCCTGCTGACGGAGGAAGTCGTCGACGATGCTCTGAACGAACGAGTGGACTCGGTCCGTGTCCTGTAGAGGTCCAGCACATCAGTCTCTCGAGCTCCAGAAATGCATGAGGCCAATACAACGCACCTCAAACTCGACCACCCTCTTCTCAGGCTCCAACGTCACATCAACCGTGCCCGGCGGCGCAACGAGGTTGAGGAGGAAGATGGGGAACCGCTCGGTGCCCTTCTTGGGGCTCTTGCGCGAGGCTTTCGTCCCCATCAGCTGAGCTTGCTGCTTTGAAGGAGAAGTGGCGAGGGGAGCGACGAGATGGGAGGCGGCGTGGCGGGAGAAGGAGGATTGCGAGAAGCGGTCGTTGATGAGCTTGTGCAATGGAGAGGGCGCCAGAGGACGCGCGTTGACGACTGTGGATGACGAAAGTTTTAGCTGTTGATCTTTCGTGAGTCTCGACGTAACGTACAAATGAACTGGCTGCCTTTGGAATGGGCCGCCGTGAGCGAGAAGAAACCCTCGGCGCTCATGCCCTCATTTTCCTGCTCCTCCTTCTTCTCAAACTCCCACACCTTCTCCGTTCCCGCTCTACCCCACAGTTGCCTCCATCTTCCCAAGACGCCCTCGGTGCTCTTGGCAACGTTGACGAGGCGTTTCGCTCCCAGCGAGTCCGAGGAAGAGGTCGCCGAAGAGCTCGAGTCGAGGAGGGAGAAGGATACGGATGGATGGAGCAGGGAGAGGGTGGAGATGGAATTTCGGAATGAGTTGAGGAGGGTGATGCGCGCTGATGGTGTCGAGAGCGGTTTACGACGGACTGGCCACTGCGAAAGGCGAGGGAGCGAGGGTCAGTCGACGTTTATTCGAGCAGGAGAACCTCGCGCAGTAGCTCACCTTGTAGAAGATGTCTCTGACCCATACGGTCGTGCCCTCCGTAGCTCTTGACGTGCTCGCTACTCCTTCGTAGAGCCGTTCCGCACCCCTCGCAACGAGCGAGACGGTCTCCTCGCTTCCCTGACTCCTGCTGACAATCTCGAGCAGCGCCATATCCCTCAAACTAGACAACGCTTCCCCTCTGAACCCGAACGTCTCCCTCCTACCCTCCTGCAGCCCCTCCTCGCCCGGCAGCGTCTTGCTCGTCCAATATCGCTCGCCTGCTACCTTGCTCAACTCGCTCCTCGAGATGCCGGTGCCATTGTCCTCGCACTTGATTGTCCACCTGTCGAGGTCTACCGTTACGTCGATGCGTGAGGCGTGGGCGTCGAGAGCATTTTGAACCAGTTCGATGAGAGCGGCAGGAAGGGAGGGGATGACGAGCGTTGAGCGAAGGAGAGAGGTGGTGGTAGCAGGTAGAGGTGCGATTGGGCGTGCAGTCGTTGTTGGCGGTGGTTCGCCGCTTGAGGGAGCACTCATCGCGAGTCAAGAGGAAGAGAGAGAGTCGCGAGCCGTTCGCTTCTCGAGCTGCCTTTCGCAGCGGGGGCGGTTTCGCAAAGGCGAGAATAGACGGTAACGATATGCACAGCTGCTATTAGTGGCCTATGAGGATTAAGCAAAGACGATCCTGCTCCTGAGCATAGGCTGTTCAAGGCGCCGAGAGGACCTGCGAAGTCGGCGAAGTGAGGTCAGCCGAGCCTCGAGACAGGCAACAAAGCTACGCAGCGACGCACGATGTCCATGAACTGCTCGTAGCCGAGGTTGACCCATCCATCGTTGTCGTGGTCGGCGCGCTTGAAGGCTGAGGGAGTGAGAGGATCAGCGAGCTTCGATTCGGCGCCGAGAATGGGCTTACCCTCGGTGAGCTGGCGAACGGAGACGCAGCAGCGGACCTGTCGAGACGGGAGCAGATCATCAGCTCTCCTTCAACGATGCAACTCGACCGGGGAAGCTCACAAAGCGGTCTGCGGGAAGAGAGGCGAAGGTCAGTCGCAGAGCTCGGCGCGAGAGGGACCGAATTGCTCACCAAACGTCACGCCTTGCGGTGCACCGGGGTGCGAGATTTGACCTGGTATTTTAACAACCGGAGGAGGGTCTATTGAGCGCGGAGTGAGCTTTCACAGACAGCGAGAACGGGTGGGCGCGAAAGGCAGGGTCGCCTCGACTCACTGTACTTCTTCTGCAAAATGTCGATGAGCCGAGGAGAGAGGTTGAAGCCGAAGGAAGAAAGGGCATTGTGTAGCTCGTGTGCCTCGATGCTGCCAGAGCGGTCCTGTCACCGCCAGAGCAAAGGTCAGCGGATCCTGCAAGCTCCGAGTTGGCGAAACGGACTCGGTCAAAGTTGCGGAAGGTCTGCTGCCAGTCTTTGATGTATTGCCAAAGACCTTGGAACTCGTTGAACCCAATGGTGCCCGAGCGGTCGACGTCGAAGATGGTCATCAGCATCTTGACCGTGTCTGGTGAGGGAAACGGCCGAGCATCAGCGGCGAGCTTTCTACAAGGGAGGAAGCAACGGAGGGAGGGAACCCAGCTGACCGTCTGAGAAGGGCGTCCAGTCGCCGTTGACCAAAGCTGTTCGAATGCAACAGTCAGCTTCCCGCTCGCCCCCACACGCAAGCCGAATCGCGGCCTCACCCTGCTTGAGCTCGATTTGAGTGATCTGACCCGAGCGGTCGAGGTCAACCGCGCTGAACCTGTAGGCTATTAGTGATCAGCTTGACCTTGACGGTCTTCGTCTCTGTGTTGTACCACTGCTGGAGCTGTTGAATGTTGGCGGGTCCTCCTTGCTGTTGAGGAGGAGGGGCGCCGTACCCTCCTTGACTGCCTGGTGGAGGATATCCTTGCTGTCCCCCGTATCCCTGCTGGTAACCACCCTGCTGCCCGTATTGACCTTGAGGAGGAGGGGGAGCTTGACCATAGCCGCTCGCGCCGTACTGCTGAGGGGGAGGTGCGCCGTATTGCTGTTGCGGGGGAGCTCCATAGCCTTGTTGAGGTGCTCCTCCGTACGACTGTTGAGGAGCATGCTGGCCGTATCCACCGGCGGGAGGGTAGGGGGAGCCTGTGAGAGCGAGACGTCAGCGGGCGTTTGAGTGCAGGCTGGTAGACTTAACTCACTCATTGTGTTGCTGCTGTAGTCTGATCTGAGCGCGAACGAGAACAAGCCAAGAAGCGAGCGAGAGGCAGGAGCGAGAGAGGCGTCTAAACCTCAGCGACTCTCCAAGTGCAGCGCCTCCCCAGTCACAGCGGACAGCGGAACTGGGCAGGAGGGACTGGAGGGAAACAAAAGAGATGCGTTAGAGCAGCTACCGCTAACTGAAGCAGCTGCCGACTTGTCCGTGCCGAAGCACCCCTTTCGGTCTCCTTCGCCGAGCGCCGAAAAGTGCTTTTCGGGCCGCGAAGGAGGGCGGTTCTCGCCGTTTGCTAGATTGGCATACATCATTTCCCTCTGCGCTGTGCTACAGCCGATGGCTTCACCTGAGAGCAAGATAGAAGCGCGCTGCGAACAGCGAGGGGCGAGGCGAACGAGCAGCGGCTCTTGCGCTTCTTTTCCTCCCTCTCACCTCGCTCTTTGTCTCTACTCGCCTCAGAATGGACGACTCGGACCACGGAATGCTCGCTCTTGTAGCTGCTCTCCATCGTGCCGACTTGGACGAGCTTCACGACGCCGAGAAGGGAAAAGGACAGCCTGGCGCTAGAAGCCACGAGGAGGCCGCGTTCGACCTCTACGAGCAAGACCTCGTCGCTTGGGAACAATTCTTTGCCGACCGCCGTCTCGCCCTCAGTCTCGACACTGCCGTTCGCCAGGACGGCGCCATCGTCGCCGAGTTAGCTGAGGTCGAGCGCGGAGCGGCAGAGGATCGTGCGCTGGCCTTGGAGGCGTCGAGAGGAAGGATCATCAGTTGTGCTGGAAGCACCGCTAATAGCAGTCGGTCGTCTTCGGTCTCGAGCTCCCGCTCTTCGGTCGCCAGCTCGACCGCCTCCTTCATTCGCACTTCGCGCGAGGCCAGCACCAGCGCGTCCTCCTGCGCCAGCCCCAGCCCGGTCCCCTTCCGCCAAAAAGCTCCCGCCAAGCCAGTGGAACAAGTCCAATGCACCATCTGCGGCGACCGCGTGAGGGAGGATCGCTCGGTGACCGTCCCCTGCGCTCACTCGCACAACTACTGCAACGGATGCGCCAAGAACCTCTTCCTCCTCGCCAGCCGCGACGAATCTCTCTTCCCTCCCCGCTGCGACGGCGCCGAAATCCCCCTCACCCTCGTCCAGCACCTGCTCACCGCCGAGGAGCGCTCCCTTTTCAACCGCAAGGCCGCCGAGTTCGGCACGGCCAACCGCCTCTATTGCTCGAACGCACCCTGCAGCGAGTTCCTCGGGGAGGCTGGGGAGTCGAAGAAGGCCATCAGCTGCAGCAGCTGTGCTCAGCAGACCTGCGAGGCGTGCAAGGCGCCCTGGCATGGTCCGTTCGGCGCTTGCGCCAAGGGCGCCGATGCGGAGGTCGCCAACGCTCTCGCAAAGGACTTCGGCTACCAGTCGTGCCCTGGATGTCACCGTCTTGTCGAGCTCGCGGTCGGCTGCTTCCACATGTGCGTGGTTCTCATTTCCAGCTCGGACTCAAGCCGAGCTCGCTGACCGTTCACGACCGGCAGGACCTGCCTCTGCCGCAAGGAGTTCTGCTACGTGTGCTCCGAGCCTTGGAAGTCCTGCGAGTGCCCTCAATGGGACGAGGATATGCTCGTACAAGCCGCTCAACGCCGCGTCCGCCTCGAAGACGCCGGAGGTCCTCCCCTCGCCATCGCCGAAAGAGTCCAGCGCGTCGTGGAGGAGCTCAGGGTCAATCACGAATGCACCCATCGTAGTTGGTCTTATAGGTCTGGAGGAGGGCAGTGCGAGTCGTGCTACCACTACCTCCCTTCGTACTTGCTGGTTAGTCCTTTCGCGGCTCGTCTTCGGCGATCGTTTGTCACAGCTTCAACGCCCACTGACATCGTTCTCTTGGCTTTCTCGCAGTGCTGCCGTGGATGTAGGATGCTCGCTTGCGTGCGCTGCCAGAGGAACCGTCTTTAGAGCTTCCAAGATCGCCGACCTCTCCGCCGAATCACCGATATCCCTTTCGCTTTCCCTGCTCATATTACCCAACACCGCACGCTCTTCCACGATAGAGTCAAACTGCTTAGTCTTAGCCTGCAATCAGTGCATCAGTGCATCTGGTCGGCGAGCTTTGAAGGCGCTGCGAGCGAGTTCGAGCTCAAAGGCTCGCGAACGGGGTTGGCTCTGCACCATCACCTCGTCGAAAGCTTCTCAACCTCGTTTCGCCCCGACGCTGTACAGGAGTGCTCTCACGGAGGATCTTCATTCACTAGTGGTAAGCTTCCAAGGGATCCTTCATCACCAGCCAACGCGTCTCGCCCGGCCACGATGGAAAGAGATCAAGCCCGGCTCAGGGGAGCCAGCAGGGATGGGAGCATAAAGCAGCACAGACGAGGACAAGACCTGATACTTTGCAGCTTCCCGTCAAGGCGCAAAGTCGATGCTAATCCCCTTCAATCTCCCCACAGACTACGCGCGCTCTCGGGAGGCAATGCTGAGCTCCAAGTACACCTCGGTGGTGGCCCGCCTCTCCTTCTTGGGCCTCGCCGCCATTTCTGCTTTCCTTCTCACCGCCCACTACAAGCTCGCCCTCCCCGACGACCACCCTTATGGAGCACAGCGAGTCCTGGGATCGCAAGCCGTTAGTTCGCGGTTCACAGATCTGCTCGAAAGCTCGAGCTGACTCGATGTTGCATCGCAGTGGCAACTCGCATTCAAAGCTGGATCAGCTTCCACCGCTACCGCCGTCTCAGACGCCGCCGTCAACTCGACGAGCAGCAGCTACGAGGACGACTACTTTGACGATTGGGACGACAACGACTTTTGGGAAGGCTTCGGCAAGAGCGAGTGGGATCCACTGAGTACAGCTCAAGTCACCCCACTCACCGAGATCACCGTCAAGAGCTGTGTCGTCCCGCCTGGCCTGTTCGACGTCTGCTCGCCGACGACCAGCGCCAAGGAGGACGCTCTGCGAGGTGTATGGAAGCGAGTAGATCGAGATCTCAACAAGCAGATTGGTATCTACTACCTCTACGTCTTCTACCGTAAGTCAGGCTCACTCTCGGCGCCGACGAGCGAGCTAACCCCTCCGTTCGTAGGCCGACTCCTTCCTGGAAGCTCTGCACCAGTCATCACCAACCTCACCATCCTTCATCACGCTCCTACCAGCGATGATCTGACCGCTGGGCAAGTCTCAGTTCTCCTTCGTATCGCAGCGGGCAAGCTGACCCATCCCCCTTCGCAGCGGCACTTGGGTCGAGGTCTCGGAATCTCTTCGCACGGGTGTCTGGCCTCGCATGGCTCCAGCTTTCCTCCACTACAAAGTCACTCCCCAAGCCGACGTCTTTGCTGCTCGCAAGATGAGCTCCAATGCTAGCGCCGGCGCGCTCGAACCCATCACCGAGCTGGACGTCATCTACGGCGGCAAGGAGGTCAGCGCGCTATTCGGCTACAACAAGGTGCAGACGATGATTACGGGAGATGAGGATGATGAGAAGAGGGCAAGCGCGGGAGGCAACAGGGCGGGCTCGGCACTAGCCTTCCGCAAGGGCACCGAAAGTGAATTGTCTTCTGCGCTCAGAGACGACCGAAGCGCTGACAAAAGTCTCGCTACTGATGCAGAGGTGCCCAGGGCTCCTACCTCTCGCTTCTCGGCCGAGGGGAACTTCACCATCCTGCAGGTCGCCGATCTGCACTTCAGCGTCGGTCCTGGCGAGTGCCGAGGTCAGTCGAGTCCTCTTTCTCTTAGCATGACACACGACTAACGCTGTTCGCTCCGTAGACATGGACGCCAAACACGAAGCTGCCTGCAAGAAGGCTGGCGCCGATGTCTACTCGCTGGAATGGCTCGCAACGGCTCTTGACGAGGTCAAGCCTGATCTAGTCGTTCTCTCGGGAGACCAGTGAGCACATGCGCTTCTTCGACGCTTCTCGCACTTGCTCACCGCTCTTCTCCCTCAGGCTTAACGGTCAAGGTACTTCGTGGTCCTCGCAATCGACCATCATGAAGTGGGCTCCCGTGCTCTACTCTCGAGGCATCGCCTGGACCACCATCTTCGGCAACCACGACGAGGAGGAGACGGATCTCACTCGCGAGGCGCAGGTCAACCTCATGAAGACGCTCCCTTACTACGTCGGCGAGATTGGGCCGACCGGCGTTGATGGCGTCGGGAACTACGTTCGCTCAATTCGCGCTAACGACACCGACACCGTTCTCGCCACCCTCTACTTCTTGGACTCGCACGTACGAGCTTTCTCCTTCGGCCTTCACTTCTCTCTCTCTCGGCTCGTGCTCACCCTTTCTCATCCTGCGCAGGCCTACGCCAAATCGCTGAAGCCATGGGGTGCCAAGACCTACGACTCGCTCAAGGCCAACCAGTGCGTATCAGTTTCACTCACTCCGTCCCACTTCTTTCGGCTCCTCCTCGCTGACCCTCGTCTCCCGTTCGACTATGAAGAATAAACTGGTTCCGCGGCCGCTCCTCCCAGGTCAAGACGTACAAGCGACCCTATACTCCGACCATCCGCAAAGGCAGCCGCCCATCTCGCCCAGGACGCCCCAACCGCCCTTCCAAGTCCAAGCCAACGACAAGCGACTACGACGATGAGAAGAAGCGCTTGAGGGCTCGGCAGGTTGGAGACGAGGAGGAGGAGGATCAAGATGTCGACAGCAACGACGCTGGTGGAGATGACGACTTTGATACGATCCGGGAAGAGCTAGCCGAGGAGGAGGAGGCAGAAGCAGAGGCGGAGGCCGACGGTGACTTTGGCATCGGCAACACCGTGATCGACGACGACGGCTCGAATGTCAAGGACGAGGATGATGGTTTCGTCGACTTTGAGTCGTCTTCCTCCACCTCGACCTCTTCGGGCGCCCAAGCCTCCGCGACGGGGTCTTCGGCGAAGGAAGTTGACGATGAGGAGTATGAGGAAGGCGAGGAGCAGAACGAGCTGCTGGAGGAGGAGGAGTACGATTTGACCCCTACGACGCTCGAGGCTGGACCGACCAAGGCGGCGCCGTTGACGGCCAAGCCGAATGCTGTGAGTAGCTCTCTTCGCAGTTCTCTGAGCCGACTCGAGCTCATCTTCCTTCTGCACACAGCTCGTCTTCTTCCACATTCCTCTGCAAGAGTCCTACACTGCGCCCATCGACGTCGGCGCGGATGGCAAGCGTCTCCTCGTCGGTGAGTGACCCCCTCCTCGTCTCCCCTCCTCTCTGCTGCCCCTTTCCGACACTTGACACTGACTCTCGTTTTCTTCAACCCCCCCGTAGGCGACCGCTATGAGGGCAACGGAGCCTCGAAGACCAACTCGGGCTTTTTCGAGCAGGCCATCCTTGCTCAAGGTGAGCGCATCAGCTCAAGCGGTGACGGCCCTATCGACGAATTCTGGGATGGCGAGAGTGGTAACCCGACCGAAGGAAGGCCCGAGGTCAAGGTCGTTGCCAATGGGGTGAGTCGAGTTGTTTCGCCGAAGCAAGAGTCGAACTGACCCTCTCGTTTCGTTCTCGCAGCACTGTCACATTACCGAGGACTGCCGACGCATCAAGGGTACTTGGCTCTGCTTTGGTGGAGGAGGAAGCGTACGTCTCTTGACCTCAGAAGCGCTTCGCTCCTCAACTCGGCGCTGCCTGGCTGACCTCGTTCCGGCTTCCCCTCTCTCCCAGTACTCGGGCTACGGCAAGGGAGGCTTCTCTCGGCGGATGCGTGTCTATCAGCTGAGCGAGTATGGCGAGCGGATCGAGACGTACAAGCTGTTGGACAGCCTCGAGCGGATAGATCGGACGATCCTCGTCGGCGAGGATGCGCTTGGGCAGTAAGACTTTCGTAAATATACCTTGTTCTGTATGCGACTTCGTCAGGGCTCTAGAGAGAGAGATGGCAAGCGAGAACGTTCATTGCTGCTCGGCGCGAAAGGGACTACGATCAGAAGTGAGATACGAGAAGGTCGAAGGGGGACTACACCGCTACTACAATCGCTGGGAATAGTTTAAGGGTATCGTTACTGCTCTACGTCGTCCTCCACCAAAGGCTCCTCCAACCAATTCAAGCACGTCGCCCCACATCCGCGATGCCGAATGGGAATCCTCGCCGACGACTTCTCTCGTCCGCTCGTGAAGCACGACTCTGCAACCCACTCGATCCGCTCGACTGCATGACGATAGAAAGGCCTCTCCTCATCGGGGTGCGCTGGCGACCGACAGATGTTGGCGAGAGGGTCGAACGCTTCGTCCTCGTCGCGGTCGACGGCAGTCGCGCAGGACAAGTCCGAAGACGAGGAAGAAGAGAGGAATGAGTTGGCTGAGGTGGTGCGCTCCCTTGGTCGACGGGGGAAGCGCGATGCTGCCGCGAAGGAGAAGGAAGAACCGCTTGTCGCCGAGGGAGGGGAGAGAGTCGTGTGAAACGGGAGGCGGAGAGCGTCGGGGAGGAAGGAAGGGAGCTCGAACTTGAGAATGTTGGGCGAGAAGGTGGTGCTGTTGGTCTCGGACGAGAGAAGGTAGCGGGTGCAGGTCTCGACGAGCGACGGGACTCGGAAATGGGTGATGAGAGGGCCGAGGGTGCGGCGGAAGGTCGTCGCCGAAGTGTCACTCGAGGCGGGCGGTGGCGCGAGGAATGGGTTGGGGTGCAGCCGAAGGGAGGTGAGCTCCGATAGACGAAGAATTTCGGCGGGGAGGTATTGGAGCTGGTTGCCCGAAAGGCTGAGCTCGACGAGCCCAGTCAGACGACCGATGCCTTCGGGAAGTCGCTCCAGCTGGTTCCGCCGGAGGAAGAGCATCTTGAGGTTGGGGATGGTGAAGAGGGCGTGGGAAATCGAGGCGGCGCAGAGGTTGTTGTTGCAGAGGTTGAGTTGCAGGGGTATTGAGGTGGGCACGGCGGCGCTCGAGGAGTAGCCGAGCGAACTCGACAGCGACCGACTGAACGTCCTGGAAGACCTCGGGGCAGCGCTGCCGAAGGGGAGAGGCCCTGATTGTGTCCGTCCGAGCGATCTGGTGAGGCTGGGGACAGCAGAGAGTGGGAGGCGAGGGTCGGGGATCTTGCGCATTGTGGAGAGCTCCCAAATCGAGTCCGGGACTTCGTTGAGTCCCCGTCCGCTGCGAAAAGGCAAGAGGGTCAGCTTTGTAGTGCTTTCAAGCGCTCTGATCAGCGCTCTACTCACCTAAGGTCGATGGTCTCCCTCGCCGTCTCTATCGCCTCCGCTAGAACGCCGGTCCAATCGACGCCGCCTGCCGCTGCTGCACTGCTCCTCGATTCCAGCTGAATGTCGTGAGCCCGTTCTGCTTGGAAGATGTCACCCAACACGGACGGTGCACTGAAGGGATCCGCCGCCTTCCTGTCCTCAAGCCATGCGTCGGCAAAGGCCCCATCATCCAACTCTACATCCGTCGAGCTGCCGTTCGAGTCGAGCGAGAGGTCTCCGAAGCCAAGCGAGTTGGACGAGCTCGTCCTGGATCCTCCTGAGCGGTACGAGCGGCCCTTCTCCTCGTCTGGGTGCGATTGCTGATGCTGAAAGCTGAGCGCGGGAAGCGAGACGACCTTGGTCCGGCGCTTTTCGAGGCAGAAGTCGGGGTTGGGGAAAGCTTTGGCGGCCGCAGAGAAGGGAGTAATGTTGGAGAAGGTGTGTGGTGGGTTGGTGTAGCTGGTTGGTAGCGGGGAAGCCATCCTGTGCGAGAGAAGCAAAGAGTCAGCAGGCTGAAGCGGCTTGTGCGGAGTGATGTGGGCCTCGGGAAAGCTGCAATGCTCTATAGCAGGGCTGAACGGCAGAGACGCTCACCTGTACGAGTTGTCGAGTGAGACGAAGTGAACGAGCAGCGAGAGGCAGGAGCAAGAGAGGCGGGTCAGCGCTTCAGCGAAAGCGGCTCGGGGTCAACCTCACTCAACACGCACTTTCAGCCGAGCGGAGGGTGAGGGTGCAGGAGACAGTGAAGCAGGAGTAATGAAATCGACTTTCATACAAGCTCGAGTCACTTTCGAATGGTCCAGCGAGGGCTGACTTGGAGCACTCACCTCCGCTTCTCACAGTAAGCTCCGAAGCGTTCAGGCCTCAGGACCGTATCGTCGTGCAGCTTCGCCCTCACAGCGAGCTCCCCTAAAGATTGAATGGTAAGACAGCGAGGCGCGCCAGGTGCCCGCCCCATGCAAGATTGCGATCCCCTCCGTTCCGTCCTCCCCTTTCCCTCTGATATGATCCTACAACAAGAGAAGTGTGATCCATGGTGTCCGAGGCGAGACGAGTATGTGAGTGTCTAGTAGGGTATCCAGTGAGTTTTGCCGAGTAGGCTGTAGCGAGAGAAAGGGGAAACCGTCAGCGCCGAGATTCGGTGACGGAGGCACAGACAAGACTCACATGAATGACTCGTAGCTTGTAGCGTTGCGAGTGAGTACAGGCTCGAAGTTTTGAATCTCAGCCCACCGTTGGATGAGCCTGCGAAGAGAGTGAAAGGGTCAGCGGAAGGGCGCCGAAACGGAGCGCAGTTGAAAACCCACCTCCTCCAGTAGCAGTCGACCGATGCGGGCGAGAGCCAATGCCGGTAGAAGTTGTAGCTATTGTCGGCAATCCTCTCGGCCCGAGCGTCGTCCTTGAGAAGCGCCTCCATGGTCGCTGGCAGCTCGTCAAAGTTCCGTCCCGGCGAGATGACAATGTTTTGGTCGGGCGACTTGGGGTTGCTGTTGAAGAGGTGGTGGAAGTGCTGGAGATACTGCATCTTGTGGGCCTGCGGGAAAGACTAGATGAGCGATGCAAAGGAAGAGGGAGAACGAGGCGGAAGCGCACCACCACGACCGAGCGGCACTGCTGCAGGTATTTGAGGCGTCCTGAGTACGCCCAGCCCTCAACATGCCCTAAGAACTTGTATTGGCAATGCTGCAGGTGAGGTGGGGTCAGCGACTGGGGCAGAGAAGACCTTGTGTCGGCTCCGGAGAGGCGAAAGACGACTCACTTCTTCGGGAGTGAGAAGAGCAGCCTGCATGGCATCCTTGTCGAGCCAATCCAGGTCAGACACCTCGCCTGCAAAGGGGAGAAGATCAGCTGCGAACGCATGAAACGAGTCGACCGAGCTACTCACCCCAAGCGTAATCCTTGGCGACCTCCCACAGCTCCTTGCGGATATCGACCATCATCGCTCCTCGCCAAAAAAGCTTTGGGATCTTCTGCTTCCAGCTGAGGGCGGCCTCGTAGAGCTTAGTCTTGTCCTGGACCTCGAGGAAAGAGCCAACTCCTGGTTCGGGCCATGACCAGAAGCCGTAGTCTGAAGAGGGAAGAGTAGTCAGCGTTCTCCCTCTCCTCCGAGCGTAAGGACGACTCACCTGGCATAAGAGCGAGGCTCTCCTGGTCTTCCTTTCGGCCGAGGACCCAAGGAGCGCCAGAGACGAGTCCAGTGTCGCCGGTCATAATGACAAACTCGACGTCGGGAACAGGTTCGAGGGAGCCGATGAGAGCTTCGTCTGTGGGCGAAGATGGGGTGAGCGGAAGGGAAAATGAGGCGGAGAGAGACGAGACGAACGAATGCCGGCGAGGGTAGCCTTCGTCCGAGTTCCCTGCTGCTCATCTGAATAACTTTTGACGTAGAGCTGTGGAAGAAGAGTCTCGTCAACCTCCTCCACCTTCCATGTACCTCATACGCTCCAACTGACCCGGTTGTCGATAATCATCGCTCGCGCCTGACCCTTCTCCTCGGCGGCATCGAGATCAGCGGTGGTGATACCTCCTCGAGCTTTCCAGTAATCCCGTGTACGATCCGCCTCCCTGTAGAACACGTCCTGAGGTCAGCATAGAGCCTCAGATCGACGCGCTGCTCCCCTTCCGTCTCGCGCTGAGCTCACAGGTAGAGGCCTGGGAAGATGGCGTCGCATTGCTTGTGCGTAAGATGACGGTCGAGTCCCAGTTCGTACGTGTCGGCCTGCTCGTATAGAGTATGAGCCGCTGCTCGCATGGCGTCGCCGCAGCACGTACCTTCATCGTCCAGTCTGGAGTTTTGGGATCCTCCTCGCACATCATGGCGAGAGTAGAAGCTTGAGCCTTGGGCTTGCAGATGTAGGGGTTCAGCACCCCATCGTCCTGGGGCGCTGGGCGAAAGATCAACGCCAGCGCGAGCACCACGACCAGCGTTGGCGAGATGTAGAGCCAGATGGTGAGCAACGGCGGCGAGTTGAACCGCCGAGAAAGGGGAGGTTTTGCTGGTGCAAAGGCGTTGCCTCCCAATAGGTCGGGCGAGTCGGTCGACGACGAAAGCGGCACGAAAGCATAGTCGTTGACCTTGGGACTGAGCCACTCTGTAATGCTTCGTAGACGACGGTGCATGTTGGGCAGTAGGCCTCGACGACGGCGAAGCGAGTCGGAATCGAGTGGATTCGACGTGATGGCGAAGTCGCCGAGAAGAGAACGACGAAGACGAAGGAGAAAGAGAGCGCTGCCGGTCGCCATCGCTTGGTCTTCCAAGTCTGAAAGAATGTCACTCAAACTTTGGCAGCACAGGCTACAGCATAGTTGGCCTGTATCTTCGCTTCAATGGTTCTTCTTGCTCGCCGCGATAGAGCTGCAAGTCCTACATGCGGCCGCTGCTCGGCGCTCGCTTCGCCGTCGCCTGCTTTGCTTGAGCCCGACCACTTGACTGCTCAGAGCTTCATCCAAGGCCAGATCTCGCGCCACCCCCCCCCTCTGTCTATCAAATCTCGCTCTCTAGAAAGCCGCGCGAGGAGCAGGGGCGGCTCGGCGCAAACCCCAAGTCTGAGCAGCTTGTGCTCGCGCAGCCAAGCGAGCGAGGGCCGCAGAAGCAGCGGAGCGTTCTCGTACAAAATTGTACTCGAAAGTCTTCTGTGGGCGAGCACTCGGTGCGATGGACACCACGACAGAGCGTCGCGCTTCAGGTTCGGCGATGATTTGGCGGCATTGAGAGCCAGCTCTGACGGAGCAGATCTGTCAACTGAGAACTTGGAAGCCCTGAAAGAACATCTGGAATAAACAGGTTGCACAGATAGGTAAAAATGGTGGAATGCTACACGCAAGACTGCTCTACCTCGATCCTCGTTTCTCCTTCCCTTGGCCTGCTGCCGCCGGCCGACTGCTGCCAATCCTGTCGGATGTCCCTCGAAATCCTCGCGGAAAACGTCTCAGTGCTTGATGTTGTGGCTTCGTCTCTGATGGCGAGGGAAAGGAAGGATGAGGGGAGGACGGTCGATTGGAACGAGAGGAAGTAGAGATAGGAGCAAGCGAGAGTCAGGCGACGTCCATCGACTCCGTAGAAGTATTAGAGACTCACCTGATGCTCGCGCAAGCCCGATTGACGTCCCCAGACCTTCTGGCACACCTCGCAACGCCAGCCCGAAGGAGGAGGTCGGGAGGCAGGAAGCGCTTGAGGCGGGGTTGGAGCGGAAGGGCTGATGGTGAGCACCGACAGCTTCTCGGTGAGGAGTGCAGCGTTTGGCGAGGGGAGAGGACTGAAGGTAGTCGCTACGAGAGCCATGGTTCGATGGGGCCGATCGACGCGGAGAGAGCGGGCGACAGGGACGCTTGTAAACGCTGCTCGCTGAGCTGGCGAAGCTGGGCTCAGAGCAGAGGTGTTGGTGGTGCAGCTGTTCCGGCGGCTTCAGCAACAGGCGAGGAAGACGAGATCGTTTCGGTCGACCGGCGATGAGAGAGTGTGAAGGCGGTGGACTCGAGAACCAGCTGGCGTGGAGTGACTTGGTGAGCTTGCTGGAGAGCGCTAGGGAGCTATAAGAACTCACCTGTAGAAGAGGTCGAAGACTGCGAGCGATGAGGCGAGAGGAAGAGAAGTGAGCGCCGGACTTGGCGACGAAGAGCAACAGCCGGTGAGCCTCTCGCTCCTTGCGCTCCTCCCGTCTCAGCTCGGCGCCCGCTTCTTCTCGTCAACCAGCCGCCTGCATCGCTCAAAGCTTCCACCGCTGCTCTTCTACAGCTCAGTATGCGGTTCATCACCTCGTCGACTTCCTCTCTCGCCCATTCCTCCCTCGAAAGATCGCCCGAGCGCTGCTGGATCTCGAACAGCAACGAGCGCCTGATGAACGGCTCGGAGAAGTGGTTCGAGCACTTGAAGAGGACGAAAGATTGGTAGGGTGGTAAAGGTGGAGACTGAGGGCGGGAACACGGTGAGCCAACTTGCTGCAGATGGGACGCTCTCGCTAGACGCGAGCGAGCCTTGGTAGAGCTCGCGCTCCTCAAAGGCGCGGCGAGGTTGGGCAGTCCTGGGGAGCGAGTGGCGTGTGAGCGTCGGGGCGGCAAGGGGTGCTCCTCG
>MWVB01000040.1:171325-216082 GCA_003054985.1 Leucosporidium scottii | reverse complement strand
CCTTCTGCAGGGAGGCTATGGCTACGGTAGGGACTACAAGCACCGCAAGGGAGACGACTTCAAGGTGCCGTCTTTTCGCTCTCACTCTCCCTTCTCCCCTCTCTCTTCTTCTCGACCTGCCTCGTTCTCTCCACTGACTCCCCATTCTCTCCTCGAGATCATACAGCACCCCAAGAAGGGCCACGGATTCAAGGTACGCTCCTCTCACGCATCCCTGCCTCTCGCTGCCTTCCCTCTCGCTGACCTCCCTCTCACCTTCTCGCCCTCCTCCCTCCACCCACACACAGGGCAAGCACGACGGCTTCTACTAAGCCTCTCCACTACTCCGTATGTCCCTCTCCCGACTCTCTCCTCTACTCACACATCTCACTGACCCATCTTCGCTCTCTCCCGCCAGCTGCTCCTCCTCCAGTTCACACTCCCCTTCTCCCCTGCTTAGCGTTTCGTCCCCCCAGTGTCCCCCCTTTTCCCCTTTCTCTGTACATCCTTTGCAACCCACCCCTTGTGCTTCCATGTCTCTTGCTCGTCTCCCTTTGCGAATGGGAAAGCCCTCACCCTGCTTCTTGCCCTTCGCCGAGCACCTTACCCGCTCCCCTCATCTACTCTGCTTGCTTCACTGCTCGCCTTTTGATGCGAATTCTGGATCATTCTGCCTCTCCCATCTTCTCCGCCTGCATGCTCCGCACCGACCCCTTTGTAAACTGCCCACCATCCGCCTTCCCTTCCCACTTTAGCGCCGACCTCGACAGCCGCGCTTCAACAGCCTTGCTCGTTAATTCTACGCGCCTCTTTGCTCACTCGCCTGGAGCTCTACTCTCCGGGGAATCACTCGTAGTCAGAGCAGCCTTCCCTCCCAACCTGCGGCATCGTTCAGGATCGAGCGACAACTCGGCTCGGAGTCGGTCGAGGGTTCGAGAGGCGGGCTCTCCGAACGCTGGGTTCTGAAGTTGCTGGTCCCTACCGGAAGATAGCTAGATTGAGGAGTAGACGAGCTGTGATTCCAACACGGCCCCATCCACCTGCGACCGATTAGAACTGCGAGCGAGATGACGGGGGCCCGGCCGAGGTCAGCATTCGTTCGACGGGCGAAGGGACGAGCACAGAGAGCAGGCGAGCTCACGTATAGCCTGGCCGCAGAAGGAAATGTCCCTCGGGGTCTTTGAGCTGGCACTGCTCTCTTCGTCTTCTCGGTGAACTTGCGAGATGCCGAGCCCGCTTTTGCTCGGTTCGAGGGAGCGCCGAGCAGGGGACTGACTGTAGGGAGCTGAGCCGCTCTGATTGTGGGATAGGGAGAGCCGGGGAGGATGGTGAGAAAGTTCCAGATTCGCGAGAGGGCCGGGAATGGGGTGGAGACTGAGGAAGGCGAAGGCGAGAGAGCTTGGGGAGGCCATTCGTTCGTCGAGGGAAGAGATGGAGAGAGTGTCGAAGGTGTGGCGCGGAGGAGTGTCAAGTAGGGGTGAGAGGAGCAAAGAAGGGAGTAGGTGGCCGGTGTAGCTCGAATGGTGTGAGGTATGGCGAGGCGGTTGGCGGGCGTAGCGTCGGGAGAACCGAGCCGAGCTGGGTGTTCTGGCTGCTGTCGTCCGAGGTGGGCGGTAGAGCAGCAGCCGAGAGAGATGATCCATCAGAGAAAGCGATCTCCCTTGTCGTCCCTCCTGTGAGCTGTTGAAGAGCAGCAAAGCCCTACTCCATACCCTCACTCCCTTCGCCCTGTCCCTCTCCTCTCCTACCGAGCTCCGAGCCCCAAGCCAGCACAGCAAAATCAGTGTTGTACGTATCATCATGCTCACCCTCTGCGGTGACCTTCTACCTCTGTCCAGCTCCTCCTCACCCGTTCAATATCCCAAGCTCCGCTCCCTCCCGCATCATCCCTGCGTCGCTTCTTCGGTGTGTCGAGGAAATATTAGATCTGAGCAGTGTACCACTTCTCCTTGTACTGCTTGGAAACGACAGGAGAGATGGAAGCTCCTCCGCTCTGTTCACAGTGTCAGCTTCATGAACCGCGGTCAGCTCCCAGCGACGACGACTCACGAGAACGGCCTCGACTTCCTCCTCCAAAGGAGCGTACCTACTCCGCTTGAGCCAGTCGGGTAAGTTTGATTCGTCGTACTGTGCTGGAGGAAGGGAGGATTGGAAGCCCGAGCCTTGAGCTTGACCGCCTGCTGGGCCGAGGAGGGGTTTGGTGGTGGAGGATTGAGAGGCGGAGGAGAGGGAAGAGAGGAAAGGGGAGGAGGAGATGATGGATTCAGGTGCGCAAGGGTGAGGGCCGAGTGAGTGGTGAGGGGCTGTAGTAGTAGTAGACAGAGCGGTGAGTGAGTGAGCGAGCGAGTGAGAGTTGTAACGTAACCCGAGTGAGTGATCAACACTCACTCTTTGAGCGGTCGGGGAAGGAGATCATGGGAGTACGAGGTGCATGAGATGCCAACAATCGACTCGAAGGGCGTAGTGCCGTGTACATGTCGATAGAATGCAAGAGAGAGAGAGAGAGAGACAGTGAAGGAGAGAAGGACTGGAGATCTGGAGAAGCTCGGGTTGAGCTCATCCCCCCCCTTGGTCAGGAGGTTCAATTTAAACCGGGATCTACTATTGCAAACTTCAATAGCTTTGTTCAATCAGTATTGTAACTATTTCACTTTGTATCAAACTACACAAGGAGTACGGTACTCCTACTGCCGCCGAACACTCTCGGCAGGAGACGCGTCCTTTCGCTCGCCCTCACAACAATCTTGAACTCCCGCCATCTACTTCGTCTCGTCTCTTCGCCGCCGACTGAGCTCGCTTCGTGTTCCCCTACAGCCACTGGGGCTTTGCCACCTCCCTCCCCTCCCCTCCCCTCCCTCTACCACCCTACACCTCACCACCTCACCCGACTCGCTCTCTCTCGCCGCTTCTTTTTCTTGAAGTCGATCCCCGGCCGACTCATCCCTCTCGCTAATCTCCCTACAGGTGAGCTAGGAGCGCTTCGCTGTAACTTCAAATGCACTACTAACACTCTCTGTTACCTCCCTACAGTCGACTTGGCTAGATTCCATTCGCTTGGAACCTCGCCGACTACCTTTAGCTCTCTCGTCAGTCTTCGCTTCTCGTCATCTCTTGAGCCTTTCATGTAGCGCTGTAGCTCACCTCCATTTACCACAACAGTAATGGTCGTCCACCTCTCGTCCAAGCTCTCCCACTTGGCCCAATCCTTCCGCCCTCAGCACCACTTCAACACCCTCCGAAACGCCTTCCCTTCCGCTTCGGGAGGTCACACCCCGGGCTTCTTCGACCCCGCCAATGTCTTTCAGCAAACTAATCATGCTGTAGGCGCTGCCTCGGCCCAAGCGGCTGGAGCGGGAGCTAGTCAGACTGCTGGAGGTGCGGGAGGAGCAAAATGGAGTGCCGGCAGTAGGGCGCCCAATTGGGGTTTCCAGGTGCGCTACAATACTCAGCGGGATTGAGTTCATTTGGACAAAGCTAATGCTGCTCTCCCACGCAGTCTCGTCTCGTCTCGCAAGCACCAGCAACCGCCGACCACCCCTCGCGCCTCAACGACGACGATGGCGACGATGCCATCCACATCCGTCGCCCTTCCCTCTTCACCAGCACTCGCAGGCCATCTCAATCGCGCCTAGCAGTCCGTCAACGCAGCGGCTCGCTCGTCTCGTCGGATCGCCCCGAGCTTCTCACTTTGGAGGAAGCCGGCTTGCCTTCGGCGCGTCTGTCGAGCGCAGAGATGCAGAGGAGGTACAGGAGTGCCTTTTCTAAAGGTGAAATGACCCAAGAGGTCAAGGAGATGGAGTTGGAGGCCGATGAGATGGACTTTGGACCGCCCTCGAACGTCGTTAGCTCTGGTCGCCGAGCTTCCATTTCCTCCCCTTCACCAACACTGGGCGCGCAGACCCTTCCAACCACACCAGCACGCTCCTCCACTCCTTCCTCCACTCGCACCCTCCACACTTCCTCCCGCTTCGGTCGCTCCTCCCCTCCTCGCGCCGACCTCCCTCGCGTTCGTCGCAACTCGACCTCGGCCGCCCCTTCCACCTCGGAACCTCTCGCCGAGATCGATCCCCTCGACTTCCCTCGCAGGACTCACCGCAAGTCGGCGGATCAGAGGCCACCAAACGCTGCACCAGCGGATCGCCCTCCTCCTCAGTGGCGCTCGGCTCCCCTTCAAGCTTCGCCAGAAACCAATGTGAGTATCTCGAGATTACCGAGACATATATAGCTCACATTTCTCTTACACAGGCTCGCCACCAGGCCATCCTCTCGGCGCAAAAGGCCAACAACTACGGCGCCGTCGAAGCGGCCGTCCTGCGCTACACGGCCGTGCGCGATTCATACTCGGTCTCGACCCACAACGCCGCCATGGAGGCTCTCCGCACCACTCGTCTACCCAACACCCCCATCCGCCGCATCGTCGAGCTCTACACCGAGCTCTTCAACCACGAGAAGCTCCGCCCCGACCGCCTCTCGTACGAGATCATCATCCGCACCCTCGCTCAGCGCGACATTGAGGTCCTTCGCAACATCAAGTTCCTCGAGCGTCGCGTCAAGAAGAAGCAGCTCGCCATGGCCGCCAGGGGGCCGTGGTACGTCCCTCTCGCCGGCGGAGACAACTTTCTCCTCGACGTCGAGCAGAAGGAGCTGCAACGCCTCGAGAAGGAGGACTACCTCTCCTCGGCGGTCGAGATCTACAAGGCTCTCGGCGACCTCGGAGACCGCCTGCACTACTCGGCCGTCGCCATGCTCATCTCGGCGGCTGCTCAGCGCAAGCGCGTCGACCTCGCCCTCTCCCTCTTCAGCCGATTGGAGAAGAGCCCTACTCAGGACGTCTCGGCTTCCGTCTACGAGGTGCTCATCAAGATGTACGGCGAGGACAAGGACGTCGCCTCGGTCCTCGAGGTCTTCGAGGCTTACCTCGACGCTCGCGCTCGAGGGCTCAAGGCCAGCGCCGCCACTCGTGCCAACTCCTTCCGCACCATGGCGGGCAAGCACGCGCACACGGCCTCGCCCGACTACGAGATTGTCAGCGACTCGGGCTACTTCTCGGGAGGAGACGAGGCGGTGTGGAGGGCGACCATGATGGCCCTCTTTGCCGCTGGCGATTCGGCGCAGGCCATCACCGTCTTTCAGAGGATGCTCGACTCGATGCCAGGAGGAGAAAAGGCCAAGGATGCACCAGGGTACCCCAAGGTCCTGCGCCCCGACGTCATCTCCAACATTGTCAGCGGCTTCATCAGGAGCGGCGACCTCGAATCGGCCAAGACGTGGTTCGACCGAGGCTTGCAGCCTACGCCCGAGAACCCGGCCCCGTCGCACATTGCCTACTACACCAACCCCTTCTACGCCGCCATCGACCACCTGCCCAACAACTCGCTCGTCAACCACATCTACCGATCCATGCTCGCTCGCGCCGGCCCCAACTTCCTCCTCGTCATCTCCGATTTCGTCGCCGTCGTCGACCACAACCTCGCCGTCGTCTACGCCGCTTCCACCCCCGAGCAATCCAACGCCGCCATCGACGCCATCCTCGAGTTCCGCGCTGGGTTCGAAAAGGCCGCCGAAGCCGGCTTCGTCGACGACCGTGGAGAGGGCTACTCGCACTCGTCGGGAGTCGTTCAACGCATCGCCATGGCGCTCGGGTACACTGGTCGCTACAAGGAGGCCACCGAGTCCTACGTCCACCTCACCAAGATCGTCCGCCGAGCGTTCAACTTTGCCGAGCGCAACCAGAATGAGAACCTCCGCCGCGATTCGCAAAAGTGGTTGCTCGTCGGTTCGGGCGACTCGGTCGCTGGTGCGCTCGGCATGCAACGCGATGGCAAGGGCAGAGGCAAGGACACGACGTATATCTACCCCTCCGCCGCTCGCCCTCCCATCAAGTACGTCGCGCAGATCGTCTCGGCCCTCAACCAACTTCGCCAGCTCAAGGAGTGGGACCTCGTCCCCGTCTTTGAGACCACCGTCGTCGAGTCGTACCTCCTCAGCAAGGCCGAGGTCAACGGCGATGTCGCCAAGCTCTCGCTCTCGGGCGCTCAGTGGTACACCATCATCGAGGCGTTCGCTTCGGTTCAGTCCCAGCTCGGCCGTGGCTACGTCCCCGATTTCGACTTCCCGGGCTTCGAGCCCATCATCGACGACTTCGCCGCCTCGGGCGCCAGCATTCCTACCACCGGCACCAACTACCCTCTCCTCGTCCAGGCGCTCAAGGCGGGAGGCATGTCGCGCGATAGGACCCTCGCCGTCCTCGCCGTTTTGGATCAGAACCTCGCCCAGTCGATCGAGCAGGAGAACGCCGCCATCCTGGCAGCCAAGCCTCCCGTTCAACCCCCCGTCGTCTCGGAGGAGGAACTCGCCGCTACCGCTTCGTCCGTGGAGGAGGAGGTCACCTCCGACTCGGCCGTCGATACCTCTGCCACCTCGCTCCCTACCCCTCCTTCCACCCCTCCCACCTACTTTGCCGAACTCGCCGCCGCCGCCGCCGCCGCTCCCTCGACTCAGCAGACCATCTCCATCGACAAGGCCGTCTCGCACCGCATCGACGCGCTCCTCTTCAACGTCAAGACCGATGCCGCCGTCCAAGCCGTCCGCGAGGCCGCCAGTCAAGGTCGTTCCGCCCATCCCGAGGCGCTCGGTCGTCTCATCGAGGCGCTCGGTCGCGAGGGCAAGGTCGACGCCGTTCGCGAGGTCTACCTCACCGCCTACTCGACTCTCGCCGCTCTCGAATCGGATCCTTCGGCTCAGTCGGTCGCTTGGGTGCAGCTCGAGGACCACATGATCATCGCTCTCGCTCAAGCTGGACTCCTCAACGAGGTCGCCTACCACCGTGACCGCCTCCTCGAGGCTGGAAGCGCTCCCTCGGCCGACGGATACGCCGCCATGATCCTCAACATGAAGGAGACGACCGATGATGCCGCCGTCGCGCTCATGCTCTTCGAGGAGTCGCAACGCTTCGGAGTCGTCCCCAATGTCTACCTCTTCAACACGCTCATCTCCAAGCTCTCGCGCGCTCGCCGCGCCAAGGAGGCCCTCGAGTACTTTGAGCTCATGAAGCGTCACAACCTCCCCCCTTCGTCCATCACCTACGGCGCCATCATCAACGCCTGCTGCAAGACGGGCGACGACGTCTCGGCCGCCTACCTCTTCCAGGAGATGGTCGCCTCGCCCAAGTTCAAGCCCCGCGTCCCTCCCTACAACACCATGATCCAGTTCTACACCCAGACCAAGCCCGACCGGGAGCGCGCCCTGCACTACTACCAGCAGCTCGTCGACGCCAGGGTCCCTCCCACTGGCCACACCTACAAGCTCCTCCTCGACGCCTACGGAGCGATCGGCACTCCCGACCTCAAGGCCATGCAGCAGGTCTTCCACTCCCTCGTCAACGACCGCACCGTCTCCGTCACTGGCGCCCATTGGGCCGCTCTCATCAACGCCCATGGAGTCGTCGCTCACGATCTCGAGACCGCCATCAAGGTCTTTGAGTCGGTCGAAGGCCACCCTGCTACCAAGAGGAGCAAGGTCCAACTCCCCGATGCTGTCGTGTACGAGAGCCTCCTCAACGCTCTCCTCGCCAACGACCGCGCCGACCTTTGCGACAAGTACCTCGCCGAGATGGAGAAGAAGGGCGTGAGGATGACTGCTTACGTCGCCAACACTCTCATCAAGGTGAGTCTTCGAGTCTCTTTTCTTGAGGAGCGCTTTAGCTGATTCGCTCTTTCGTTCTACAGGGCCACGCCGCTCAGAAGAACCTCGACGCCGCTCGCGCCGTCTTCGAGTCCCTCGCCGACCCTCCATCAGGCGTCGCCGCCGCCGGCAACCACCCCGTCGACCGCCACCCTAAGCACCAGCACCAGCCTACCCCTTCCCCTACCGCCAATGCTGGAGGTCCCGTCTACCGCGAGCCGTCGACTTGGGATACCATGATTCGCTGCGAGTTGGCGGCGGGCGAGAATGAGAAGGCGGTGCAGTTGATGAGGAGGGTAGAGGAGAGGGCGTTCCCCGAGGCTGGTGAGCTGCTCTCCACGGGCTGGAAGATGAGCTCGGCGCTGACCCTTTCCCTTTTCGCTCGACAGTCGTCAACCGCATTCGCAAGCTCCTCTCGGACGTTGGACTCGAGAGCGTCTCGATCCCTGTCTCTAGCACTTCCACTCCTCCACCATCATAGATGTCTTCTGCGATATTCCTTCCCTGCTCGCCCTCCTCAGCGAGGATTCATACCCCCCTCGCTCGGCGTCGGCCTTTTTTTCTTGCCAAACACCCCCCTCTGTATCCACCTCTCACTGATCTGCAAAGAACACCACCCTGTAGAATTTCCCTCCTTTGCTTTCTCTCGTTCTAATAGTCCAGCAGCGAACTCGAGGAATAGTGAATGGGAGCAAGAGTTGCGAAAGCTCGGCGCTGGCTACACCAAGTGCCTCCCCACTGCCGCTGCCGCTGCCGGTGTCGAATGACCCCCATCGTCAGCCCTCAATAGCTCGGCTGCATCCCGTGTCCGTAGGTCCAACACCTGCCCATCGTCGCGAGTAATGTTCCATCGCAGAACTTCGAAGCGACCCTCCTTGCCCCTTCGGACAGAGGTGAAGGCGGCGGTTCCTCCAGCTGTGAGGGAGAGAGGTTCAGCGAAAGAGCAAGAGAAGGTAGCAATGGACTCACCCTGCGAGCCTTTCACCCTGAACTGTACGTCGATACGGCCAGCGAGCATGTTGATCTGCGCAGGGAGAGAGAAGGTCCGAAGGTCAGCTCGCGCTGTAAAAGCTCTACGAGAGCAGAGGGGCAGTCACTCACCGAACCCTTGACCCTTTTGAACTCTCCCACCAGTGCAGGCATCTTGACATTGTCGCCGAGGAAGTCGTGCACCACGGGCGAGGAGCGCAACTGGAACGCGAGCGAGCGAACGACCGAGGAATTGGCGCGCTCGTTGTTGGTGGCGTAGAAGAGGAAACCACCCCATGAGGCGGTAGCGATGAGTGCGACGGCGAGGAGGACCGGAGTCGACGACTAGGGAAGAGAGAGCGTCCTGGTTCAGCGGGAGGAAAGGCCGAGCTGGGGTCTGTAGCGTGGTAGAGAGGCTCACCTGCACTTTGGGAAGATCGCGAGGTATCGGTGCTTCTCTCCTGTAGCGATGTTGCCGTGCCGAGGGGGAAGCGTACTTTGGCGGGAGCGACGAGGAGGTGGAAGGGAGGGGAGCAGCGGTAGGGGAAGGAGGCGGAGGGGCGGTAGAATAGCGAGCGAGCGGGCATGCTGTCCTACAGAGTGGCCGAGCCGAGAGACGAGCGCTGTAGCGAGATAGCATTTCCAAGCGAGTGTAAACCAGAAGAGCAACTCGCGACCTGCTCGCTTCTTCGCTTTCGACGACATCGCTGCAATTAGTTTCCTGTAGCCCAGCGGGTCGCCGATCTCAATTCAAGTTCAAGCTACTGCCGTACAACCTCGCATGAGCTACTCGGCCTGCCATGCAACACCTCGTCTCGCCAGGCTCTCCTTATCCGACGCTCGCTCTTCTCTCAGCTCATCCAGGCCGTGCTCGCGATGTAGCACTTTCTGCGTGCACGTCCATCAAGTACCCCGCTGCTCTCCCTCAGCTGCTCGTCTGAATCGAAACGGCCGACGCGCGCTAAGTCCCCCTTCGCTCACCATCAACTCAGGACTCCTAGGCTTCACGGACACATCTACAAGGCTACAAGAGGCTGCTCATCCTCTCTTTCCTTCCTGCAGATCACTTCTCGTTCATCCTCGACCTCAGCCTCAGCCATCCAACGCCTGCCTCCGAATTCAATGGCCCCCTCTTCGCAAGCGCAAGCCCAACGCCGACCCTCCCTCGCCGAGTCTATCGAGGTGGTAATCGTCCAAACGGAAACTTCGCCCTACTTTCCTCCTCCACCCCCATCCTCGGCCACACCCTGGTCTCACACCCTGACGCCCTCTCGGTCGGCTTCGCCACCTCCTCCGACTCCCATCCTCGCCAACTTCCCCATCATCACCTCAGCGCCCTTCTCGCACTACCATTCCAATGTGATCCCTCCTCCTCCTCCCTCCTCCCCACCACCCACCTACACTCCCAACACACCTCACACCACTCCTCTTTCCTTCTTCCCCTCCCCCTCACCCTCAATCAACGACCTCAGCCCCCCTCCCCCACCCTCCTACCGCACCGTCCCTCGCACCCACGCCGAATCCATGTTCTGGTGGGGTTTCCTCTGTCCCCTCCTCTTCTGGCCTCTCGGAATCCTCCACTTTTGGCGCGCCGAACGGCCGGCAGGTTTCGCCGATCGCGACCTCGAGGCGATGGGAGAGGAGGAGGAGGTGGTGGAGATGAGGGTGGCGTTGCAGGAGGGAATGTTTGGAGTAGGGATGCAGACGCGGTGCCCGAGTGTTAAGGAGAGCTTGCAGTTGTGGAGGGAGGAGGAGAGGTTGTGGGCAAAGAGGTGCGCTTGCTCGCTCGTTGGGTTTGTGGTGATTGGTAGTGTGTTCATTGCGGTCGTCGTTAGCGTGGCGGATTTGGTGTAACTTCTTGTATCGGTTCATCGGGTGTAACATCGCGGTTTTGAAGAGGTTCTTGGACTGGCGCGCCGCCTCGCGAGGGTTCGGCGATGCTTCGGCGACTCAGTATTCTTCCGTTGCTGATCGAGCGAGCGCTTGATACCCGTCTTCACTTATGCTGACATATTTTTTACACTTCTCATTGACACCACGGACCGTCGCATCTCGCGCTCGCCATTCTCAAGCGCTTCTCGCACCCTCCGCGAAGAAGGCTCAGATTCGGCCAGCGTTTCGCGCGTCTTTGACTGAGGTGCTTAGAACGCGACATGGCGCGCTTGACCTGCTAGTACAACATTTCCCTCCGCAATCGCGCTTGACTCGCGTGAGAAAAGGCGCACCCTCTCGGCGCAACTGGAGCACGGGATGAGGCAATTCGCCCCGAGTCGCCTGTGAGGTGCAGCGAGGAGAGAATGAGAGGGTCCTCAGAGAAGTGAGAGGCCCTTCCAGCCCGATGAGCAGCAGAAGGAGAGTTCGCTGAGCTCGGTCGAGGAAAGGAGGAAGGGAGGGGGCGGTTGGAGCCGACATGAAATTGCAAACACGGTGGAACGAAGGAGGGGAGAGAGAGGGGGGACCTAAACACAGAAAAAGAAAGCTACTACAAGTCACAAAACCAAGGTCCATCAAAGCCTGACCAGCAGCGCGTAGTTTCAAAGCCCCGCTGCCTCCATCGCTCGGCTCCATTTCTTGACCCCCTCCCTTGGGGTCCTTGCCCTCAACAAGGGCAACGGACCTCCCACCGCCCTCTGATGATACGCCTCGAGCACCCCCAACGCATCCTCGTCGACTTCGGACCTCCAGAGCAACCTAGGCCAACGGGAACGACCGCGCCGAGCTTCTTCGTACTCGCGCGTTGGGGGAGGAGGGGCGGAGGAGGAGGAGGTGGTTTTGGGCTTGACGAGCTTGCGGGGTTTGGTGAGAGTGACGTTGGGGGCGGGAGAGGGCTTGGGAGTGGGAGGAAGGGTGAGGGGTTTGGGGACCGAGAGGCGCAAGGGGGAGCTGCGAGGACCGAAGCGAAGAAGGCGTGGTTAGTGTCGAGTTTAAGTTGGCGCCGTAGGAGAGTAGAGAGGCGGGAGGAGAAGTAGAGAGCTCTGTAGACTTACATTGGCTGCAAAGGCTCCTTGGCATGCTGCAACGCGACCTCGTCGTCCCAGCTAAACGGGAGCGGATCGTCCACGCCGACGATGAGTCGCTTCGTGTCGTCGACCGAGGGGAGGTGGGGGGAGAGGGGAGGGGTACAAAGTCCATCGGAAGAGCTGCCCGAGCTGGAATGGGACGAGGAGCGGTACGAGTCGAGGCGCGGAAGGTTCGAGGAGGTGCTCGTCTCGTCGGTGGAGCGGTGGAAGCTGTAGCTCTCCTCGGAGGGAGGCAGATGGGTGGTGTAGGATGACATGGCCAGTACGTGCCAGCGGGAGGACATGTGTAGTGTGGTAGAGTTGGCTGTCAAAGCGTTGACTCGAAGACTGCGAAGGCGTGCGCGCTGTATGCCGGGGTTGGCGTCGTTGGAGGAGGAAGGAGAAGCGAGGAGGGCTGAGAGCTGTAGACTGGTAGGTAGCCTTGACAGCCTAGGATACCGAAAGAGACGGACTCTGATACGAGGTGAAGAGGTAAGGCAGGAGAAAGAGCGCCTTTCGCCTCGGCGAGCTGACTTGGCTGGATGGCGCAAGCGAGCACTCGAGGGTGCTCTTTGTCCTCCGTTTGGGGCAGAGTAAGGAGGGGAGTCACGAAGTGTATCGCAATGATTGACTCTGCTCTGTAGAAAAGTCCCGAGAGCGACTCGGCTTGCACCTCCTCTCTCCGCCTCTTCGTCTTGACGCTCAGCACTCGCCCTTGCGAAGGGTCTCCCTTCGACTCAATTCGACCGTGTTACAACCAGGATGAAAGTACGGCTGCTAGGGGGTATTTTATACCTCGTAGCACTAGCTACAGCACATCCTACCACTCAATCTACCTCTCTAGTCGACTTGCTCTCGGCTTCATCCCACCACTCGCTCCTCCTCTCGCCTTTGCAACGCGCTCGCCTCATCCCTACCATCAACGAACTCAATGGATCCACTCTCTGGGCTCCCACCAACGAAGCCATCAAGCAAGAAATCCAAAGGGAACGGCAATTGATCGAATCGGCTACAGCAACGGACGCACCTCCTCCCTCCTCCCTCCTGTGGACTTGGGCCACTCAGTCAGACCTCGTAGCAGAGCAGGGTACAGAACAGCACGACAATTTACAACTCGCTTTACGTGATACTCTGCTGTACCACGTCTTCAACTACACCCTCTTCCCCACTCCCACCAACAACTCGCTCTCCCTCCCCGCGTTCACCGCGACCCTCCCTCTCAACGTACCAACTCTCCAAGAATCACTCTACCACCCTTCCTTATCACCCTACAACAAATCCTTCCCCGCCCCACCTTCCCTCCCAGGTTCGCCACCCGACAAGCCCGACCCCGATGCGCCAGACGGTAGCATCGAGGGGTTGCTCAGAGCGCAGGGACAGCGAGTTCGTCTCGTGCGCAAGGGAGATACAGAGGAGGATATTTGGATCGGAAGCGATTGGACGGGAGAAGGGGGCGCTAGAGTCCAAGGGAAGCTGCAGAGGGCCGACAATGGCGAACTGCTGGCGATTGATGCCGTCTTGCACAAGCCCGTCGATTTGGGTGGGTTCCCCGTTCCTTACATCTCTATTATCAAGACTGACCCTTCGCTTCCCTACAGCCACCCACATTCGCTCCAACCCCGACCTCTCGACTCTCGCCTCGCTCCTTCCTCCCGCCGTCCTGGATTACATCTCCACCGCTCCCCATCTCACCCTCTTTGCTCCCACCAACGAAGCTTGGGATCAACTCTCCGAGCTCGAGCTGTACGTCTTCGCGTTCGACTCGAACTTACCCTCGAAGCTGACCCCTGCCCACGTTCTGCAGGCGCTACTTGAGATCAGGTTTCGCAGAGCAAGACCTTTCGGAGATCTTTGGCGATGGCGCATCGAGGGAAGGTGCTGGAGCAGGCAAGGTGGGATACCTGCCCGAGTTGTTGGGCGAGGATGGCAAGGGATCGGCGACGGGTGAGTCTCGGAATGCTCGGCGTTGATGTCGGCGCCTCATTCTCAATCTCAGAGCGAGATGGCTGATCTCAACTTACTCGTCACAGTCAAGACCGTTTGGAACAACACTTTGGAGATCACTCCTGGTGAGGATGGAGCGCCGGCTCTCATCAACGGCACGGCCGTCTCAACACCCGACATCCTCGCTATGAATGGTGAGCTCCAAGCTCGCTCGCTCAATTGCAGCGGTGATTCTGATTCATCTTCTCTCCCCAGGCGTCATTCACACCGTTCCCTCTCTCCTACTCCCCTCCGGCACCCTCTCCCTCACCGCCGAAAAGTACCTCATCGCCCTCAACTGCACCCGTTTCGTCTCCCTCCTCCGCTCCGTCAACCTCTCTCACTACGTCCAAATTCCCTCCGACGAACCCGCCACCGCCGTCCTCCCTCCTCCCTTCTCCCCCGACGCCGCACAGCAGCAGCAGCTCTTCTCCACTCCCTCTACCGCCGACTCGACCGAACGCAAAGCCTACACGATCCTCGCTCCTCGCGATGAGGTGCTTGAGAGTCGGACTTTTGCGCCCCTTTCGGCCGACTGGGAGGGAGAGGAAGGCGACGAGCTTCTCAGCGGTCGAGCCCTCCCTGCGCCGGGCTCTGACGCTCTCAAAGAAATCCTCGAGTACCATATCGTGCATGGTAGGTGGACGACCGAGGATCTCGAAGATGGTATGTTGGTGGGAACTGAATTGAGGGGAGAGAATCTCAAGGGAGCGAGGCAGCAGTTGGCGGTGAGCGTGCAGACGCCCGAGACGCCCAGTAGGGAGGGTGGATTGTTTGATTGGATTGGTGGGTCGGGCAAGGATAAGGCGAAGAGGAAGATGGATGTCGTGGGGTTCGGAGGGGCGAATGTCGTGGCTGAGCCTGGTGAGTCTTGCAGGGGGCGCCGACTGTTCTTTCGCGCCGAGCTGACCTGACCTCGTCTTCTGATGTTACAGTCCTCGTCGGCAACTCCATCATCTACCTCATCTCCTCGGTCCTTGAACCCCCTTCCTCCATCATCAACGAAGCCGTTTCGGACCTCCGCCTCTCGACTTTCGTCGCCTCGGTTTACGCCGCTTCGCTCGACAAAGTCCTCTCCCGCCAGCCCGCCATCACCTACCTCGTCCCCGAGAACAACGCCTTTACCTCCCTCGGCCTCGTCATGTCCTACCTCCTCCTCCCTCTCGCCCGCGCCGAACTACGCTCCGTCGTGCGCTACCACGCCATCGACGAGATTGTCTACCTCGACGAGTTCCCGCTCGGCGGAGCAGTGCGATACCCTACCCTCGATAATGCCGAGATCTACGTCGAGCGAGATGGTACGAATGGGACTTTGACGGTGCATGGTCCGACCTCGGCGGGATTGCCGGCCAACGGCGAGACGAGGGATGCCAGGATCCTCGAGGGCGACATCCTTACCTCCACGGGCGTCATTCACATCATCGACCAGGTCGAGCTTCCCCCCGAGCTCGACATTACGATCCCCAAGCTTCTTCAAGGCGCGAGAGCCAACACGATGGTCGACCTCATCCGCGCAGCCAACATGTCATGGGTCCTCGACGGCGACGAGCCACCTGAGGACAACGACAACGACATCGACGCCTTCGCCCTCTCGACCTCCTCGCTCAAGAAGAGCAAGAAGCGCACCAAGCATCGCTCGTCCTCTTCGCCCCCTCCTCGCGCCTACACCGTCCTCTGCCCCACCGACAAGGCCCTCAGTCGCCTGAACCTCACTTACTACCTCTCCAACCCTCCTGCCCTCGCCGCCCTCGTGCGCCTGCACATCATCCCCACCGACGCTTTCGCTCCCCTCACTCCCGATGGACGTCCTCTCCTCCTGAGCGATGAGAAGGCCTACCCGACGCTCTTGGACAAGAGCGAAGGTGGAGGAAGTAGCTATGGAAAAGTCGCGTTCAGGAGGTGGGGCGACGAGGGATGGCTGGTCGGTATCAAGAGTGTAAGAGGGACGGGTGGGCAGACCGACTCGGCGCGCGTGGTCTCCTACGGCCGAGCCTCACCCTGGTTCCTCGACGAGGAGAGGGAGCCCTCGCCTGGAGGTGGAGGATCCGACGCCTTCATCCCTGGACTTCCTTCCGGGTTCGCTACGCCTCGACTCGCAGCGGCCGGAGGCGTCCTCCTCATCGACTCGGTCCTCCTCCCCTACGAGCCGGGATGGTTCCGTCGGCTGTGGATCTTGTGGGTCGTGTTGAGCGTGGTGGTCGTACTTGGGGTAGTTGGCTTTGTGGGATGGAGGTGGTGGAGAGGGAGGGGGAAGCAGCCGTATGAGCCTTTGGAGCGCGAGGAGGATTAGTCGTTGCAACTAGCCAGCATATTCGTCGTTTATAGCTCTCTCTCTCTCTTGTTCTATAGACCTTTGTATAATGATTTCCGTTGCAACTCATAGCACATTCTTGTTTGATTTCGGTTCTCCCGCGGTTCGGAAGCGAGCGATCCGTCTGCCACTCCTCCGTCTTTGAATCGTTTGCCAGACTGGCCATCTGCGATTCACAAGTCTTCACCTGTAGCCTTTAGGGCAGTGCTGGACTTCGACAACTGGTCTGGTCATTGAGCGCGTCGCATGCCCTCAAAAAGGCTCGGCGCAGAGCTCGGCGAAGTCAGCGGGGAGCTGTAAACGACCGGCAGGGGAAATTGTACCAGTTCATCGTTCGTAACGGTAGCGATTGGCACTCCTGCTGGTCCTGAGCGTCGATTAAGACGGTTCGAGGGAGAGTGAGAAGAGCGCCAGGCCGAACCTCGACGCTTTCCCTTCTTCCCTCCCGTCGCTCCCTGCTCGTAGATCGATCATGGCTCCCTACGACTATCCAGAACCCAACTCGCTGCTCATCAAGACCTACAACCTCGAAGGTGCGCCTCCACTGCTTATCGTACACTGCGTCTCTCACCTCGCTCCCCCACCTCGCAGAGCACCCCGAAGGCGGCTTCTTCGTGCAGACCGAGATACTCGACGAGCAAGTACCTTCACCTTTCGCCGGTACGTGTCTGTACCCCTACGAGCCCTTCCCGAGTCGCTGAAGCAGGACGCTTCCTCCGCAACAGACGGAGCTCCCCGTTCGCTCGCTACACAAATCTACTACCTTCTTACTCCCGCTTCAGCAAGAGGTAGGATGCACATGAACAAGTCTGCTGTGCGTCTGACTCTCCCTTTGAGCTCCCTCGGCGAAGAACTGACCCGATCTTCTCGGTCTTCGCGAGACCAGACTTTCCACCTCCATCACGCCGGTCGAGCCGTCTACACCCTCGTCAACCCTCGAACCTCACCACCCGAGATCCAGCGCGTAGTCATGGGACCAAACAGCTCGGCCGGCGAGCTGCAGCAGCTCTTCGTCGGCGGTGGGTGGTGGAAGGCGAGTGAGCTACCTGAAGAGGATCTGCAAGCGGCAGGAGAGGACGAGGAGAAGAAGGAGAGGACTGGCTGCTTGATCTCGGAGGTGGTGGTCCCTGGGTTTCATTGGGAGGATCACGCTTTCCTGGATGAGAAGGGGTTGGAGGAGCTGGCAAAGCGAGATGAGAGCTTGGTGGAGAGGTTGAAGAAGTATGTGAGGCCGACGAGGGAGGTGTAGGGAGCTGAGGGAAAGGGGGAGGTTGCAGAGCAGAGGGATTGAGAGCGGGCGTTCGGGCTCGGCGATTTTCTGGCTTAGATACTGCGATTCCCATCTATTACTCTACACATCAGCGAGCACAATCCCTGGTCCCTGAGTCGACGAGAGGAGGACGCGAGTGATGGCCGCTGTAGAACAGAGCCCGTCAGCTTGCGAAGTGGAAAGCTCGGCGAAGGGAAGAACTCACGTCGCTTTGTCCGTGCGGGCACGCCGTTGACGACACCGGATCCACCGAGAGCGATGTCCGAGACAGATGCGAGAAGGGTGTGCACGTTGTCTTGCAGAGCATCGCCAGTAAAGTGCAGCTGCAAGAAGGAGAAAGGTCAACTTTCGGCGAGGATGGAGAGCTCGAGGGATAGCAAAACGGACCCTTCCGATGGCTGTAGGGGAAGCGAAAGCGATCAGCTACATCTCACGAAGTCGTGCAAAGCGTCGGGTACGCACCAGCACGAACGACACCCTTTGAATCTCCCTTCCAGTCCAATCCACCCCTCGCCTCCTTAACGGCCTGAGCAATGTCGGTTGCCACGGTGCCACGCTTGACACTAGGCATCAGACCCTTGGGTCCGAGCGTCCTAGCGAGAGTAGGATTCCTGTTGAAGAGGCTGAGGAGGTCGGGGGTGGTGATGAGCTTGTCGGGGCTGAGCTCTCCAGAGAGGATCTGCTCGACGAGCTCCTCTCCACCGACGACATCGGCACCAGCCGCACGAGCCTGTACAGCAGCGGGACCTTGGGCAAAGACGACGAGGAGGGAGGATTTGGTGGAGGAAGCGCAAGAGTGAGGGAGGAAGACGCGACCGCGGAGGGCGTTGAGCTGGATGGAGGAGGAAGGCTTGGTGGTGATGTTGATCTCGTAGGCAGCGTTGGGAGTAGCGATTGACCAGGCCTGTTGAGATCGCCGAGAAAGTGGTTAGCTCTGCGCCGAGAGAGCGGTCGGAAGGAGAAGGGAGGGAGGTGTGGAAGCGCTGTAGCTCACTTGAAGGACCTTGGCAGCTTCTTCCAGCGGGAGCGTATCTGCTTCCTTAGCCTTGGAATGCTTTCCTGCGCCCCTTGCTGCTCGTTGCTGACGGGCGATGGTGGTCTTGTTGAGGGGCGAGAGTTTTGAAGTGGAAGCGGGAGCAGACGAAGAGAAGTAGCGGAGAGCTTGTGGTGCAGCAGTAGTAGCCTGAGCAGCGAGTGCTCGTAGTGATTGAAGCGAGCGAACAGACATCTTCGACGAAGCTGCAAGAGACGAGGAACTTAGAAGGGAGAGCTTCAACTTGCAGCTCTCGCTTCAACCTCTCGCTCGGCCGCCAAGTCTCGACTCGCTCACTTCTCGGAGGCTGTACCGCTGCAGAATGGCTCCGGTTACCAGCAAGAGCAAGCCTAAACCGCCTACTCTCGACACCTTCTTCTCACCACCTCGCACCACTACAGCAACCCCCGCTCGCTCCAGCGCCTCTCGCAAGAGCAGCAGTAGCTCCCTCTCCAAATCCACCGCCAGCAAGCCCAAAAAAGTCGTCAAGCGCAAGAAGGTCGAATTGATCCACGTCGACACGGACGATAGCGACATTGAGATCCTCGAGCCAAAGCTCCCCCGTCTCGACGCGTCGACGTCAGGAGTGGCGACTTCAGCCCCAGCAGGCGACGTCAAGGGCAAGGGCAAGCAAAGGGCGGTCGATCAGGATGAGGAAATGGTCCCCGTCGTCAAGCGGGAGCAGACGGCCGCCGAACCGAGTCCAAACGGCGATCTCGAGGCTGCGATGGACGATGGAGTCGGAGCATCGGCGACGACGAGCGAGGTGCAGGACAACGGAGCAGTCGCCATCGAAGGAGTGGAGCCCGGTACACCGTTTGCCGATTCGTCGAAGAGCGAGGCGGGCGGGGACAGCCAGTGGGAAGACGATGAGGCTGTCTTGCTGGACGATGGACCTTCGGAAGGCCAAGAAGGAGAACAGAACCCACTTTTCCGCGCCGAGACGCCGGAAGAAGAGGCGTTACTCGAGGATGAGTGGGGTGAGGAGCCGCCGATGGAAGTTGCGAGCGAGGACGACGGAGAGTTTGAGGTGCCGCCCGTCGGCGATGATGAGGACGACGATGTGGTGGTGCAGGGCAGCTCCAAGGATTTGGCGACACCTTCCAAGGATGAGCCCATGTGTCCTGTGTGCTCTCTTGTGCTCTCCTCGCTCCCTGAATCGGTGAGTAGCTCACGCTGAACCGCCGAACGCCGCGACTAATGCCCTTTCGCCGCTCGCAGAGACGTCAAGCCCACGTCAACATCTGCCTCGACGGTCCCAAGTCCAACGCAGGCGGCTTCTTCGCGCCGATATCCTCCCTCTTCCGCTCTCGCACGTCCGCCGTCGACTCGGCTCCCGTCCCTTCTTCATCCAAGCCCAAGGCCTCTGCCGACAAGAAGCCCGCTCTTTCCCTGAAGCCCTCCACTGACGACAAAGCACCTCGTCGGCCCCTCTCCTACCTCCCTACCTTCGGCATGCCTTCAGGCGGTCCATCTCTCCCGAACGCCTTTACGGCGCTCATGACGGGCCACGTCGAGAACAAGCAGTGGAAGGAGGCTGAGGAAGCGGACAAGAGGAAAGGCAGGGTGCCGAAGGGAGAGGTCAAGCCCGTGCCGTTCTACAAGTGGATTGAGGGGATGGAGATTACGGTGAGTCGAAGCTGTTCGAGAGTGAGCGAGAGGGCCCTCGCTCACGACTCATCTCATACAGGTCGACGCCTTCCGCTACAACAAGATTGAAGGGTGCAAAGGCTACTTTCTCTCGCATGCACATTGTGAGTCTGCGCCTCCTCTTCGCCTACGAAGCCGTCGCTGACCTTCTCGCTCACCAGCCGACCACTGTTCGTCCGCTCTCGACCACCTGCTACGCTCCCTGGCTGACCATTTCTCATCGCAGACCAAAACTTGAGCAGCAGTTGGTGCCATGGACCTATCTACTGCTCGCTCACGTAAGATGTCATCTTCGCCGGCCGACAGGAGACCAAGCTGACCCGCTCTCCCGACTCGCAGAACGGCCAACCTCATCAAGCTGAAGCTCAACGTCAAGGACGAGTATCTCAAGGTTCTTCCCATGAACAAGACGGTCAACGTCGAAGGCATCGACGTTACCCTCATCGACGCCAACCAGTTCGTCCTCGTGCTGCGGCGTTGATGCTCTCCGCTGACCTCTCTTTCTACCTACTCAGCTGCCCCGGCTCGGTCATCTTTCTCTTTGAAGGACCTCACACCGATCCCAAGAGCGCCTTCACCAAGAACCCCAAGCGCATCTTCCGTTACCTGCACTGCGGTGGTCCGTCTACCTCGTTCGCTTCCCTCGTCTGCCTCGCTGATCTCTTCTTCTCTCGCTTTGCCCAGACTTCCGCGCCTCACCCGACCACCTCACTCACCCCGCCATGGTCGGAAAACGCATAGACGCCGTCTACCTCGACACGACCTACCTCGACGCCAAGTACTGCTTCCCCGCGCAAGAGCTCGTCGTCTCGGCGTGCGCCCAGCTCGTTCGGGAGAGGGTGCTCGATGGGGATGAGGATGCCTTGGGCAGGACGGGAGGGGAGGAACAAGTGAGGCAGGTGGGCATGATGAAGGGGTGGTTGAAGGAGGGGAAGGCGAAGAAGGAAGAGGAGGACGCTGAGGCTGAGAGGCTGCTGTTGGAGATGGAGATGGGTGAGGGCGCTGAGGGAGTCGAGTCGGCCATCAAATACGAGGAGAAGCCCGACGTCAAGCCTCGGAAGAAGGAGAAGCTGCTTGTGCTTGTGGGGACTTACTCGATCGGCAAGGAGAGGTGAGTTTGGCTGCGGCCCCCTTTCTCCGAGCTTCACTGACCCACCTTTACCCAGGATTGTCAAGGGTGCATAACTCTGTCTCATGTCACTCTACGACTCGACGCTGACCTTCTTCCGCCCAACAGGCATCGCTCGAGCGCTCGAGACCAAGATCTACTGCGACGACAAGAAGCTCGCCATTCTCAAGGCGCAAGACGACCCCGAACTCCACTCGCTCATCACTCGCAACCCTCTTGAAGCCCAGGTCCACGTTTGCTGGCTGCAAGAGATCAAGCACGATGCTCTCGCCGACTACCTCGGCAAGTACAGCGCGGGGAGAATGGAGGGAGGATTCACCAAGTGCATCGGATTGAGGCCGACTGGTGAGTAGTGTGGCGTTGCGGACCGAGGCGGGAGCTCGCATGCTGACCCTCCCTCTTTCGCCGAGCAGGATGGACCTATCGCAGCGAGGGCAAGTCGTTCGAGAAGACGCCCTCCATCGCCAAGATCATCGAGCGCGAGAAGACGAGGAAGTTTTCGCCGGCAGGGATGTGTGAGTGCTGTCTCACTGTCTCTCATCCGAGCCACTGCTGACCTCGCTCGACTCTCGCAGATCCTCAGCGCGACTCGACCTCAACCTGCCTCGCCTACGGTGTGCCGTACTCGGAGCATTCGTCCTTCTACGAGTGAGTCTTGCCTCTTCCACTCTCATGCTCTCGCCTTACGAGGCTGACCTCCCTCCTCGCTCACAGACTCACCTGCTTCGCTCTCTCGCTCGAGTACGGCAAGATCATTCCCACCGTCAACGTACACACGGCCGCTTCGAGGGACAAGATGAAAGAGTGGATGACGAGGTGACTTATCCCGCTCGCCTCTCTTTCTGCTCACACGAGCTGACCTTCACTCGGCGCTCGCAGGTGGATGCAAGAGAAGAAGCGCCGAGCAGCGGCAAAGATCCCCTTGATGGTCCCGCATCGCGCCTCAACGTACTGGTAGTGTACTTGTGCTCCCTGCCTCCCTCCAGCTTGTTGCTACATACCCTCACAGTTGACATAAAGAGACGCTTTCCAGAGCTCGACACGGGAGAGCTTCGGCGACCGGCGATTCGGCTCTGCCTCCAGTACAATCGTTTCGTTCGGATCCTATCGCCTCCGCTATACAGCCCTTCAACTTGCTTACACCAGCTATCGGCAAAGTAGGGAGAAGACGGGGTTCTCAGGCACAGTGTGAGTAAGCTCTCAGCGAGAGCTTCATCTCTCGACGGCTCTCTCCTTCCTCGCCCTCGTTCGCTACTTCTCCTTACACTCCCCTCCACTTCTACTCGCCGGACTCCCTGTATCCAGGATGCAAGCTCTCGTCGCCACCGCCTCAGCCGAGGGTGAACCGATCCCTGCTCTTGCGACGGTCGCCGCCCGCCCTTCGTTCGTCCTCCCCTACTCTTCGGATGCATAACTCTGCTGACGGTCAATCTTGACAGACCCGGAGACAAGGATCTTCTCATCAAAGTCGACGCCATCGCTTTGAACCTCGTCGACTCGCGGTACAGCTACTACCCCATCAAGACGAGCGAGTCTCGTGTCATCGGCAGCGACTTGTCGGGTTCTGTGGTCGAGCTGGGTGAGCGAGACGCTCGATCAATCCACTGAGTTACAAATCTGACCTTGCTTTCGCGCAGGAAAGAGCGTAACAGGCTTCAAAGTCGGCGACCGAGTCGCGACTTTCCTCCACGGCGGTGCGCTTCTCTCTCTCTCCTCTCTCGCAGGCCAAGGTACTGACGCTAAGCTCAATAGCATGCACACCCAATGACCTCCCTGGCGCCTTCGCCGAGTACGCCGTCAGCCAAGCCGAAACGACTTTCCTCGTGCCCGCCGAGGTTTCGCAAGAGACTGCTGCTGCTGTGCCCCTTTGCGCTCTCACCGCGGCTCAAGTGAGTGAGGACCGCTCGTTCCCGTTGATCAAAAGTGCTCACCGCTCGTTCCGACCATCAGGGCCTCTGGGAACGTCTTGGACTCGCCTCTCCCTTCCCCTTTCCCGAGTCGCCTACGCCGGTGGAGCCGAGCTCGCCCTCCAAGCCTCTCACTCTTCTCGTGTATGGCGCCTCTTCAACTCTCGGACAATTTGTCGTTCAGCTCGCCCGCGCTTCTCCCATCGCAAACCTCCGAGTCCTCGCCACCGCTTCGCCGAGGAACCACGCTCTCCTCAAATCTCTCGGCGCCGACGAGGTGTTCGACTATCGTTCGATGGACTGGGTCGAGGCGGCTACTCGAGCAGCTGGTGGAGCGGTCGACCTCGCCTTCGACTGCATCAGCGAAGGAGCAACCGCCGTTAATTGTGCGAGAACGATGGGCGGGCAAGCTGGACGCCTCGCGGTGGTAGAGAAGGGATTCGACCGGGAAGGCATTCCCGAGAATGTTGTCATACTTCCTGGATTGTGCTGGACAGGCTTGGGACAGCGAGTCGAATACACCCGTGCGTAGCTTTTTGCTCGCTCTCCGGCCCCGAGCTGAGCTTCGCCGTCTGCAGACCGTGCTCCTCTTCCCGAGGATCCCACGTCTCGAGTTTTCACCCGCGCTTTCTTCGACTACATCGCTCCCCGCGGCGCTACCACCTTTCAGCACATTACGCCTCCTACCATTCGACTCATGCCGGGCGGCCTCGACCGAGTAATTCCGGACGGCTTCCAGCTGCTCGGGTTGACTTTGATCGGAGAGAGGAAGGAAGAGCAGAAGCGGAATGAAGATTTCATGCGACCTATCTCGGCGGAGAAGCTTGTATACAGAGTTGGTGTCTGAAATGGGCCGTCGAGTTGTCGGATTTCGTCAAATGAAGCTGTTCTGGAGAGCTCGAGAGCTGGAGAACAGTCGTGGCTACTCTGCTTGAACCTCTGAACTCCCTCAGAGTTTGCCACCAGGTCAGTGGAGCTCTCCAGATGGACTAGCGAGCGTACAGCGTTCTCGTGCTTTTCGGCGAAGGGTGGTCAGCTAATTTGAGGCCAAAACCTCAGGGCAGAGGGCTTCCGACGTAGCTGAAGTTATGTCAGTCATCCTTGAGTCTGTTCCAGTGCAAGCTGCACTTCGTCGTCAAGGCGAGGACCAGCGAGTCGAGGTCCAAGCGCCGAGCCTTCAAATCGAGCTCGACGCCCTCATTCCTCTCTTTTCTCTCCTGCCACATCCTTCTGGAGTGGTCGTTGCGTGTAGCATTTTCAAGCATGGTGCTCTCGCTCGTGTTAGTGCAGGCCTTCAGCAAAAGGCTCTGCCACCTGGATCAAGGCCCGACTCTTCCTCGCATGAAGTGCTCGTCGACCTCCAACCTTCTCTCAGCGAAGGATCGCAGAGCAGTGCTCCTCCCTCCGGGGGCTATTGGGAGTATCTCATTCACGATCCTGGGACGACCGCTTAAGCCTCCCAAACAGCTCTCGCAGCCTGCTCTTTCGAGTAAGCTCGAGGCTGAGATAGAGCGCCCGAGGAGCTCGCTGCCCTTTGCTCCTCCTTAGCGATGGGAAGACCGCTATAGACTTCCCTGTCGACCCCAAGCCATCCTAGTGGTGGAGACCTTCAGGCTGCTGTTCACACAGCACGCCTTCGCAAGGGGAAGCCGCGAGCGAAGTGCTCCTCAACCTCAAGCGTCGAAGGGAGGCGCGCTACAAGTCCTCCCATGCAGCTCTCGAGCAGCTCTTGCTTCTTGAGGCGCCTTATTGGTGAAGATGATGCTTTGCAAGTGAGTAGCTCTGCTCTCTCATGGTTCTGATGGAGGAGGGAGGCGTCGGGAGTGAGGGAACAGCGGCGTCGGGGGCGCTCGAGGTGCAGAGAGTAACGCTACTCGAGTGAGAGTATGATCGTCAACTTATAGGTGCTGGCTGACCCACCGCCGCTCGGAGTACTCGGACTGACCATAGCACTCGTCTCCAAGCTCTTTGCTCGCTCGCCCTCAAGCTCGGCGCTCTGCCTTCAACAGGTGAGGCGTCTCTGTTCACAACGCGTTCCTTCCGAGCCTCTAGCAACGGTCTTTTCTAAACACAATCAATTTGAGGGTTCTGAGAGCAATAGTGTATGGAGGGGCCAGAGACGAGGCTTGCTGTTGCCGAACCAGTGTCTGACTTGACGCTTCGCGCGATGAGGAGGCGGGCTGCAGGATGACTCCCGAGAGCGCCCTACCACTACCAAAAACATCTCTAGTACCTCGGACGCACACTGAGGGAAGGTGAGCTTCCCTATGCTCGCTTCCTTTCGTCATCGCCGAAACTGAGGCATCGTTTCGGCGATCGCAGGTCCGTCGGCGCCAGTGCTGGCAAGGCAAGGGAGCTGTTGCAGAGAGTGTTTGATTTTTTCGAGTCAGGCTAGGGGCCATGAATCGGTAGCTGCAGCATCATCTAAAGGCGAGGATCGTCGCTTCCAGTCCTGCCAGCCTCTCTCCCGAGCTTCGCTCTGGATGCTCTCTGGGGATCCGATGAGATAGAAACAAAACATGTATACTAACCGTGCCTAACAACCCTCAAGACCCCACTGATTCTCGCACTCGTCCTCCATCCTCCAAAGCCAAAGCCAACGCCGAAAAAGCCCGCTACGCTACTCGGACCCAGCTACAACCTTAGGGGTGCGCTTGCCCTTGAGGTCGGCCTTCATAGCACTGAAGATGTCTCCAATGGCTTCACGAGACTCGTAGATGGGGTACAGAACCACAGCGAACGAACCGTCTGCTCGGCGAAGGGGTCCGGTCAGCGAGGACTCGGGCTTGAGGGGAGAGAGACTCACAGAACACCCAAATGAATGCCACAGCAACCCAGACGTAGAAGCCAGCTTTCGGGTAGATGTGGCTTGAGAAGAAGAGAGGAAGGGGGATCTGAGAGGGGAGAACCGTCAGCGGGCGAGCACCGAAAGCTCTCACTCGCCAGATGACTCACCAGAAGGATGAGGACGACGACGAGAACCAACGAGATGTAGACGGCGAGTCGGAAAGCGGCGCGAAGCTTGACGGGATCCTTGTTCTCGTCGTCTGTAATAGAAAAGGTCAGCTTTTGAGCTCGAAGACGAGATTGCGCGCACTCACAAGCTGGCTCCTCGTTCATCGAGGCGCGCGCCGACATGAGCTGACCGTCAGTAGGGGCCTCGCCAGTCTTTTCGTCCTTCGAGTCCGAGTCCGCGACGGCCTTGGAGCTCTCTTGCTCATCGCCGTGCTCATGAAGGGCACGAGTGATGTCAAAGTTGAAGTTCTCGGGCCAGATGAGGCTGGTTGTGACCGAGATGATGCCACTGGGGGAGGGCAAGAGTTCAGCGAAAGGCCGAGACTCGGGAGGCAGGAAGAGGGAAACTCACGAAACACCGAGAGAAGCCAAGTTACCGGCGAGCATCGGGTAATCTTGGAAGGTGGTATCAATGCTGACCTCTCCGCTGTTAAGCGTGGACGCGGTGACAAGCCAGGCGATGATTCCGAATGCCAGCCCGATCCATCTGCAGAGAAAGGTCAGTTTCGATCGTCAAGGGTGACTAGCGGAGCACGAGAAGATAGAGCAAGAGAGTGAGACTCACGCTCCACAGATACAACCCCATTTGTTGGCCTTGGACGACATGATGGCCAGAGCGATGGGGCAAACGGCTCCGCCGAGCACGACGCCCATGAACTCGTCTGTTTGGGCGCAGAAGGGGTCAGCAGGAGTCATCTTTTTCTCGTGATCCCGTTTCATGACGGTCTCCTTCGTCTCGGCGTGCGAACGTACATAGCCAGCCCATAGAAATGCCCGCGTAAAAGAAGATCACGCCGAGCACTCCGCTGCAAAGACCCCAAACGACGATGGCAATGTGGTCGATGGCCAAGATCTGCTTCTCCGTGGCCTTGGGGTTGACGTAGGGAACGTAGAGGTCGTCTGCGAGCCGAGTGGGGTACGTCAGCGTTAATCATCGCGAAGCAGAGGGAGTGGAACGAGTGGAACGAGTCGAACTCACAGGTGAAGAGGGAAGAGACAGCAACCAGCTCGGCCGAAAGAGCACTCGTCACGGCCAAAAAAAGCAAGATCAATAAGAGCGCAGCTCCGCCTTTGCCGAGAAGGGCGGCGGCGGCCGAGGGAGCTGGGAGGCCTGCACCAACAGCGGCGGCAGAGAGAGGTTCAGGGTAGGTGGGAAAGCTTGGCTGGGTTGTGAGGACAACAGCTGAGAGTCCCATGGTCGTTGCGAAACCAAGAGGGATGGAGAGCCACGCCGAACCGCCGAGGCAGAAAGCCTTTACGCAGGAGACGGGCTGCGAGGCGATGGCACGTTGCCAGTAGGCTGTAGGCAAAAACCTGTCAGCTGTCGAGCGGGCGTTTAGAAGCCTCAGCGGGCGTTAAGAAGCCTCAAAACTCGCCTTGGTCGTTGACTGGAAGGGGAAGACCGAGGTCAGCCTGGGCGCCTCCTGACGTACGAAGCAATCAACTTACAGACTGTTGCAAAGTTGCCAACAATGTTGATCACACCAAAGATAAGGCCCGACTTGGACCTCATGGTCAGGTACGATCCGCCAGCGTTGCCGGGGATGGGGTTGCGCTCGGCGGCGGCGACGAGCTGATCGTACATGGCTCCAGGCGATCCAATCATTGGCGACGTAGAGTAGACAACAAACATGAAGGTTAAAATGATGGCTGAGTCGATTCAAAAGCCATGGGCCGTTCGTCAGCAGTGAAATTGGCTTTGCGAGTGCGACGAGCTGCTCACCGAACAAGAATGTGGTGTCTAGCGGGAAGGAGAATGATCAGCACTCGGTTGGACCCTTCTGTAGCTTGACAAGCCTCGCTTTGGCGTCGAGCTGCTGCGCTCAGTTTGACCCTTGTGTAGCCTGTCGAGCCCCGCTTCGGCGCTAAACAGGCTGGCGAGAGCAGCTCGACGCCGAAGTCCGACTCCGAGCACCGAGTTGAGAGACTCACGGATGTAGTCGGCGAGAAGGGAAGCACGCATTCCACCAACGAGGACGTAGACGACGACTCCGACGGGGATGAGCATGCAAGCAGCCGGCGTCGACATTCCTGAACAGAAGGGAGAACGAGGGTCAGCGTTGCTTCTTAGATCGCTCGGCACAGAGTTGCACTGCACACCAGCTCACCGGTCAGATCGGTGACGGTGGCACTGCCTCCAGTCATGAGCATTGAGGTGACGATAATGTTCGTGGCGAGTCCGAAGAAGAGGAAGGTGCCGTGCGCGGCTTGTCCCCAGCGGCAGCGGATGACCTCGGTGAAGGTGTGAGCATTAGGAGCGTTGAGCTTGAGCTTGGCGGCGTTCTGAGCGAAGAGGAGGATCTGGATGGTAGCTCCGGCGGCGTCTGTCGGCGAGGAGGCGCGTCAGCTCTCTCGCGCTTTGCTGAGCTTTACTGATGGCGAAAGAGAAAGGGATGTTGACGTACACCACCAAGGTCCCGAGATTCCGAACTTGTAGGCTACAGCAGAACTCTGAAGGAGAGTGGCTGTGAAGGGGAATCGGAGCGCCGAGGGTCAGCTACGGGTCGAGATACATCAGGACATGAGGGACTTCTTACCTGCCCAAGTCCATGCCGATACGATTCCCGAAGCAATGAGTCCCGGCTTGACCGAGTGAGAGGCCGACGTGTACTCGCTCGCCGAGGACGTCTTATGGCTCGAGTAGCGGTTCTGGATGGCGGTGAGCCCGACCTGTAGGTGTGTAGGGGTTGGTTAGCTGTGAAAGCAGTGTATCAAATCGACTCCGCTCACCATGATGACGGAGAAGAACAATCCGATGCCGAGAACCTGCACGAGCAAAAGGTGAGTTTCGAAAGACTAGCGCCGAAGCAGGGAAGTCGAAGTGTAGCTGACCACAGCATAGCCGACTCCTTGCGAAAGGATAGCAGTACTGGACATGTCGTTCTTGTTGACCCTGGCGTTCCCGGGAAGGCGGCGGTTGGGTTTGTTCGACGAGGAGGAAGGCGAAGGAGGAGAAGAAGCAAAGGCTGCTCGCTCGAAGACGGAGAAGGGGCGGGGGAGTTTGGGCGGGGGGTCGAGGGAGGTTCGACGGGAGTGAAGACAAGGAGAGCAAGGAGGAAATCGGCTGGTAACGAGAGAATCTCCCTCCCCGCCTTATCTGCAGGACACAAACGAAGCTAGCGCTCGATCGTTTTGGCGCTGCCTGCTTTCCCCTCCGCTCTCTCCGTTTCGGCGCTTTGCCGGCTTTGCAAGGGTCGAGTGTGCTACAGAATCACAGTGGAAGTATTTGAAGTTGCTCTTTAGTCCCCTCCGACCCTCTGCATCGTTGCGGTCAACCTCGAGAGTTCCCTTTCGCCGGCAGCTTATCGAGCGCGACCGCGAAAGTGGGTTCGACTCTCGCCAATCACGCCGCAGAGCGAGAGGCCAAGAAAGTGGGTCTTATTTGGAAGCAGTTCTGGACCAATTACGTGGCGAGACAAGAAGGAAGGTCGAGCGATAGGGGGAGGTCGTTGGCCGCCGAGCGCCGAGTTCTCCCTCGCTCAATCGCCTAATCGCTCCCGTCTTGAAAGGTTCGACGAGAAGTCGACAGGAGTGTGCAAAACAGCTTACAAACTAGGTATACAACGCAAACAGATCGTCTCTGATCTCAAAGCTCCAGCACTACGGCCCTCGACGGCTCTCAAACCTCAATCGTCGTCTTCATCACTGCTGACGACCTCGTACTGAGTACCCTTCTGCGTCGCCGAGACTCCGTTGGCCTTGTCCTGCGCCGCCCTGCGAGCCGAAGCGTCCACTCGACGCTGCAATCCTTCGTTCGGTTCGATGTCGGCGAGTGTGAGGACTTGAGGACATCCGCCGATGGGGCAGCCTTGCGGGCCCTTCTTGAGGAAGTCGCGAATGTGCTGCCCAGTGAAGGAATGCGGGCATTTTTTGCTGTAAGGAGGAAGGGGAACGATGAGCATTTGAGCAGCGAAACGAAGCCGAGCGCCGAACTTGGACTCACGAGGTGTGCGCGTCTTTGAGCAGCTGAAGAGAGAGTGGACACTTGTAGTCGGTTGATTGGGCGCCGACTTCGAGCTCGTCGTCCGAGTCTTCTTCGTCGTCGGCCTCTGTGAGTAAGGAAGCGAGGCGCAAGTCAGCCAGAGAGCAAGGGGGAAGGCTCGGCGATAGACTTACCGGCGGGGATGAGCTTCTTCATGCTCGGTACTGCTTTGCCATTGTAGAGCGCCTCCTGTTGAGAGAGAGAAAGGTCAGCTCTGAGGGAAGGCTCGGAGGAGGAACGAGGCGAACAAAGACGAGACTTCGGAAGCCAATGTAGGTCTCGTCTTCCATGAAACGTTGCCGAGTGGTCATCTTGGCACGTGCTGCTCGCGGCCCTTCGGTCCTCTTCTCGTAGACGTCAAAGATGTCGGCCTGCGCGAGAGTAAGAAGGGATCAGCTTCGGAGCAAGCTCTCCTTCGCTCGCCTCGCCAACTCACAATCGGGAAGCCCTGGGCGATGCGCTGTCGCGTGTCGCTGAGAGCCTTCTGACGAACGGTGATCTCGTAGGCCTTGTCGAGTACAGCGCGGAGCTCCTTGTCGAGCTGCTTGATCTCGTCCTGTCGTCGCCTCGAGACGCGTGAGCTCGAGCAGAATCGCGCTGAAGGTCGGTGGAAAGGACTCACGGGGTCTTCTGGGAGGTTGTCATAGTCGAATGGAGCATCATCGTCCTGCTTCAAGCTCTCTGCCAGGTCTCCCGCGACCTCTGTAAGGTTGTCTGCGCTGTGCTTGAGGGACTTGGACAAGGTGGCCAGTTCTCCGATGAGGGTTTTGAGCTTGGATTCCCCTTGCTTCTGGTTGACGGGCTGGTTGAGGTACTCTGGTTGAATGTCGCCGTACTTTGGTAGGCGCAGGTCGTCGCCGTCAGAGTCGTCCGATTCCTCTACGCGAGCGGCCTTCTTGCCGCCAGAGCTCTTGCGACCAGGAGGGGGCATGGCGAGGTACAGAGGAGAAGCTTTGAAAGATAGAAAGCTGCTGCTGTAGCTGCTGTAGGTGATTGAAGCGACGAGACGAGGATATGGTTCAAGTTCAAGCTGAGAGCTCGACGCGTCTCTTCTCTCCTCCGTCTGTTCGTCTGTTGGTCATCATGTCGTCTGCACCTTCACCGCTACCTTCACCATCTACTACACCACCACCAGGCGGATATGACAGCGGAGTTCACTTCTCAGACTCAGCGTAAGCTCTCGCTTCGCTCTCCCTCCACAGCTCCACCTCCCTCGCGCTGACCGCTCATCTCCGCTGTAGACCATCACGGAGTCCCCATTTCGTCAGCAGAGCAGAAGCTATTAAAGGCGTATCCAACAGGTTCATCTTCTCACGCTTCTACATCTATCTCTACCTCGCCATGGCCGCGCTCTCGTCCGTCTCAGCTCTCTCCGCTTCGTCCGAGCGTTCTACGAGCTGACCTGGTACACCTCCTGCAGCCTCACTACCGTCGTATTAAGCCTGCTATCCGACTGCCCCACCTTCACCTTCTACATGCTCGAGATTATCGTCAACACGGCCATGATCGCAGAGGTGTCCATTCGCCTCGTCGCTTTCGGCAAGGTGAGCAGCTCTGAACTGTCCTAGATGCACCGCACACCTTTGAGCTAACCCGACTTGCGCTCTACAGCAATTCTGGAAGTCCTACTACAACACGCTCGACCTCGCAGTCACCGTGCTCTGCGGCGTGACCATCCTCGTAATCTTCTTCTCGGGCTGCTCCGCCAAAGGCGAGGAAGTGTTCGACACTTTCCTCCTTGTCGTACGCAACCTGTTCCAGTTCGGCCGCCTCGCCTTGGTCATGCGCAAGTGAGTTTCGGTCGGGGCTCGCCCTCGCTGGTGGTGATTGCTGCTCGACCGAGCTGATCCTTCTTCTCTTCCAAGATCCGGCAAGAACGTCTTCACTCGACCAGCGCCTATCGACCTCTCCTCGGCGCGACAATACGCCTTCTCCCTCGACCTGGATCTGGACGACGAGGAGGCTCTCTCGACCGAGCGGAGAGCGCTCGGAGGCGATGTCGAGGCCATGGGCAGGGGAGGGAAAGGACGGCGGCAGGAGGAACGACCTTTTATGCTGGACAGCGACGAGGAGGATTGAGCTTGGGCGTACCGAGCACGCTGTAAGAACAGAGTTGGCAGGTCAAGTCGATCGCCGAGAGGTGGAGCATCGCTCTTGTACGGCCGGATCACCTCCGTAATCGGTTTGCTACAGCTACGGATCCCCAGTTGTGACGTGCAGCTCATCAGCGAAGCTCGTTTTGCTCTTCGCGACTCAATTCGGCGATGCTGCCGAGCTCGGCGCAAGAGTGAAGCCTGCCGGTCCACTGCAGAAGGGTCGGCGGGCTGCACCACGACCCAGGAGACCATTTCATCACAGTCCCTGTCGTCAAAGCTCTGCAGCACATTCGCCGAATCAGACGACTTGACCTCAAAGCTCTTTCGCTCCTTGTGCTCTCGCCTCTTTCCGACCTCGCCATGAGCTTTCGCGAGCGACCTCAGGCGTCGACCTCGCGCCTGCCGGAACCTCCTCCTGTCATAGCGACTACTCGCAAGCTACGCAAGAGAGCGTCAAGCAAGGGCAAAGAGCGAGCAGCCGCCGCAGAGACGACGGTCGACGAGGACGACAGCGCGGACCAGTGGAAGCCGCCCTCCGACGACGAGCAGCTCAAGCCCAACGAGGGCAAGCGAGTCAAGCGCAAGGAGAAGCGTGTACGAATCGCCTCGCCCTCTTCGGACGACTCTGATCAACAACAAGAGGACTTTGTCTCGCTCTCGCCTTCGCCGACCGCTACGGGACGACGACGGCTTCGAGGTGCAGATGATTCGACCGACGAGGAGGACCAGCTCAATCCCGACGACTACTGGGACCCGCGGGTGCTGCCCATCAACGGCGTTCAGCGCAGGACGCGAGAGTTGAGGAAGCTCGAGTACGGGCTCTACCGCTCGGCGCTGTACGACACTGCGACCAATGAGCTGGATCTGGGGAGGATTCTGCTGGAGTGGGAGGCCATCAAGCGGAGGCGGAGGGTTGAGGAGCAGGAGCAGGAAGAGCAGGCGGAAGCTCTGGAGGGCACTCGAGTAGAGCAGCTGGCCAGGCCAAGGGCTACTCGCTCTCGCTCCGGCACCCCAGCACATCTTACCGACCGCGAGGATACCCCGGCTACCCCCGCCGCCCACCTCGACGACGCCAACGTCCTCCCCTTCCCCTCGGCGCTCTCCCTCGACCTTCTCTCCCACTGGCCACTCGATCTCACTGCTCAGGAGGATCTCACCACCACCGAACACACCCTCTCAGACTCCCTCTGGTCCCTCGTCTCCTCCACCACGCACCAACTCGAGCGTCTCAACCCCTCCCTTCGGAAGCCACCTCGGCGTCAGCCTCGCGCTCGCAGCGCGTACGAGGTCAACGCCCCCCTCGCTCCTCCTTCAACTCTTGCATCAAATGGCGCAACGGGTGGCAATGGCGGCCTCGACGGACACAGCGATCCAGAAGAGTCGGCAAGCGGCTCCGACTCGGACGACCTCTGCTCGGCCGACGACGACCTCGACCCTTCCGCACCCACACCTACGCAGGCAATCACGTTCGGCCATCTCTCAACCTCTCTCGACTCCCTTCTCGTGTCGCTGGTCGAGAAGATCCCCGCTGGCCCCCCTCCGCCGCTCGACTATTACACGCAGCAAAAGATCAAGCCGGCGCAACCGAGGGAGACGGCTGTAGGGTGGGAGTCAGTGGTGGAGGTGGTCAAACAGATGGAAGGAGTACCTGAGGGGTGAGTTGTCGCGCAACGGACGACCACGGTACGGAGACTGACGGCGTTCTCGCTTTCGCAGCATCGCCGAGCAGCTGGAGCAGCGCCTGATCGCCGTCTACGGCCCTCCTCGAGTCGGTGCGTACTCTCTCTTGCCTTTCACGCCTCTAATCTGACCTCTCACTATCACAGCACCGCCACCTCCACCCGCCGACGACGCCGACTCTCCCACCTCGCCTCAAGCGCAAGCCCCGAGCGGCAAGAAGAAGCGGGCCAAGTCGGCGCCTGCCTCGAGCTCAAAGAGGAGCAAAGGGAAGCGAGGAGCGGATCACGGCGCGGAAGCCAGACCAAGAAAAAAGGCCAAGCGGGGCAAGGCAAGGTGAGGCTCTCGGTTCGGCTGTTGGGCTCTCGGACAGCTCGGTGATGCCCTCCTCCATTTTGCAGAGAACGAGGCTCCCCGGCCATCACTCCGGCGTACATTAATGACTCCGATGAGGACATGCCAGTGATTGAGGCGGAGCTCGCCAGTGCTCCTCTTGCCGAGCTGCCTCCTCTCCCCGCACTGCCTCCGCTGCCCGTGATGGAGGAGTATAGGCGTGGGCTCTACGCGAGTGGTAGCGCGGCTTCAGAGCCTTGATGAAGCCTGTTCGCCTTCTTGAAACAAGCCGATTAGCAAGTGCCGTTCGAAATGGTCGCAAGGCGTTCGCCGAGAGGGACAACGGAATGAGAGCCACTTCGCGCGAGCGTGTCTCTCAGCATCGAGCATTAGAAGGGTGAAAACTCTCTCAAGGAGCCAAACCTCGCTCTATTATTCCCAGATCCTCTTCTTGCTCTCAATTTCTGCGTTGATCCCATCCCGCCCTTCCTCCCTCTTCTTCCCCTCCCGCGACATCGCCCTCAATCCAATCACGCTCCGCGAAGGTTTGCTCTTGTAGTCCAAACCGTCCGTCATGGGGAACCTGACGGCCAAATCCGACGGGTCGAGCTCCTCGGCCTCTCCTTCGGCGGCCTTGGCTGCCTGCTCAGCTTGACGACGAGCAGCGGCTACGACGTCGGCGCGAGAGACGCCCGAGGGGAGAGTCAGGGAGGAGAACATGCCTTGGAAATCGCGAGTGGCGGCGAAGAGGCGGTGAATTTCGTTGGGAGGGACGCGAGGAGGGGAGGAAGGGGAGGCGAAGTTCTCGACGTCGGTGGTGGAGGACTTGACGATGGTGTAGCCGACTTGCCAGATGGGGGTCGAGTCGTCCGCGGCTGCTGGAGGCTCGGCGCCATTCTCGTCCTCCGAAGTCGACTCGGTGAACTTGGTGGGCTTGGGAGCGATGTCGATCTGATCCTGCGGACGGCCATCGAGGTAGTTGGTTCCTCGCAGCTCGAGCAGGGTGACATCCTTGACGACGGTATCGGGAGCCTCATCGTAGGGCGAGACGAAGACTCGGAGCACATCCTCAGCGCCTGCCGTATTGGAGTCGAAAGCCGCCTGACCTGCCGCGAAGGTCACCTTAATCGACTGTCCGGGGTAGCACTCCTTGGCCTCGAGAAGGATCGTCTCGAGGAATCCGAGCGAGAGTTTGAAGACTTGATCGCCGACTCGCGAGGAGCCGAAGAGCGCGACGTCCATCTCGGGAATTGAGACGTATTGGAAGCCGAAGAAGCGTTGAGTCGAGTGGTACGCGACGAAACAGCCGTCCATGCCTCCGATGCGAGCTTGAAACTGGTACTTGAGGAACGCTGAGCGGATGAGATCCTGTTTCGGCGGAGAGACGAGGGGAAAAGGGTGGGTCAGCTGCCGGCTTTGCGTGTGGATGAGAGGATGTAGGGAGAGGACGCTCACGTAGTACTCCCTCTCGAAGCTCTCCCAAGGTCCTTGTAGCGTATGGACGTCGTAGCCTGCGGCTTCCTGCTCGAACGAACGAAGCGAGAGGGCTGCAGAGTCAGCTTGCTGCCTCGGACTCGAAAGAAGTCGAAGAAGAGAAACGTACGACGTAGTTCAAGCGATCCTGCCTGACAGCGACACTGCCCCTCGTCTTGACGTCGAAGGAGACGTTCGGGAGGTGCTCGTCGTGGGCATCGAGCTGCGAGCGGAGGATCATGTGCTCGGTCTGAGACGAGAGAGAGAAGAGAAACGTCAGAACAAATGAGAGCGAAGCGCCGAACAGAGCCAAGAGCCTACAGTCGAGTACTGATACGCCTGCTTCTCGTCGGCGAGTGAGGGAGCTGGGTCGGAGCTCGTCTTGAGGAAGCGGTCAAACTCGTCGGGTTCGGTTGTGAGCAGCTTCTCCATCATGTTTCCCTATCGTTCGAATGCAAATGGTCAGCGAGGAGCACGATCAACGGAGCAGACAAAGCGAAACGACGAACGTAGTCGGCGAGGACGTTCAGGTTAAGGGAGGCGTCCATGGATTTGTCGGCGTCGATGGCGTAGTGGTCCTCTCTGCGATGCATGATAATCGAAGCGGGCAGGCGCTGACCGGCGCTGAACTCGGGATTCTGCGCGTGGGGGCGAGGTCAGTTCGGTCGCCGAGAGGAGAGCAAGGGAGAGACGAACAGCATCCTGCCACGATGCGCTCAGCATGCCGAGGTTGACGGGTTTGCCCTTGCTCAGCCAGAAGTAGATCTGGGAAGAGTACGACGTCAGTTCAGCCCTTTAACTTCGGTCCTTGCTCGAGCCGCCTCTCCCGCCAGAGCTCGCCCTCACTCACCTGACAAAGCATTGCTACGGTCGAACTCGTCGATCCCACAAACTGCTTCCCCTCCCTCTTGGCCAACGCACCCAACACCTTGTCCTTCGAGCTCGTCACGTACGCCGGCATCTTGCCCAGCTCGAACTCCTCCACCGGCGGGATGTTCTCCAGCGCCCGTCGAGGGAAGTTGTAGACGCCGCTGCGAGGATCTCGGAGAAAGTGGACGCCTGGGTTGAAGAGCACGCGAGTAAGGCCATGGGAAAGGGAGGCGATGGGGACGGTGGGGTCGCGAGGGAGGGGAGTGAAGGAAGTGCTGGTGGAGGAGAGGTGGTGGGGGTAGGAGGAGAGAGGCGGAAGATCCGACGAACGTTTTGGAGATTGACGTTCTGAGGAAATTGGGCGGCGACTACGGGGTGGTGGCCCTGCGAAAGGAGAGAGGGGAGCCGAGAGAGCGACAGGTCAGCGCCGAAGCGAAGTGGGGAGGGGACATCGGCGTTGAGACTCACGACGATATGGTACACCGGCGGTCTCAGCCATTTCCCTCGACGGCAAAACCTCCTGCAGCTCCTTCGCCAACTCCTCCTTGCTCGTCTCCTCGCCCGGCTCCTGCCATGCGCCTCGCCGCCTGTCTGCCTTCCCATCCTCTGACCCCAGCTTGAGCTTCTCCGCAAACGTAGTCAATAGATAAGGCTGAGCTGCCCGTTCGCCTGGGGTTCGTTTCGGTGGGGCGGGCTCGAGAAGCTTGAGCGCTTCGGCGGCCTGCTGCTGCTTCATCTGGTGGACGATTTGCTCGAGGCGGGTTTCGTGAGAGACGAGCTCGGCAACCTGAAGAGTGATGGAAGGAAAGGAGCAATGTCGAGGTGATTAGTGGACAGCTCGGGTAGCCTTTGGAGCTCAGAGCTCGGAGCTCGGCGTAGGGAGAAGCCTACTTGATGGCGCCTCCGACTCTCCCACTTCTCCTTCGCCGCACGCTCGTATTCTGGGTACTCGGGGTTGTCTTTGCGAGACGTTGCGGGACCGCGATTGCCTGGCCTTGCCTTGAGCCGAGGAGCGGGAGTCGGCGCAGGTGCTGGGTCGCCGAGTGAGAGTAAAGAGCCGGCGATTCCACCATCATCGAATCGAACCTTGAGCTGCAATTAGGTGGAGAGTACGAGTCAGCTTCGAGGTAGCGTGAGAAGAGCCGAGCCAACTCACCTTCTGCTGCTCTTCAGCCTCCCTCTCTTGCCTCGCTTTTGCCTCTGCTCGTTGCTCGGCCTTCCACGCCTGCAGCTCCTTCTTGTTCTCGTCGAGCTCCTCCCATGGCTTCAAGAGGATCTTGCGAAGGAAGGCTATCCGAAGCTCGGACTTGGTTCGGCGCGCCTCGAGAGTGGGAAGAGGCTCCTTGGCAGCGGCGTCGGAAGGGTGCAGACTATCTTTGCGAGTGTAAGGGCGAGGAGAAGCTGACTTGGCCGCCTGTGAAGGGTGTAGGTCAGCGATTGGGCGCCAAGAGAGGATCTCAACCCTTCGCACGAGCGACGGAGAGCGAAAGAGGCGAGCTCACCTGCCGCCGGGCCTTCTTCCGCTTGACGTGGCTCTCTGCTCGATTCCAGGGAGCCTTCTTGGCCGTCCCCTGCCCTTTTGTCCCAGCTCCGCCGCGTTGCTGCTCAGACGACTGCTTTTGCGTCGCGAATTGACCGTGAGATGATGAAGATGAGCTCGGCGGCGGTGGTGGATCTGTGAGAGCTTGAACGAGTCGATTTAAACGAGATGCAGTGTTTGCGACGGAGGGAGATGGGCCGGAAAAGGAGTGAGGCGATCCAGACGAGGCAGCATCGGCTGATGTTGATGTTGATGGCTCGGTTGAATGCGAGGGAGCAGGACGACGTTTCTGTAGCCTAGCAGCTAGTGATTCGGTGGGAGTTGACGGTGTCGGTGTTGAGCTGGACGAGCTGGAGGACGAAGCGAAAGGGGAGGAGAGGTGAAGGGGGCGGATGGAGCACAGGCAGGTGGTTGTAGGCTTGATTCTAGCCCTTTTACCAAGCTGTAGCATCCCTTCGGTCGAAGCGAGGCGAGGTTCTGACGAGGTACAAGTCGAAGCTTGAAGCTGCTCTCCTCTTCGCTTCTCACCTCTTCGTCGTTCCCCGCTCGCCAACTCGAGAATCTACAGGATGAAGTGCTCGTGCCTTGGTTCTCCCGCTGCATTGCGCTCTGCTACAAGATCATCTCGCTGCTCTCCTCCTTCCCTCTCCTCTTCCACTCGCCCTCCAGCTTCCGCTCCCTTTCGCCGCCCGTACTCGTCAATGCCCGGCCAATCTTCGTCCTCGTCCTCGCGCTCTTCCTCGTCGTCTTCTTCCCATGGCTCACCGCTAGGAGTAGCTGCTGCTGCCGGTCTCGTAGCCACCGCTGGAGCTCTCTACATTGTCAAGCCGGTGAGCTGCTCCTCTTCTTTCCGCTCTCGCAGGCTCGGCTCACCTCGCTCTTGCCCCATAGGCATCTGAGCCACTCGCATGTGAACCTCAGCAAGCTGCCGAAGCTGCTCCCTCCACCGACGGCCTCCCCTCCTTCAATGTGAGTAGCTCTCCTCCAGCAGCACAAGTCGCGTCTCCTCGGGGTTGCGCCAGGAAGTCCACAGCGGCTTGAAAGGGTATGAGAAGGGCGCAGAAGTTTGGAGGAGCTCGAGAGGCATGCCTTCGCCGAATTGCAGCTCCTAGCGAGACGAAGAACCCCCGGCTGACCTCTTCTCCGAACTCTCCCCCCTTGACAGCCTTCGCCCGGCGTCGACCTCGATGACGAGTCCATCCCCCTCCGCCTTCGCATGGTCCACCACATCAAGTCTCTCCAATCCACCATCTGCACCGCCCTCGAATCCCTCGAACCAGAAGCTCGCTTCCAATCCTCCTACTACCTCCGCGACGCCTCAAAGGGCTTCGGCGATTCTCGAGTCCTGCAGGGCGGCAAGACGTTCGAGAAGGCGGGATGCAACATCTCGGTCATCAAGTCTACCCTCTCGGTCGCGGCGGTGAGGCAGATGAGGGCCGAGCGGTTCGACTGGTGGGATGGAGTCTCGGAGCTGCCCTACTTTGTCGCGGGCTGCTCCCTCGTCGTGCACCCTTCCAACCCTCACGCCCCTACGATCCACTTCAACTACCGCTACTTTGAGATCCAGGATCCCAAAGACCCCAACGGCCCTCCCAAGGCATGGTGGTTCGGCGGAGGAACGGATCTGACCCCTTCCTACCTCTACGACGAGGATGCCACCCACTTCCACTCGTCCTTCAAGTCCTCCTGCGACAAGCACGACCAATCCTACTACCCTCGCTTCAAAAAGTGGTGCGACGACTACTTCACCATCCCCCATCGCGGCGAGTCGCGCGGCATCGGCGGCATCTTCTTCGACGACTTGGCCGACCGGTCGCCCGAGGACTTGTTCCGCTTTGTGCGGGATTGCAGCAACACCTTCCTCCCCGCCTACTACCCCATCGTCGAGAAGAGGAGCAAGATGGCCTTCACCGAGGAGGAGAAGCGGTGGCAGCAGCTGAGGAGGGGTCGCTATGTCGAGTTCAACCTCGTCTACGATCGCGGGACCAAGTTTGGACTGGCGATGAAGGAGCCGAGGACCGAGAGTATCCTCATGAGTTGTAAGTTTGCAGCATCTTTCGCCCTCTGTACCTCTTCGACCGACCAAGCTGACCTTTCTCGCCTTGGCAGTGCCGCTCACCACTCGCTTCGAGTACCAACCCGACATAGGAACGATTGAGGGCACACGGGAGAAGCGCATCATGGACGTTCTACGCAAGCCGGTCGAGTGGGCGTAGGGTAGTCGGTCTCGTTTAGCCCGCTCGGTGTAGATACCCTTCTTCCTCTCTTAATCGCAATCTCAGCCTACCTCGCATGCACCCCGTCTCGTGTAGCGGTAGCGTTGCATCATGGATAACTGCTTGACACTTTTGTGTTGCCGAGTATTGGGAAGTCATCGGGCAGCGGGGTTGAAGCTTGCGAGATCACGACGAAGCGAGTCGTGTTGGCTGTTGGCGAATTGAGAGGTCAACTCGGTCGGTCACGGCTTGAGAGAGGGAGAACAATGAGCTCACTCGCTCCACCGTCCTGAATGTCGGTATCGACTACCTCCAGATCGTAGACCTCGGCGCACTTGATGGAGCAAATGGCCAGCGCTTCCTCGTCCCCTGCTGCTTCCTGTGCTGCCTTGGCCGTTGAGTTGACCGGGATGATCTTTGCGCTAGGATATCGCCGTGCTAGGTATCCTACACACTGTCCCAAGCCCTGTTCAAAGCGAACGATCAGCTTCCCCTCTCCCTTCGCCGCGGCAGCTCCTTCCACCTCTCCAGCAGCCCGACTCACCTGCTCGTGACTGTAGACCTTCTTGACCGAATCGTCCCTCTTCCCTCCCTTCCGCCCCAGCAGCGCATGGCCAATCTTGAGGCTAGTCATCCCCCTCACGCAGAGGGTCGTCGCTCGCAGAGCATCCATCGTCTCCTTGACATTGCCGATGGACGAGTTTTCAATGGGGACGAGTCCGAAGGGAGTGGATGAGGATGATACGGAGGTGAAGACATCTGGAGGAGATGTACGAAATGAGCTGCTGCTGCTGAACGGCTGGAGAACCGAGTCAAGTAGCTGTTGCGCACCGACGATCCGTTCGCAGGGGACCAGAGAGCAGTCGCCGAAGAAGTTGTTGGTGGCCTGTAGATAGATGATGAGCTCTAGCGACTGCGAGACGGTGCAGACGAGCCTCACCTGATGCGAATAAGTGCCCAAGGGACCGAGGAAAGCGACGCGAAGGTCAGAGGGAGCCATAGTGGTAGTAGAGTGCTGCAGCTGACTCTGTAGCTGTCTAACGAGTAGTGACGCCGTTGGTCGGAGAATAGCGTGCGAATGGACAGAAGAAGAACCTAGAAATGGATTCGAGTCGCGAAGCAGCGGCTCCCCCTTTGCAGCTCTTCCTCCTGCACTTCACTCGCTCGCATTCCTCCAGCTTCAACTTCACTTTACTACAACACCATGGTGAGCTGCTCTGCTCTTGTGCTCCCCTACAGCTCTACTAACCAGCTCGCTCTCCTACGTAACCCCTTCCCTCGTCGCTCAGGTCGCTACTCTCCGCCTCGCCAACAAAGTCGCCATCATCACGGGAGCAGGAGGAGGAATCGGACTCGAGTCTGCTCTCGCCTTCGCTTCCGAGGGAGCTCACGTCGTCTGCGCCGACATCAACCCCGCTGGAGCGCAGCGCGCCGTCCAGCTTATCAGCGAGCTCGAGGGAGGCGCACCCAAGGCCATTGCCGTCGTCGCTGATGTTGGGAAGGAGGCGGACATCAAGAACTTGGTGGCCAAGGCTGTGGAGGAGTTTGGAAGGCTCGATGTCATGTTGTGAGTCCCGAGCAAAGGAGAAGCGTCGGGGAAGCGTCGGGCAAGGTGGGTGTAGGGTATTGGAGTGAACTGACCATCGGCATTCACTCTCCACTATCTCTGTGCAGCAACAACGCCGGTGAGTTGCTGTAACTGTATCAACTCGGCGTTCCAAGCTGACTTTCGCTTCCGCTCTGCCCTCTCGCGCCTCTTGCACTGCTCTACAGGCATCATGCACCCCGCCGATGACAACGCATTCAACACTGAGGAGAAGATCTGGGATCTGACCATGACCATCAACCTCAAGGGAGTCTGGTGGGGCTGCAAGGTGAGCTTTCGAGATCGGGGGGGGGTTTCGGCGCTCGTTCTGTTGCTGATTCCCGCTCGCTCGAATCGCACACAGTACGCTATCGAGGCCATGCGCAAGAACCCTGGAGGAAGCAAGGGAAGCATCATCAACACTGCCAGTTTCGTCGCCATCATGGGAGCCGCCACTCCTCAGCTTGCTTGTGAGTCGATGTCGAATACGTTCGAGTGTGAAATTAAGCTCACCAGATGCTCTTCTTTCCCCGATTTACAGACACCGCCTCCAAGGTCAGCTCCCTTGCGCTTGCTGGCCCTCCATCGCCATCGCCGAGCTGACCTCCTCCTCCGCACCACAGGGAGCCGTTCTTGCCATGACTCGCGAGCTGGCCATGGTACACGCCCGTGAGGGTATTCGCCTCAACAACCTCTGCCCCGGCCCTCTGCAAACGCCTCTGCTGATGGACTTCCTCGACACCCCCGAGAAGAAGGAGCGTCGTATGGTGCACATCCCCATGGGACGCTTCGGAGAGGCTATCGAGCAGGCCAAGGGCGCTCTCTTCCTTGCATCCGATGATTCGTCCTTCATTACTGGAACTGGTGAGCTTGGGGGTGGGAGAGCGAAACCTGGAGGGACTCGGCGCTGACGCTTTGCTCTTGCGCGCAGATTTCAAGGTCGATGGAGGAATCAGCTCTTGCTACGTTGTACGTCTGAAGCCTTTGCTCTCCGTCCCGTTAACCTCCAAAGCTGACCACCCCTTCTTTCGGCGCAGACCCCCACCGGCGAGCAGGTCCTCGCCGCCCCCAAGAACCTCGCCCCCTCGTCCTAGATGGATCGCAGAGGCTAACCAAAACCGTGTAGAAAGCTTCAACGTCGCCTGCAAGACCATTTGCGGACGTCGAATGTGCTTCTCTCGAGGGAGAGGACCGCGAGCGAGGCTACCGCTCCGTCCAGCTCGCAGCTGGTTCGTATCGCTCGTTCATTCTCCGCTTCGGATTGCTGATATACGGGAGTAGAATGCGAGTTCTCGCTCGGCTCCAGTCCTGCAGCCTACACCGTTACCTCAAGGCCCAATCGCCGACCTCGAGCTCGGCGCCGAGCTGCGAGCTCCCTTTCTTTCGCTGCACATCTCCCTTGAGCCGGCTGATTCGAGCTTCCAGCTCAAGTGGACGTTCATTGTACTACGCTACATCAGCTGACCTTTATACGTCATTCTTCGACTTCGAGAAGGTGGGGCCCGAGCGGGCTGTCCTCGACTCCTCTGCTGTCCCAAAGTGGCTGCGCCGTCGCCGCCGTCTCAGGCTTGCCTCTGACCACACAACCCTCTTCCGACCTTCTCACATCTCCTGCGAGTAGACCCACAGGTGGGCTCCCTCTGGAGACTTTGAAAGGTGAGCGAGACTGCTCTTTCCCCCTCTCTCGGCCCTCGCGACGGCAGGGAGCAGTGCTCGGACCTGCGGCGGACGAGGAGACCCGTGGTTCTCCGGAGACGGTGTGTTGATAACGCTGGACAGCGAGCAGGACTCGCTGCAGAGCGTGGCTGCACCTTAGCAGCGAGAAGCGGAGGGCCGAGAAGAAGCGCGGAGCTTGGGCCAGGCAGCTCTGCCTTTGACCACAACTTTCGAGCTGACGCGTAACCTGCTCGTCCACCAGTTTCTACACAGAAATCCTAGAGATCTTTGGCCCTCTCTCAGCACCAACACGGCTTGCACTTCACCACCACTCCCTCCGCTTCTCTCGCTCACCGTCGCACAAGCCCGCCAGCAAGCTTGAAGCAGCAGCAGCGGTGCGTCTTGGTCATATGGGGCAGTGATGGCTGTGGGGATGTACTACAGCAGCGAAGAGGAGCTGTAGTGAAACATAGCTGATGCTCTCTCGCCTTGTCGTCATGCAGATATCCTCGTCCACTCTCGTCGCTCGAGGCTACTCCGCGTCTCAGCCCTCCGTCCGACAGCAGCTCCCTTTCTCACCATGAACCAACCGCGCCCCAACCTCGGTCGACGTAGCTCGCTCGGAGGCCCAGGAGGACTGGTTCGCTCCCCCTCCAGCACCCTCCTCTCGGCGCAGAACCCCGCCGAGTCGCTCCTCTCGACACCGCATGCCTACTCCCGCGCTCCACCTCAGCAGAGCACCGCCTTTCAACACCTCCCTACCATCACCACTCGCGCACCTCGCACTCGCCCTCTCCCCATCTCTCCCACCCCTCACGTCGAAGGACCGACCGCCGCGGCTTGGGCTGGAGGAACGACGACGACGCTCCAGTTCGCAGTTCGCGCCGGCGACAGGGATCTCATCAGGCAAGAGAGGGCCAGGCTTGCTCGCTTGGGCATCAACCCCGACTCGGAGGAGGAGCGTTCGAGCGACGAGAGCGACCGCTCCTTCGGCATCCCCGTCAAGGACACTAGCACTCGCCTCCCTCCCTACAACAATCACCGCCGCTCCTCGCTCGCCAGCTACACCGGAACTAACCCTGGATACCCCAACGAACCTCGAGGCAGGTCCTCGTCCAATCGTCCCTCTTCCTCCCAGCTCGCTCGCCAACCCTCTCCGGCCGGTCGCCTCGGCTTCGGCGGAGGCGGAAGCTACGCTCGAGAGCCCTCGCCCAACCGCTTCGCAGGAGGCATGGTTCGCGGCGCCTCCCCCGCCCGGGGTCTCCCCTCTCCCTCTTCCCTCGGCGCAAGCGGCAGCGGCGGAGGAGGACTCGGCATCACCTCTCTTCGTCGCTCGGCGTCTCGCGACCGTCTCAGCGGAGCGGGCAGCACCCCCGGAGCTTCTCCTGGCGGCAAGCTCGG
>MWVB01000040.1:121424-166756 GCA_003054985.1 Leucosporidium scottii | reverse complement strand
TCTATTGCACGCCAAAAGCATCACGAGCTACGGTCAACACGCTTTCTCGTTTTTCGCATACGTAAAATCAGGACTCACGGGATCTGTAGGGGAGAGGGATCAGCTATTGTCTCGCCTGAATGTATCCTTCTACAACTCACACATTTCCCGAGGAGGGCGTTTTGCCGTTTAGCGTTCGCACGCTTGGCGTACCCCCTCCATGGTGCACTGTCGAATACACCTTTATATGTTGGAGACTCGGCCGAATAAAAAGAAAGTATATACACGATCTTGGACCGTCGAAAATCAGCGCTGCCTGTGAGCCGAGCGGTAGAGACGACACTCACTCGAGATCGTAAGAGGACCCATCGAGGCCCAGGGAGCAACCTGCATGAGAGGAGCAGAGTCAGCGCATGCAAAGCAAAGTAATATAAAACAGCCACGCACCTCAATAGCACCGAACCTCGGCCCTTTGAACAGGATCAAACATCGAACAACTTGGCGTTCGGCGAACCTGCGAAAGGGGGGGAACCTCGGTCAGCGCCCGTCTCTCAACGTCGTGCTGCAGTGAAGACAAAACACTCACCCCTCAGAACCACCTCCCCACAGCAGCCTGAAAGACTACATGACACTCGTCGTCGAACCACTTCCACCTGCGAAAGAGAGGCCGAAGGGAGAGTGTCAGCCTTTGTTCGTCACGCACGGCTGGTCCGAGGGGATGCACGGTGTACAGCAGACAGGCAAGTATCGAAGAAGAAACACCAGACTTACAAGTATGGCGACTCTAAGAACTCGAAGGCAGAGAGCGTTCGAGTGAGATGATTGAAGAAGAAGAAGGAGCGAGAGCAGCTTTCTCGTTCTTGAGCATTTTTCGAGCTCGGGTGGTCCGGACTTTGCCGTACAGAGCATGTGGTCAACCCCGCATGTGACTCGACTAGCGGGCGGAAGCAGTGCACGTCCTTCGTCTCGGCGCAAAGGGGAGCTCCCCCAGAGCCTCCCTCTGATGTCCTACAGCCTTCAGATTTCGGCAGTGTTGTCTGATAGCAAGTCTCTACTGCATCCCGTTTCAACCAGCTCTTTACACCCTCTATTCAATTTCTAGCTCCTGAGGCCCTTTCAAGACCTCATCGAGCTCGGCCCGAACTTGGACTTGCTCGTTTCCCCGTCGGCGAAGGCGTGGATGTCGGGAAGAGGTGGTGGAGAAGGTCGTGTGCGAGGAGGATGTGAGGAAAAGCTGGCTCGATGGAGCCCTTCGTCTGCTGGCGTTGTGCTTTGTGCGTTGTGGGGGGGTTCAAGAGAGAGGGGGAAGTTGTAAGGCGACGGAGTGGTTCAAGTGTCGTCTATTGGAGCTTGAGAGAGCACCCCTATGTATGAGTAAAGTGCCGCTGCTACCGCTGAAGTGTCTAAAACGAGGTGGAAAGCGTGGGTCAAAAACGAGAGTGAGTTGACTTCTCGTGATGGACTTGGCGCCTCATACCGCTCGCTCCATCGTTTCTGAACCAACCCGTCGTTTCGCCTGCAGAGGGCTCACACACTGATGGCAGGAGGCTCTTTGAAGCTCAAAGGGACGCCCGCCGGGCCATCGTACGTTCTCTGCTCTCACTTGCACCTTCTCATCAGCCGCTGACTCGCCTTCCCTCTGAACAGCAACAAGAAGAAGAAGAAGTCCAGCACGACCAAGCGGCTCAGGGAGGAGGAAGGTGCAGCTTCAGGCTCGGGATCTGGTGGAGAGCGCGAGGGTAGCGCAGCCAAGGAGGAGCGCGACCGCGACGAGTCTCCCTCAACCTCCACTGCCACCTCGCTCTCGGGCAAGACGGAGGCTCAGCGCAAGTTTGAAGAGGTGCAGAAGAAAAGGGTGAGCCATCGTACAGCTTCCGCGTGCTGGGGACAGCGCTGACTCGACTCTGTTACAGCTTCTGGAGAAGGCGGCCAAGCTCGCCAACAAGTCCCACAAGGAGCGAGTCGCAGAGTTCAACGAGAAGCTCGAGGCCATGTCGGAGCACCACGACATCCCTCGTGCGTGCTCTAACCTTGCTCGCCGGTGCTTGGGACCCTCACTGACCTTCGGTTTCTCCCCTCTCTTCTTCCGCGCTCGCTCGCAGGTGTTGGACCCGGTTAAAGTGCTGTGTACTCGATTCACAAGATCCAAAGCAATACTACGATGACTCTACTCGACCATATCAAGGTCGAGAGTCCCGCCGACGCGAATCGTTCTTCGCTCTCGGGCAGCTCTCGCGCCGACTGCTCGCCGTGACTCGCTCGCATCGCTCGCAAGCTTGCTCTCATAGCTGTACCCTCTTTCATTGCTGCTCTTGTTCAGATCTTCTCGCCCGTAACTGGATCGACCTTGATGTACGTCTCGGCGAGTCGCTGCTCCACCCACTTGCCGGCGATGATGGGTTCGTACATCGCGGGGCGCTCTGGCGAGATGCAGGAGGGAAGCACCTCCAAAAGGGTATCGTAGTCCGTGCCAAAGAAGAAGGGCATCGACATCTGTGAGCAGTAGTCCCGGGTCAGCAGCGAAATTGTCGCGCAACCGAGTCTCATCTCGTCTCATCGGCTCACCCTCTCCTTGCCGGTGCGGTTGATGGCTCGGTGGATGGTCGACTTGTAGATGCCGTTTGTCCACCGCTGTAGCTGATCGCCGAGGTTGACGACGACTGTGTGAGGGCGAAGATCAGCTACGAGTCCCGACGCGAAGCTCGGCGCTGGGGCGAGAGGCTCACTCGTTCCGGGGGTTGGAGGAGCTTGGACCCAGTCGCCAGCCGCGTTGAGGACTTGCAACGCTTGTACGTCGCCGTGCTGGCAGAGGAGCGTGAAGCACTCGCTGTTGAGCAGAAAAGCGCGTTAGCAAGAGCTCCGAGCCCGAGACTCGGACGAGGGCAACGGGGAAGCAGGAGGAGGTGGAACGAATACTTGCTAATCCGAGTGCGCGCCGACTTCAGAAGGAGATTCTTGATCAGCCAAGCTCGTACATCGAGGGACAGTTGAGGGACCTACTGCCGATTTCCTTTAGGTCGACATCGCCGAACTGAGGAGCTGGCGACCATTGGGCTATGTCAGTCTTCGCCTGTTGGTGAACGAAAGAAGATACACACTCACGATACGACAACACCCTCATGACCGAGCCCGGGTTGGTGAGGTACTTGTCGAAGTAATCCTCCTCCAAGTCGAGCGAGAGGGCGATGAGTGGGAAGAGCCGCTTGCCGAGAGACATGATGGCATCCCAAGCTGACTCGAGAGCCGGACGGAAGGCAGGAAGGTCCTCAGCAGGAGGCCACAGGTTGCCGCTCTTCTTGCCCTCGCTCAACGCCTGCGAGTCGGAGCCGAGGTCGAACGACTCATGCACGTCTCCTCGCGAGGCCGGGTCGACTTGCTCGCCCATCAAGGGAGCGTAGCCCTTGAACGAGTCGCCCTTGTGCAGGTCGACGAGCATCTTCTTGTCCAGCGGTTGGTCGAAGAAAGCTCGGGCTTGAGTGAAGGCCGTCTCGAGAACCTCCTCGGCGATTCCGTGGTTCTTGATGTAGAAGAAGCCGACTTCGACGCAGGCCTAGAGGTAGAGTAGCAAGTGTTAGAGTCAGCTTTGGTTAGAATCAGCTCTACACCTCTGCAGACGGCAATCTGGAGTAGCGAGCTCGTGGGAAGGCTCACAGCTTGGATCTGTGGGAGAACAAAGTAAGCAAAAAGGTGCAGAAGACTTATCGAGAAGATTCGACTGCTCACCTCGGCCGCCAGACCTTTACGGTCCTCGAGATTGGGCGAGGAGAGAGCCGCGAGGTCGATTACGGGCAGCTCCGTGAAGGCTTTTCCCTCCACGTCGTTAGAGATGAGGGGCTCGCCCAAGCCAGTCTGAAGAGTCGTCATGTCGAGTATCGAGATTGAAGCAGAACGAACGAAGAGGAAGAGCAAGAGAAGCAGATTCGCCCTTCTCCGCCTTCTCCATGGCCTGGCCCGAGCGGGCGCTCTCCGGCAAGCCTTTTTCGGCCGAGCGCGCCTCTGTACACCAATGAGATTGCTTGAAAGCGTAGGGTACTGATCTACTGATATACTGATGCGAAAGTGGAACGGCGCCGAACTAACCCCTCTCGCCTCCTCCCTCCCCTCCGCCACAGCTCATCCTCTATACATTCCAGTCGAACGCGAGGAAGACCCGCCGATGCCCGAGAAGCTACTACCGCTATACATCTGCGGTGGAGGAGCGGAGCCTTCGGTCAAATGCCGAAGACGGTCGGCTGGCTCGGGCTGCGAGACGATGATGGTGGGCTGCTCCCGCTTGACAGACTGACGACGATGCGTGAATCCGGACGAGGAGAAAGATGCCGAGGAGCGAGGGGCGGGGGGACGATTGTACGAGGCGGCGTGGGAGCGAGGCGGGGGAGGAGTTGGAGAGAAGCCAGGGGAAGGAGGCGTTCCGTTTGAGCGGCTGTAATGAGGGAGGCTCTCGAGTTGCTCAATAGCAGCCCGAATGTCCTCGATGTGCTTGCGGTAGCCCGGCCAGCAGAAGCCTGCGCGAAGAAGGAGGTCAATCGAGCTCGGCTGGTTTTCTCAGCGCTGGCTCGAAGGACAGCTCACCTTGACATTGGAGCGCCCTCAGCATCCTAAGAGCAGAAAAAATCGGTCAGTTCAGCGTTAGAGATCACCTCAGGCAACTCACCACCCGAGCTCGCGCACTTTCGAGTCCAAGGTCCAATCCTCGCCCCAGCGCCGATCGCCGCCTCCCCCTTCCCCTTCCTCTTCGGCGCAGGGTACGCTCAACATATGTTGAGCGTATGCAGGCAGATACTCAAATTCGATTCCCGCCTCAAAGATGAGTCCAAGATCATGAGCCGCCTGAAATCGAGGAGAGGGTCAGCAAGTCGGCGCCGAGCTATCGGTCGAGTGCCACCCACGAGCTGACGCGCGACCTCGCGAGTGCCGGAGAGGAAGTAGAAGCTAGATTCAGTCCTCATCTCCTCGAGATCATTGAGGTAGATCGTGTCGTCGGGACCGATGGCGCCGCGAGACCTCGACCGCTGCTCGAAGGCGATCCGCTGTTCGATGTGGCGGTGGATAGCATAGGTGAGGGCTACTCGCATCGAAGCGAGCTCATGGTAGTGATAGGGGTGACTGTTGGCGTCTCCCGAAGCCGCCGAAGCGTCCGCGAATGTCGAAGTCGCCTGCCGACGGCAAGGGTTCAGCTCAAGTCCTTAGTCGGCTCGGAGAGCGAGAGAGGGAAAGTAACGTACGACTGAGGAGCGTTCTATGGCATCCCAGAGGTCAAATACTGCTCCAAAGTCGAGGCGTTTCTTCCTCGGTATCGCTGCAAAAAGCGGAGGGTCAGCTTTGTCGCTGCCGAGACATTTGAGGGCGTTCGAACCGAGACTTACGCCCAGCGACTCGACGACAAAAATCACGAAACGTGTCGTTCAGCTGGCAGAATAGAGCGAAGATGGCCGCGCCTGGCTCGAGCGTCGTCGCCGAAACGAGCTCCTCAAGCGCTCCTTCTGTACGGAGGTGAGCCAGCTCGGGGCACAAGAGCTCCAAGTCGTCCTTTCAGAGCGTTCTGTCAGCTGTAGAGTTCTGGAAGAGAGACAAGGCGCCAACATACCTCCGTCAACATTGGCAGGCGGTGTGCGAAGGCCGAAGACACCGAATCCCGTCTCCAAAGAGCAAGCAAGAGACCGCCATCAACTCGTGAGCTATTCTGGGAGCCGTCGTGAAGAGCCTTGAAGTCTGTCAAAGAGATGATTTGGTCAGCGTGCGACCTTCCACTGAGGCCGAAGAAGGAGGAAAGGGCACGGTCGATGGCGAGAAGAAGGAGGCCACGACCAGCCGAGCGATCCTCCTTCCCCCCTGGAGAGAGCGAAAGAGGTAAGATCCGGCAAGCAATCCAATGGCGCGGAGAAGCGGCTCACAGCACACCAGCAGTTCCAGGGCGAGAAGAGCTTGAGCCGAGAATGATGAGGGTTTGCTGACGAGCTCCGACGTAATGCACTCTTGCGCTCGCATCTGAAGGCTCAGAGCCATGGCGCTCCGTTTCTCGCCCGCCAGACAAAAGTCGAATTGAGGGAAGAGGCTCTGCTCGTAGTCGACGAGCGAAGGAAGTTTGGCGGCGAGACGACCTTCCCGCGAGGTAGGCCCAGGCAGTATCGAACGGTCGTCGGAGAAGCGCGCTGACCAAGCCTTGAGGTAGGTGAAGAGATGAGATGAGCTTTCGAGGCGTCGACGAGGGTCAGAGATGGAGCTCGGCTCACTCTGCAAACCAGTCGCAGTGCCCGAGCATCCGCCTTGAGTCGGTCGAAGGAGGGAGCCACATGGTAAAGGTCGAGGAAGCGATCGAAGTCGATGTAGTCGCTCATTTGGGGATGTACAACCTCCATGAAGGTGCGGAGGAGGTCTGAGGGCAGAGCACCTGTCAGCTGAGGCGAGGCGAGGTACCAACGAGTGAGGAAAAGTGCGCACCGTCCAAAGGAGTGGGAAAGCCGGTACCAGAGAGCTGGGTGTCGTCCTGCCTTGCCATTCTATCCTCCGCTGTCTGGCCGCTTGAGGAAGCCATCGCCGAATCCTGCTCCGATTGCCCGAAGAGGAGCCTGGCCGCGGCGAGCCTCTTTCCTTCGCGCAGCAGAGGCTCTGAATTTCGTTTGCGCTGCACGATATAGTCCGACGTGCACCTGCGAGCGACCATCAGCTTTGTTCGCCTTCCTCTCGAGGATGGACGTACTGGATCCCTTTCTTTGTACACCGCCCACACATCTCATCTTCGTTCCCTTCCTCCCTATCACATCTCACTCGTCTGCGGGAAAGGGAACATAAAAGCACAAACCGGTCAGCACAAGCTCAAGCCCCCGGCTCCTCAATCGCTTGCAGCAGCTCGAACTCGCCTCAATCGACAGCTGTCGCAGCTCTGCAGACTCAGATGGTCAGCAAAAGTCTCCATTAGATGCTGCTCTGCTCCGAGTTGAGCTCACTACTAGCTGTTGATACGATCAAAGGTCATCGTCAGCTCGATTTGACTGCTCGGAGGAGGAGGAAAGGGGAGGGGCATACCTGCCGTCTACTCAGCTTGACTTTGCCATTGTCCCGCTTCTCTTTCGAAGGAGAGCTGGCTGAGCGAGTCGACATGTCGAGCCAGAGACGAGGCGGAGAACAACAGAAAGACGTGCGCCGAGCACGCTCCTCTTGCCTCCGCGTCGTTTCCCCTCGTCACCACGAGTCGTCTACAGCAGCTCCGAGAGCAAGAAACACGGCCCGAACGAATGCTCAGCAGCACGTAGGCTTGCACCGGAAGTTCAGTCCGGCCAGCGGGGAGGGAAAGGGGGGTTGACTGCTGCAGCGTACGGGCAGAGGCGACGACGGCATAGCTGCCACGCTCGGGGAATATGAAAGAGCTACAGGTGAGTTGTTTGAGCTACACGAGCGTTTCTGTACCCCTACAGCTGATCCCTCGGTGCTCGTCGCCTCCGGAGCCCAACTCTTTCGTCAAGCCGTACTTTGGCCCTTGATATGTTATCGCTTTTGACTCCGCGATAAAGGTCCAAGCCGAGTCGCCTGCATTTCGGCAGAAACTTGCCTTGACCGAAGGACCGGCGGGTTTTGATTCCCCTTCGCGGCATCCTGGACTTTTTCGCCCTTCTCGCTCTCCTTCCTCATCGCATTGCACCGCTCCTAGCAGCAGTAGTAATTCATACACCTCTTTCTCCCGCGACCGCTTGCCTCTCCACCCAACATGTCGTCAACTGGAACCTCCACGCCCGCCGGAGGACTTGACGCCTCGCTCCTCAAAATCACTCGCAACCCGGTACCAGGCGTCCTCCCTCCCTCCAACACGCTCGTATTTGGTCAAACACCGACAGACCATATGCTCACCATCGAGTGGAACCTCGAGACTGGCTTCGAGGCGCCCGAGATCAAGCCCTATGGTCCTCTCTCTCTCGACCCTTCTGCTTCGGTCCTGCACTACAGCACGACCATGTTTGAGGGTATGAAGGTAAATGGACTACGACTGCACCCCTCGGAAGCTCGCTGACGACTAATGTTCTCCGTATAGGCTTACAAGGACAAGAACGGCGTCGCTCGTCTCTTCCGCCCGAATAAGGTGCGCTGAGGCTGCAACTCTGGGAGGTCGCTCCTCGCTCACAGCTACCTCCTTCCACAGAACATGGAGCGCTTCAACGACGGCGCCGCTCGCATGGGATTCCCCGCCGTGGATGGAGAGGTGTTCACCGAGCTCATCAAAAAGCTTGTCTCCATCGACGAGCACTGGATTCCCACCGACCCTGGATGCTCCATGTACATCCGGCCGACGATGATTGGTACCAAGGCCGGCCTCGGAGTCACGGCGTCGACTTCGGCTCTCCTCTATGTAATGTGAGCCGAGCTTTCCCTCTTCTCGACCCTCTTCTGGACACCGATCGCTGACCAACCGCACTTCGTAGTCTCTCGCCCGCTGGACCCTACTATGCGAGCGGCCGGAAACCAATCTCCCTCCTCGCCTCGACCGAGCACACTCGCGCCTTCCCTGGAGGGACTGGCAATCGAAAATTTGGCCTTAACTACGCCGGCGGCATCGTTCCTCAAACCCAAGCAGCCAAGCTGGGCTACAATCAAATCCTCTGGCTCCTCGGCGAGCGGCACATGCTTACTGAGGTTCGTTTTCTCTCTGCGCTGAGCTTCGTTCCCACTCTGCGCCGAGCTACTCTGCGCCGAGCTACTCTGCGCCGAGCTACTCTGCGCCGAGCTACTCTGCGCCGAGCTACTTTGCGCCGAGCTAGTGACTGCCCGCTAACCCAGCTCCACCTCACAGGTCGGTATGATGAACCTCTTCGTCTCCTTCCGCCGCCCCGATGGTACCGTGGAGCTCGTTACCCCTCCGCTCGCCGACTTGATCCTCCCAGGAGTGACTCGCGACTCGGTCCTCTGCCTCGCTCGCGCCCACGCCGACCCCACCACCCCCTTCCGCATCGCTGGATTCCCCGAGAAGCTCGTCGTTTCGGAGCGTGAGCTGTTCATGTCGGATGTCGTCGCCGACGTCGCCAACGAGGAGATCTTCGGCACCGGAACGGCGGCCATTCTCCTCGCTGTTGAGCGCATCGGCTACATGAACTCGGATCTCAAGATCCCTACGGGTCCTGGAGGTATGGGTCCTCTCGCTACAGCTCTTCTGCGGGAAATCGAGGGCAGGCAGATTGGCGAGATTGAGTCCGAGTGGTCGGTCGTGGTTTAGATGGTCCGAATCGTCGTCAAAGAGGGCATGTGGTTGGAGTGGCATCGTAGATTTACCTGTAGTGCTAGAATAATACCTTAGACATTTTCTGCCCCACCTTCGCCGACCCTGCTGGACCTTCGCGAGCCAGCTGTCATCGGGTTGCTCGCTCGCTCGCTGTTCTTGCTCCCCCCATATCGCTCGATTTCACTACAACTCAACTTGCAGCAGGGATGGCGACTCAACAAGCGACCCCTCCCAGCGAGACGCTCCCCCTTCCTATCCCTAGTAATAGCAGCAGTGGCACCTCCCCACACACTTCGCGCTCGCAAGATGACCTCGCGCTTCGCTGCCGTCAGCTCGCTCGCTCGTTCGGCCACGGCGCTGTCGTTGAGCAGCAGTTTGGTAGTCAAGGCAATACGAGGGATTCGCATTCGCATTCGCCCCTTCGCGCCTCTCCCAATACCTCCCCAGCTCGTTCCCCTCGCCTCGCTTCGTCGCTGTTCCCTCTCTCGCCGACCGGGAAGATTCAACCGCCTCTCTCGCCCTCGTCGTCGACGTATCCTACCCCCGAGGGATCTTTCATCCTCACCGAGATTATGGAGGAGGAGGGAGGCGACGATCCGAGCAGACGCATCGCAGCGCCCAGCAGCAACAGCGGCGCGCTCTCCGACACCGACGTCTCAGACATGGAGCAGGGAGCGAAGGGAAGGCAAGGAAGTCGTACTGGATCGCGCATGACTGCTTTGAACAGCCTCAAGCTCGGCGGCGAGAGTGAGTGGTCGTCTCCCCCCCCGCGATCTCCTTCTGGAGCCCAATCTCGCACTTTGGCTGACTTTCCCTCTTCGACGGCAGACTTGGACGAGGCGTTGCTTCGCTCTTCTCTCAGGGATGGCGTTTCGCACTTTGAGCTCGACATCTGGCTCGTCGACGGCGAGTTGCTCGTGAGCTGATGACCTCGCTTCGCCACTTCGCCACTTCGCTCGGCGCTGACCTTTTTCTCGTACAGGTTGGACCCGATCAGGCCACCCTGTCTCCGGAGAATACTCTGTCCTCGATGTACATCGGTAGGTGACGAAGGCAGAGTGTCACTCGTTGAGGATTCGCGCTCATCTCGGCTCGGACTTGGCAGAGCCCCTCCTCAACATCCTCAACATCCAGCAGCCTCCTACGCCTTCCACCGGCAGCTTCTCTCACCACCGCCGTCGCAGCTCTTCCGGCGCCTCGGCCAACCATCCCTTCCCCACCTACCTGCACCAGCCCTTGCTCCTCCTCATCGACTTCAAAACCTCGCCCGAGATGTCGCTCCAATTCCTCCTCCACTTTGTCGACCCCCTCCACGACGCCTTGCTCCTCACCACCTACTGCGCCAATTCTCACCTCTACACCCCTGGCCTCATCACCATCGTGTGCGCCGGCGCCGACGCCGCGACGAGGGAGGCGATCAACTGCATGTCGCCTCGCTTCGTCTTTGCCGCCGCTTCCATCGCCGAGGAGGAGGACGACAAAATGGAGGGTAAGGAAGCGACTCCCATTGCCGTCGGAGAGCTCGGAGAGGCGGTGGGTTGGGACGGTGAGAGCGAGTTGAGCGAGGAGCAGAAGATGAGGGTGAGGGATCAAGTCGACCGCGCGCATGCGAAGGGCATGAAGGTCTTCTATCGTGGACTGAACAAGTTAGTTGAGTTCTGCACCCCTCCTCGAGCCGAGCTGATTTCGTTCTCGCTTCGACAGGGACAATAGCGAGCATCTCAAGGAGGACCTCCGCGCCGAGGGCGTCGACTACCTCTGAAAGGGAGAAGGGGAACCGGATTGCACCCTCTTCTTGTTGTACAAACTTCTTGTCGTCTGTTTTAGCGCTCTATACACTCAGCTTGCGCAGTATTATCGTTTTTCGTGCCCCATTCTCCCGAGTCCGAGAGCGACAGCGCTTCGCCAGCCTAGTCGAAGGGGACATTGACGAGAACAACAGGTACTGATTCACGGAGAAAGACAACTATATGCTCTACTGCGACCGGACAGATCTATCCCTCGAGCTCTACTCCATCACTTCGGCAGCCATAACGGCGACCGACTCGGTTTCCCCGGGAAGGATTGCACCGACGTTTTGCGCCTTGGCAAGATAGGTTTGCCATGCGAGTGCAAAGATGTTGAGGAAAGGTGGGCGGGCGTAAACGGGGAGGACCGAGAGGGAGACCAAATTGGCTGGTCCGAACAGCGCCCACTGCTTCAACACCGTCGGCCATAGTCGTTCGCTCAGGCGCTCGTGGATGCCCTGCATCTGTGGCGTCGACTTCCATGGACGGCCTTCCATCGTTCCCTGCGAGGCGTAGAATAGGCATGTTGCGAAGGGCGAAAAGAAGACGGCGTCGGTGACGACTCGTGCGGTGACGGCTGAACAGCGAGGCGAAAGCGACGATGTGCAGATGGAAAGATTGAAGAGGAGTGGGAAGAAGAGGAAAGGGAAAGGGAAGAGGGCAATAGGTCAGCTTCAGCATTCGGCAGCGACCATCAACCATGCGAGGCGGGCGAGCCTGAAGGAGTCAGGGGACATAGATGAAAGTGTTGTTCCTCAAATCGTGAGACGATCGGACATATCGGTAACAGCTGATCATGTTCTTCATCATTCCTTCTTCAGGCGCCCGCCAAAATGCCATTCTCGGCGTTCGAGGAAGGGAGAAGCAACTCACTGCTCCATCGTCCGCGCAGCTTGATGAGGTTGAGAGCCGCATGCCAACGATTGGCGATGGGCGCAAAGATGATACCGCCGTAGACGATCAGGCGCCGAGTCCTGTAAGCCTCGTGCTCGCTCAGCTCCTTGCCCTCGATGGCGTGTTGGGCGATGCAGGATCCCAGACCACTCATGACGCCTCCGGTCGCCATTTGAGTGGGTAGGGTGTACTTTTGGAGCAAATTGACTGTAGGTCGCAAACAAGAGTCAACATCTCTTCAACCGGAGAACGCTTCGAGTCAACACCTCTGCTCTTCCTCCAGAGCACTGACAGCGCTCCAGACACTGCACGAGATCGATCTTTAGACTCACCATATCCTCTGAACAAGAACGCCATCGTGCAGAGAAGGCTTTGAGCGCCGGGCGCGCCGTCCCTCGACCGGAAAGTTTTGAGAGAGCGGCGGAAGGCGGGCGAGGCGAGTTGAGTGATGTAGGGAGCAGAGGGGCGCGTATGCGCTCTAAGGGGTGCCGAAGCGTCTAAGGGACAAGCCCGGGGTATCAAAGTCGAGGAGAGAAAAGACGAGCAAGTTGAGGAAGGAAAGTGAGAAGCGAAAGGCCGCGGCAGAGAGATGTCAAGCGACAGAAAGGAGGCATCGCGCTCTTGCAAGCTCTCATTTAGACAGCAGCAGTGGTAACAATGCAGTACCTGCTGAGCGTTCCACTCTTAAGCTTCCTCGACCTTGAGCAGAGCCCTCTCAAGCGCATCCCAATCCCGAGCCCACGCTCCCTTGGGATCAAATGGTTGTCCAGTAGGTCCTCGCTTGACGGCAAGTGAATACGTTGCTCGGTCTCCCTCGATGAGGATGGGCGAATGAGAGAGGCCGCCGCCTTTGGTCCAGGGGTTCCTTGGCTTCCTCGCCCGAGCAGGCGCAATGAACGTCTTCTTGAGGTGTCGAAGGAAGGTGGAAACGGGCTGTGATAGCTGAGAAAAATCAGCACGGTTCCGTGTACTTCGACAGCTCCAAGAGCTCGTCGATGGAGCAGCAAACAACCTCGGCGCCGAGCAGGGCGGCAGGGCGAAGGCTTACATCCGAGCGAAGAGGACGTTCCGGTTCCTTGTAGTCGATAGGGTGGTAAGATTGCGGTCTGTCAGAGATGGGACCGAGAAGATGGATCGACTCGAGGCTGACTGTCCGAGGCGAGAGGCCGGGCAGCTTGGTGATGGGCGAGTGGATGGTGACGAGGGCGTCGCGAGGGAAGGGAGCGCGAGAAGTAGAGTCAAGTGCTCGGCGCATGGTGAGCTTGGTGACGATGCTGTAAAACGCAGGGTGAGCTTCGTCAAGGGGAGGAAAGAGAGAGCTTGACGTACCGACCAGGCGCGACAGAGCCCCACCAGATGAGTCCTCCAGCGATACCGATAAAACCGCCGGCAAAGGTGTATCGCTTCCAAGCAGGAGCGAGCTCGTACTCCTCCGTCTCTCTGCGCGAGTTGGTGAGGATCAGTGAACGCTCGGCGATGTGGTAAAGCGCGAAAGGCTCACTTGTTGTAGTCGGCGAGTCCCACACGGGCAGCGTCGGCGCCAGTGATGGCAAAGACGGACATGACAAAGCAGACCGAAAGGACGAGAGGGACGTTGAAGGGTGGGTTGGCAGTGAAAATGGTCTCCTCCTCGCCGTAGCCCTGGTACTCGCGCTGGCGCTCCTCTGCTTGGCGCTCCTCGATACTGGGGAAAGCTCGTGGCTCTTCGACGACGGGACCAGCTGCGAACGTTGCGAACGGTGGGGACGATGAGCGCTGCTCGGCGAAAGCTCGGCGGAGACTTACCAGTATCCCTGCCCTCTACGACCTCTCCAGCGGGGTAAGCTTCCTTGCTAGCACCCACTCCGGTACCCCTCAGCTCCTCCTTGCCTTCCACCACAGGTTCAGGCTCGAGCAGGCCGCCCTGGGACTCGAGCATCTGCCTCTCAACGCTCTCGGCGGCCGAGGGGCGCACAGGCAGCTCCTTGGACTGTCCACCGACTACCTCGTCCGGAGAGTAAAGCCTGCTGCTGGCTCCTACACCAGTACCGCGAAGAGCGTTACTCGTCAGCGGGGCGGGCGATGGACGAAGTTTACGACCTTTGCTGGCTTTGGAAGCTGCTAGGGTGGAGGTGGAGAAGGTGCGGCAGGTGGGCGCGAGCTTCGAAAGAGTTACACGCTGCATTTTGAGAGTCGAGGTAAGGACGAGTGAGTTGCAAGAGCGAAAGAGTCGCGTCTCGCTCTTCCCTTCTTGCCTCTCGCTGCTTCGGCTTCCTTCGCCCTCAGGGTGAGTCTTCACAAACTGCAGCTCAACAGACGATAGCTCACAGTCACCGACTGCTCCTACAGGTCTCCATCAGTCTTCCTGGAGACGCTTCACCCTCGTCATCGTCCTCCAACGAGCAGCGCTCTCCCCGCCTGAGAAGACGTCCTACAGCGTCATGTTCCGCCATGTTCGCAAACTCTGGATGTTCACACTAGCCAACACACAATCAGTCGTCACCATCCTCACCGCTTTAGCCATCCTTCGCATCCGCACGGCTCATTCGCTTTACTTTGGCGCTGGGACTCTCGTCGCTGCTTTCTCTGGTGAGCTACAGGTCTCAGCTGGAAACAGTCAGAGCTGACTCCTTCACTGCAACCACAGCCAAGATCCTCAAGAAGTTTATTCGTCAACCTCGCCCCGTCGGCGCTCGCAAGTACGAGAAGACCTACGGCATGCCCTCGACACACTCCTCCTCCATCTCCTTCTTCGGCACCTACCTCTCCCTCTCTTCCCTCTTCCTTCCTCTCCACCCGCGCGTCACCTCTCTCATCCCTTTCTACTCCCTCATGGCGCCCCTCGGCCCCGGAGCCGTCGAATCGTCCTTCTGGCGCAGCTTCCTCGCTCATTGGGGCGAAATGGCCACCAGGATTGGCATGGCAGTCTTCTTTCTTGCCGGCGCTGGCTCGGTGTGCTGGAGTCGAGTGCGGTTGGGACACCACACGAGGGCTCAAGTCATCGTCGGCATCTCGCTCGGCTCGGCAGTCGCGATCTGCTGGCTAGTGTTGTGGCTGGGAGTGACCGAGACGGGGTCGCTATCTGGGGTCAACATCTCTAGTATCAGTACGAGGCTGCCGGGATGGGTACTGGGTGGAGTCAAGGAGCAAGGAGCCGTTTGGGAGAGGGCGGTCGAGGATGCTGTTTTTGTAGCGGTGGAGGCATGGCACGATGGGCGATGGGAAGGCTTGAAGACGTTGCGGAGGTTCCCGATAGCTGAACTCTAGCCATGTATGCCTTCAAACGCTGTTATTCGACATCGCTTTCCCGCCGCCGAGCCGCTGTCGCCATGCTTGCTTGCCACTCTTTCCTGATGTCTCGCAAAACTCGACTCGCAGCGCTTCTCATTGACCGCATTTGCACTCCTACTGCCTGCTCGTGCTCGCCTTCACCTTTTCTCCTTTCGCCTCTTTGGGCTCCCGAGACGCTCGACCGAACTGGTCGGCGAGTGGTTTTGTGCAAGCGAGAGGAGAGCGTGGCAGCGCATGAACTGAACGGAGGACGAGGCATAGCTCTTTCAAATCCTTTGAACACCCTTCTAGATGGTCACATAACGAGTCGGATGGTCTCGGCGAAGCCTCTCTGCTCTTAAAGATCTTGAAGACAGCTCTTGCAATCAAGAACTCAGAATCAAGCTGTAGGCTATATTCCTCTCGTCAATTCTTCACTATCAAGCTGCAGCTCAGGCCTATCTGACGAGTTTAGTCGGCGAAGATTAGAGCCAAGTCCTCGGCGAGCTGCTTGCTGTTCTTCTCCTTGCCTCCCTTGCCCAACGCGCCGTTGATGACTCGAGTCTTGCGCTCTTGCAGCTGTAGTAGCGCAGGAAAAGGAGATCAGCGAGACTCTTTCCGAATACAAGGAGGGAGAAGGCGACGTACGGCGATCATCTTGTCGTCGATGGACTTGTCGACGAGGAAGCGAGTCACGTAGACTTCTCGGGTCTGGCCGAAACGGTGGGTCCGATCGATGGCTTGGTTCTCCACCGCACCTGATATAAAGTAAGAGCAAGCAGGAGAAGCGGCAAGGGAAGGAGGGAGAGCGGAAGGCTGGTCAGCTCGGCTCGCTCTTCGACGGAGAGAAGACTCACTGTTCCACCAAGCGTCCATCAAGTAGACGTGAGTAGCGGCGATGAGATTCAGACCGACTCCTCCAGCCTTGAGCGAAGCGAGCATGATGCACGAATTGTCCGAGTTGGTGAACCTGTGGACGACCTTCTGACGAGCCTTCTGCGACATGGCGCCATCGAGTCGAACGTAGCTGTGTGAGGAAGGGAAAAGGTCAGCTCGAGCTGCTTCGACTTCGGCGAAGAAGAGAGAGCGAAGCGAGTCGACTCACGAGAAGCGCTCGCGGTTCATGACGCGCTCGATGAGGTCGAGGAAGCCGGTGAACTGCAAGAAGAGACTCGGAGAGTCAGCCTATGATTCCTGGAGCTGATCATAACTCGGCAAGCTCACCTGCGAGAAGACGACGGCCTTAAGGTCGGGGTCCTTCTCCCTCGCCGCGTTCAAGCTAGCGACGAGCGCATCCAGCTTGGTCGACGACTTGAAATCGTTCCTCAACAAGGCAACCCCTCCACCCTCCTTCTCGCCTTTGACATCGCCGCTTGTGCCCGCCTTCTCCTTCTCCTGCTTCCTCCTCTCCCTCTCGTCCTCCTCATCCGTGCTATCCATATCGCCGAGCGTATCGCTTCCTGCCTCAAACATCAACTGCGAACTCTTCTTGACGCTAGGAGGAGGTTCGTCGTCGTCGTCGGAATCCTCGTCGGTCGTCGTAGCAGGACGTTTGCCCTTGCCCTTGGAAGTCGAGGCGACGGGCTTCTTCTTCTTGGGCGTCGCAGGCTTGCTGTCCTCCTCGTCCGAGCTGTCGAGGATGGTGAGGACCGTCTGGGAAGACTTGATGTCTTGCGAGGAGGAGGCGGCGACGGTGGAGACGGTGAAGGCGGGTTTGGCTTTCGCCTTGCCTTTGCCTTTGCCCTTGTCGGCGATGGGAGCAGGGAAGTTGGGCGTACGGCGAGCGAGCTGAGCGGTGGTGGGCTTTTTCTGGAACCCTCCATCCTGGAGCTCGAGGATGTGGCGCTCGGTGAAGGGGCCGTGGTTGCAGGCGGGGCAGCGAGGCTGCGGGGAGAAAGGAAGGGTCAGCAAAAGAGGAGGAGCGAGAGGTACCTCGTCGACGCACCTCATCGCCGCGCTCCTCGGCTTGGCTGAAGTAATCGAGCACGCAGGCTTTGCAGCCCGAGTGGAAGCAGCCGGGGAGGTAGACTCGCTCCTCGGGAGCCTATACGAGGTTGGCAGAGGTCAGCTGAGCACACTACTGAGATGGTCGAGAACTCCAACTCACGTCCAAGCAAACCATGCACATCTCCTCCTCCCCATCTCCCTCGCCCAACATGCCCTCGAGCACGCCCTTCGCAAAACTGCCCCTCCCATCGGCCGCTCCCCCATACTGCACGATCAGATCCCTGATCGCCTTCTCGTCCAAATCGCCCTCCTTCTGCGCGGCGGTCCGGCCCTTGAGGAGCGAGTTGGCCTTGAGGTTGGTGTTGAGGCGGTTGAGGACGAGTTGAGGGTGCAGGACGGCTTGGCGGAGGCGCATGAGGATCGAGAAGATGGCGGTGACGTGTCTGATGGTAGTGAGGGTGGTGGTGGAGGAGAAGAGTAGCGATGCGAGAGCAAGAGCAAGAGCGCAAGTCAGCGGCCGGTCGAACGAGAGCGTGAGCGCCGAGGTGGACCAAGAACTCACTGCAAGACGGTTCCCTCCTGCGCATAGCCCAAGAACAGACTCTTGGCGTTCTTGTACAAAGCGTCGTAGATCTCGCGCTCCTCCTGGGTGAACTCGAGGTACTTGATGTCGATGTGCTTGGGCGGGAGCGAGACGATGGGCTTGCCAGTTTTGTCGAGCATCTTCTTCTCGCGGCGGAGGACTGTGTGAGAAGAGAAGAAAGCGTTAGTAAGATCAGGAAGAGGGGGGAGAGGAAAGATAGAGGAGGGGAAAGCGAGGAGAGAGGCCGAGAGAGAGAATCGCAACAGGCCGACGAGCGAGCGAGCCGAGGTAGGAAGAAGGTGACCAGCTCACGGATACTCTCCAGCACGACCTGAATGACCTCGATGGCCTTGGGATCCTTCTTCTCGAAGGGCACGGTGACGAACGAGCGGAAGAAAGCAAACTCTCCCCAAGGCTCGAGGCGGAGGAAGTGGAGGAGCGAGTATAGGTCCTCGAGGCGGCTGTGGAAAGACGGGTGTGAGCAATCGAGACGAGAAAGTGAAAAGAAAGTGACGGAAGGGGCGGGAGAGACTCACTTCACGATTGGCGTGCCCGTGAGAGCCCAACGACGAGAAGCCTCGAGCGCCGAAGCAGCCTTGGCGTTCTGCGTGTCGCGCTTCTTGATGAGGTGAGCCTCGTCGAGAACTGTATGCGTGAGACAAAAGAGTGTGAGCTTCAACCTGCTTCATCGTTTCTCGTCTGCGACGAGCAAAGACTCGAGCCCGAAGACTCACCGACCCTGAACCACTTGACGCCATAGAGGCCCTTCTTTTTGCTGCTCCTCTGGCTTCTAGCCTTATCGTCTTTGGCTTCCTGATCCTCCTTCTTGACCTTGCTCTTGCCCTTGTCGTCGGACGTCGAAGCGGCGGCCGCTTTGGCCTTCTTCGGCGGTTCGAGCCCGGCGTTCTTGTAGTCGCTCACGAGTGTTCCGTAGCTGCACGGTGGGGAGGTGGCAGTTAGTATGTGTCGTGGGAGAGGAGAGCGAACCCCAGCTCACCTCGTAACGACGACCTGAACTCCTCCCTCAATCTCCTCCCTCACATTCGTCCTCTTGTTCCCATAGTACAGCAAAACCGACATGCCCTCCCTCCCTGCACTCCTCTCCAACTCCTCACACCACTGACTCAACAGCGTCATAGGGGCCACCACGAGCGTCGCGGTCGGCGCATCAGGCCGGAGCTTCTTCTGACCTGCCGCCGAATCGCCCAGTCGAGTCGATTTGGAGAGGCCGCCAGAGGTGCCGAGGCGGGATTGGGTGGGTGCGCCGGGTTTGGATACGGGGATGCGAGCTTTCTTTTTTGGTGGTGGGGTGGAAATGTCGAGAGGGGAGGAGGTGAGGTCGCCGTCGTTGTCGTTGTCGGAGACTTCGGAGACGTCCGAGTAGAGTTCGGTGGGAGAGGCATCGAAGGGCGTGGTGGTGTGGATGCTGTTCGAAGAAGTGGAAGGGAGCGAGAATCAGCGAGGGAGCGCGAGGGCGATAGCGAGAGCCGGAAAACGAACAGCGAGGCGACCATAATCGTCTTTCCGAGTCCCATCTCGTCGGCGAGGATACCTCCACGGCACTTGTTTGACGCCTTGGGGAAGTCGAGGCTCATCTCGCCTGTCAAGGATAGAGCAGCCGCGTCAGCTGGGTTCCATCCTCGCCCTCGGTCCTTCTCTTCGACTCACCAGAGTAGGGGTTGTAGTAGAACGGCTCGTCCTCCATGTTAACATCTCCGCTACCATCGGGCTTGCTGGGGAAGCGATACTCCTCCCAGAGCGGGTGCATCGACATGTCTTCGCGAGCATCCTCGTCGCCGACCTCCATCGAGGACATCCATTTGAGGGCTTGCTTTTGGTCTGCGAGGGGAGGACAGAGTGGGAGCGAGTCCGATTTCAGTGGATGGAGGGAAAGAGGGGAAGAGGGAAGGACGAACAGCCGCGGAGGGAGAGGGCGAAGGAAGGAGCGGGCTCCATCTCGGGCAGGTTGGCGTCGTTCTTGACGGCCTTCTTGTCTGTGAGCGATAAGACGAGAGGTCAGATACATCCTTGAGATATCGTAACGGAGGAGCAGTCCACTCACAGACCATGTTGAGCTGCATCTCGCTCATCTCCTCCCCCTCCTCATCCTCTCCCTCCCCACTCTTCGGACTTTTCTTCCTCGCCCTACCAGCATCATACTTCTCCAACAACCCCCTCCTACTCTGCGACGACCCCGCCTTGCCCTTCCCCTTGCCCTTTCCATCCTTCCCCACCGGATCCTTGCCGAGCGCGACGGGCTGCAAGCCAGTCTTGTCGAACAGGCGATTGAGAGCAGCCTTGCGCTGTCGGAGCATCTTTTCGTGATCCGTCTCCTTGAGATCGTCGTGGATGCCCTTCTTGGTGAGGGTCGCGGGGTCGGGCGCGCGAGGGAGGTTCGAGTCGGCGAAGGCGCGGCGAGAGATGGAGGGAGTGAGGGAGAGGAGGATCGAGTCGCCTGTTAATATGAGAAGCGAGGAGGATCAGTAATGGCGCTCGGAGAACGAGAAAGAGCAACGCCGAAGCTCGGCTCACCAGATTTGAAGCCCTTGGGCACGTCGATACTCGTCCCCTCAAACTCGATCATGTCCAAATCCAACAGCTTGCTCATCCACACGGCATCCACCTCGCCAACTCGGCCTACTTCGATGTCCTTGGCGTTGTGAAAGCGAACGATGGTATCCTCCTTCTTGCTCGCCTTCTTGCCCGGCGGTGGCGGTTGGGGTTTGGAGCGGTGGATAAAGATCTTTTCGTTGGGCGAGAGCTTGCAGAAGGGCCCCGAGGAGCGGAGAGCGTAGCCTTCGACGAGGATGTCTGCGAGGGAGTAGCGACGCGTGAGTTCGACGCGCCTAAGGTGGCGAATTGGAGGCGAGCAGAACTGACCACCAAAGGAGTGTGTGTCCCAAGTCGACTCTTTGCCTTTACCCTTCTTGCTGGGCCGTTGTTGAAGCTGGAGCTGTACCTGTGCATCCTCGTCGTCGTCGTCGTCGGAATCGTCGCTGATGGTCATTGCCTGCGAGTCGGAGGAAGGGGTGGCTGCTGGCTTCTCTGAGATGATGACGAGATCGTCCTTGTCTTCGTCTGAATTTGAATCTGTATCGGAATCCTGGGCCGAGAAGAAGCCTCGATTGGCTGGAGCTGCAGGTGGTTGAGGAGGAGGGGGAGCGGGAGGTGGTGGAGGCGAGTCAGGGCGGAAGAGGGGAGTTGCCATCCTGAAGCGAGCGTTGAGTAGCTGTAGCCTTGTAGAAAGAAAGCTGTAGCCTTGTAGAGAGACGAGTGAAGCCTGGGAAGAGTTGAACCCGTTGGAGCGAGACGCGAGACGCGACTTGAGCTTCATCCTGTACGCTCATGTCGCTCGAGTTTGCAATCGCTCAGGCGTGGGGGACGACTGCACTACAATTGGACAAACCTGCAACTGCCATCCCTCAGGTGAGTTCAGCACCCTGCTTCCCTACAACTCTCTCTCTCTCTCTCTCAACTCGCTTCTCCCTCTCCGCTCTCAGGCTTGGCACACGGCTACATCTCATCTCAACCCGCACACCTTGGCTCATTCGACTACAGGAGATTATCGTCCTCCTGCTGCCGTCACCGCCGCCGTACTCACCCTCAAAGAAGCCAACTTGAGGGACGACCTCCTCACTACTTACCTCGGTGCGCCTCGTTCTGCCTCCCTCTCTGGCCTCGGCTGACCTTTACATACACAACAGAATCCATCAAAGCTTCCTTCTCTCTCGTTCAGGCCGATGTACTGGCCTTTCTCGACCAGTTTGAGGTGCGCTACCTCCTCCCCCCCCCCCCCCTCTTCGCCGACGCGCCGGTGGAGCTGACCATCTGCTCATCGTACACAGGCTCGTAAGGGAGATGATGAGGAGCAGCTCTACATCGTCAGCTCCCTCCTGCAGCGAATAGGATTCTGGATCCACGCCTGGCAGCAGCCCATCGCCTACTTCTGGCAGTGAGCTTCGCCTTGGTCCCTCTTTCCATGTTCGATTCCAGAGCTGACCCTTCCCTCCTTCTCGTCCATCTCCTTCCCACTCGCCTCCTCACACTTTCAGATCCACCTCGCCAATCCTCTCCTACCGCCGAACCTTCCTCTCCTGCCTCTACTCGACCCTCCCTCCCACCTTCCCCCCCGCTCTCACGCACTACCTCCGACATCTCCTCCACTCCACCACTCCCGAACCACCACACAGCTTCGAACACCCTCTCGCCATGCCCACCCTCCTCACCCTCCTCGACCGATTCGACCCCCTCCTCTTCGGCCTCATCTACGAAGAGATTGAGAACCGCGTGGAGCAGACTTGTCGAGCAGAGTTTGAGGAGCCGAAATTGGTCGAAGTGCTCGAGTGGTTGCAAGGGCCCGTGACGTCTTGGGTCACTGGCGTTTATGAGAAGAATGTCGAGGGGGGAACGGAGGAGGCGAAGAAGCTGTTGAAGCCGACGTTTACGAGGTTCGAGTATCATGTGCACAAGACGATGGTGTTGCTGAGGTGAGCTTTAGCGTTCTGCGCGAGTGGAGTCACAGCTGACCCCGCTTTGACAGGTCCACCGAGCTCTTCGACATCATCGTCGATTTTCCCGCCTCAACACCAGCGCTCGAGGACATCAAGGTGGGCTCTTCCTACTCCTCCCTCTGGTCTACGTGTACAGCGCGCTCACCTTCTACGCCTCCAGACCTGCCTCTCCAAGACCGACCTGCGCGCCCACCTCGTCAACTCGCTCCGCTCACTCATGGATCGTCGTCTCCTTCACCCCGGCGCCGACACCAAGGACATCATCACCCAGTACATCGCGACCATCAAGTGCTTGCGAATCCTCGACCCGGCGGGTGTGCTGCTCAGTAGGGTGGCCGATCCCATTCGGCGATATCTCAGGTTCGTCGTCGCTTCTGTGCTTCTCGCGTGGCCCTCGCTCGACCACTCACACTCCGTCGTTGAACCAAACAGATCTCGAGATGACACGATCCGCTGCATCGTCTCTCGGCTGATGGAGGAGGAGAACGCCTTGGCCGAGGAGTTTGCCGCGAGCGATGCGAGACCGGTACAGGACGCCAAGGACGCCGCCGAGAACTTCAACGATCCGAAATGGGTGCCCGATCCTGTTGATGCGCCACCAGGTGAGCTGTCGCGCGCCGCCGTTTCTTGCCCGCCGCTTGCTGCCCAGTTCGAGTCGAGAGGGAGGGGAGCTGACACAACTTTGATATGTTGCAGAGTTCCGCAAGTCCAAGTCCGCCGATATCATCCAGCTTCTCGTCAGCATTTACGACACCAAGGACGTCTTCATCAAGGAGTTGCAGGTCCTTCTAGCGCAGAGGTTGCTCGCCGTCAAGGATTACGAACTGGATCGGGAGGTCAGTTGGTCGGGACTTGATCTCGTCATCTCCCTGCACACTTCAACATGCTCGCTGACCTGCCTTCACGCCCCGCAGATCAAGAATGTGGAAATCTTCAAACTTCGGTTCGGCGATGCCGCGCTCGCTGGGTGCGAAGTTATGATCAAGGATCTGCAAGACTCCAAGAGGATAGATACGAGGGTGCACGATCGCAACCAGGTGCGTCAGACCTTCTCTCGGCTCTCTTCTCCGCGTTCTCTCGTAGCGCCGAGCATGGCGTGCAGCTCGGAGGGACTTCGCTAACCCTCCTCGACGTGCAGGGTCTACCACTACACGCCACCATCGTCTCCCGTCTCTTCTGGCCCTCCTTCCAGCCCGCACCTCTCAAGCTCCCCGGCCAACTCGGCCGGTTCGTCCTTCACCTCCTTCGTCCCATCGCTCTTATCCCGACTCAGACTAACATCCCTCTCTTCCGCCTCCTTTACAGCGCGCAATCGGAATACGAAAAGTCTTTCGTCCACCAGAAGCCGGACAAGAAGCTCCGATGGCTACCTCAGCTTGGGACGATTAATCTGACGATCGAGCTCAAGGACCGAACGCTTCAGCTCGACGTCTCGCCGCTGCAAGCTTCCTTGCTGGAGCTGTTCAATCAGGAGGGTGCGTCTTGCTCTATTTGTGCTCCAGCGCTCTGGCTCCCTCGCCGGCGAATCGCAGCTGACCTCCCCTGCCTCCCTCCCTCCCTCCCTCCCATCGCCGAGCAGACACCTGGTCGACCGAAGACCTCGGCATCGAGCTCCGTCTCACCGACCTCACGGCCATTCGCAATGGTTTGTACTTTTGGAACAACCAGGGAGTGCTCAAGAGCTTACCGGACGATCAGTGGAAGTTGTTGGAGGAGAAGGATCAGGCTGAGGAGGGTGGAGCGGCGCATGGTGAGTTTCATGCTGGGAACGAGGCTGAAGGTCCAAGGAATGAAGGGGTCTGACCTCAAATGCTTCTCTACAGTCATCGAGGACGAGGCGGCGGCGGTGCAGAGTGTCGAGGCGCAGCAGATCGAGCAGGTGAGTCGCGCCGAGCTTCGAGAAGTTGCGCTGCTTGCTAACGTGCGTCTCCCTTCCTTCGCAAGCGCAGATGCGCATCTACTGGCAGTACATCAGCGGCATGGTACGGCTCCTCTTCATCCCGTCTCGCTCGCGCTCCCCCCTCTCGCTCTCGGCTGACCCTCTCCGTCGCTCTTCTCCCACAGCTCAAGAACCTCGGCGCCCTCCCCATCACCCGCATCCACACGACTCTCAACATGCTCGTCCCCACCTACAAGGGTCGCACCACCGACGAGCTCGTGGCTTTCCTCGAGGCCATGCAAGCCGAGGGTTCGGTCGAAAAGACTGCGACGGGCAATTGGAAGATTGTCAAGTGAGGTGTGGAGAAAGGGGAAAGATAGGCCGGGAAGGAGCTGCAGTGGTTTCTCTCTCGCTTTCTTGTTGTACTGCAGTACTTTGCTCTTGGGTCGCGAACCGGCGCGGGCTTTGACATTGCGAAGAGCCAGCTTCAAGCTAATGAGAGGGGCGTGTGTGAGGAGTTAACAAAGAAGGCTCGTCTCGCCAGCGAGACGGCGGATGAATCTCTCTACGAGGAGATGAGCTTGCCGACGTTCTTGGCCTGGCGAGATGTAGGAGCGGGTCAGCGCCGTCTCGCCAGCACCGAAGGGATCGCAACTCACAAACTGGCCGAGAACATTGCCTGCCGAAAGGTAGTTGCAGACCATCAAGTTGCCGCCCTGTGATGAGAGGCGAAAAGGTCAGTCTCCGTTGCTACTCCCACCGAGAGGGCCAAGAACTCACATAACTCAAGCCTTGTACTGAAGAACAGTAAGAGACTGCGCATCCCAGCTTGGTGGTTGACTCCCAAACGACTTGAGTGAAGTGCGAGTAGACAGGGTTGGACGCTGGAAGGTGAGAGTCAGTGAGGCTCGGCGAAGCCGAGCGCGCTTTCCAAACTCACCGTCGTAGTCGCCAGCCTCATTCATCCACATGTGAACGGCTTGATCAATAGTCGAAGCCTTGCTGCTGAACATCTGAGGAGGACGAAAAAGGGTAGTCAGCTAGGCGTTCTCCTCCGCCTTCGGCTTGATCGCCGAGCCTTTCCCCGGAAGCTTCAGAACGCACCGCAAGGTTCTGTCCAGCTCCGTTCGATCCTCCATGAGCCCAAACACATCCATCAGCCCAGGTTTGGGCGAGGGAAGCAAGGTCGGCATCCCACTTGAGCGCGCCAGCGCCGTATTCGGAGCGAGCGGCGTTGTGAGATTTAAGCGAGAGGGACTGGAGTGCGCTGGTAGAGGTGGCGGTAGCGGTGGCGGTATCGACAGTGGACGAAGTCTTTTTGGTCGTGGACGTCGCCTTTTTGGTGGTGGAAGCGGCGTGAGTTGCTCGAGTCGCCTTGTGAGTCGACTTGACGGCCTTGGAGGTGGTCTTGTTGGTTCCTGTAGCTTTCCTGTGCGTTTTTGACGCCTTTTTAGTTGAAACCTGTTTGGTGGCAGTGACCCTAGCTGTCTTGCTTGGAACGAGAGCGGCCTCGGACGCTGACTTGAGGATGGAGTGGACGTTGGATCCGGACACTACAGCACCCTCGGTCTCACTCCACGAATAGGAGTACGACCAGCTGCTACCAGAGCCGCTGTGACCTTTCCACGACGCGGAAGGGCGGCCGAACTGCTCGGCGCCAGGGGGTCAGCGCCGAATGCGGTTTCAACAAGACGTTGCTAGCTCACCTCGTGACGGTGCTTGCGAGAAGTGCTACCACTATGGCGAGTAACGTTCTGACCGCCGCTCTTGGTGCAGTTGGTCGCTGAAACGCCGCCGAGAGCGACGGACGAAAGCGCGAGGAGGGCGAGTGGGGAGAAGGAGAGCATCTTGGGACGAGTTGGGCGTCTTGAGTGTGCGAGAAGTGGACCAGCCGTGGATACAGATGCGAAGAGAAGTGAGAAACAGGAAGTCAAGCCGTGACGGCAAGGCTTGAAACGAACACGCCTGGCGCACGAGCCTCTCATCTGCAGGGGCAGCGTCGTTCGTCTTTTTACGAAGGTCGCCCGAAGCTCCTTTGTGCACGAGCATCTTCTTTGAAGCACTGCAGAGTCGAGAACAGGACATCGAAAGGAGGCCATCGCCGCCAACTGATCCGACGAAACGGGCAGTTTGATCTCTCGGCTCGTTGTCGCTTCACTGCAGCTGCTTCATTTTCGGGAGGGAGCTCTAATTGACTTCGATAGCTCCACTCTAGCCATCTGGGGTCTCCTTTGAGCGAGCGAGAGCCGCTGATCTCGAAGTCTCAGCGCCGAGCTTTTGTGCGCGCACAAAGCGGCGAGCAGGGCTGAAAACGAAGTAGCAAGTCTGCAAATAAGAGTCACTGCGGTTAAACAGCAACAAAGTCGTTAACAGCAACGAAGTTGCTCAATGTAATGGGGATCGAACAGGGCTTTGGACCTCGCCGAAGCGCCGAACTCGGCGGGGAACTTAACAGGTACAAGCCTGGACAGCATAAATAGCGCTACGGGTCCCGAGTGCTTCTTGCAGAGCGAGCTGCTGCGAGGGAGAACCAATCGTTGAACCCCCGCCGAAAACGAGCGAGCGGAGGAAGCTCCACGCGAGTCGGATCTCACGCGCCATCTTCGGCCGCCGGAGGTCGATGAAGGAACGATGCGACTTGCTCGCTGTTCGGCGCCTCTCGCTCTTGCCGAGCAGCAGTTCCGAGTTCTGTACTACTGCATCGCTGTTGTCGTGTGTCGATTCAACAGGGAAAGAGAAAAGGTAAAGCTCAACAACATCATCGAAGGTCCCGCCCTCATAGCAATCTCTGCAGCCCGTCGAACGCTGTCCGATAGCGAATTATGTCCATGGTCTGCTCTTCTCGACGTCGACCTGCGACGCCCAGCCTCCTCTCCTCCGCCTCGTCCCCTGCTACTCCTCCTCCCCGCGCCTACTCCATCCACCACCTTACGCCGAAAGCCCCGTCGCTCACTCTTCCATACCCTGTCCCGATTCGCCGCCATCGCCCGCGCCTCCCATGCTGCTCCCATTCCTGCTCGCCGACCTCGACATCCTCGGCGACCTTCTAGTCGGCGCTGGCGCTGGCGCTGAAACGACGACGGGCGAGGCTTCCTTGATCTGCGAGGCGGTGGGAGAAAGCTCTCGTGGTGCTGAGCTCTGCTGGTGCATCTGCTGAGGGTGCGGTTGCTGAAGCGGAGGTGGGGGAGCTTGGTTCTGAAGCGGCGGCGGCGCCGAATGCTGCCACTGATCTTGATGCTGTTGCTGCTGCGGTGGAGGTTGTCCATAAGAATGAGGTGCGGTAGCCTGCGATGATTGCGAATGCGATGATTCCGATGGTGGTTGGTTCGAAGGCTCGTAGCCATGGTGGGCGGCCGGAGGGCCGTCGAAGCCTCCAGAGGGAGCGACTGGGCCGGGACCGAGTCCAAAATGATCTCGAAGCATGTTGTTGTCGCTGAGGAGCTCCTGGTTGTGCGCCTTGAGCTGAGCGATGTACTCAATCGCTGTGGAAAGGGGATGAGACGAAGGTCAGCTCGAGAAGCGGGAGAAGGGGGGTAGGGTGCGAGCGAAGGATGACCCACACTTGCTGAGAATCTCCCACTTGGAGCTCTTGAGCCCTCGGTCGACCGGCAGCGAGTCCTTGAGGTCGTCGAAGAGCTGCGCCATCTCCTTACGGCGCTTTCGCTCGGCGAGCTTGTGCGTTACGCGAAGCTCGGGACTCCTCGAGTACGGCGAATCTTTGAGTACTCCACCGGGCCCGTATGCCATGTTGGGATCGAGCGAGCCCGTCGAGGCGTGGCGAGGGACTTGAGGAGGCGGAGGATGGTTGATGAGCGAGTTGCTGGGAAGCGAGTTGGCGCGAGCCCAAGTCCCTGGAGGCGGACCGTGACCGGGGTAGGAGGAAGAAGGTGGAGGAGCGTGGTGTACAGAGCTGGAGGACGAGTGGGGGCGAGGGTCTTGGTCGTCGGGAGGAGAATGAGTGACGGAGGAGAGCATGCCCGCTGGCTGGGTTAAGCCACGAGGATAGGGTTGGGCCTGGTGGGAGGGCAGGGGAGGAGCGCCGTAGCCAATGTTGGGACCCTGAACGAGCTGGTCGATGCCGATGCTGGGACGGCGGCCGTAGCTCATCTGCGACTCTTGTTGCGATGCAGGGGGCGCCATTGTGCCTCGAGACGTCTCGTAGAAGGGTGGTGGCTGCTGCTGGTCGCTCGGTTGTCGAGAGTGAGGTGAGCCGTAGCCCGACATGGCCTGCGGTGGGTGCTGGCCTCGCTGGTCGTAGGGGTCTCCCGGCATGGCGTAGCTCGACATGGCGTAGCCCTGGCTCCCGACGCTCGTCCAGCTACCGTTGCTTCCACGACGATCGTCCTCCCACGGACTCAAACCGCCGCTGCTCATGCCTGAATCCCTCCTTGCCTGATCGGAGAGGGACAGGTTCCCCAGCTTGTCGTAGCTGAGCGACGAGCCTCTGCGTTTAGCGTAGGCGCCTTGAGCGAGATGAGCGTTGGAGGTGGGAGGAGGGTAGGGGTAGCCTTGCTGAGAGTCCTCGAGGATGGTATCCTCTGCCGAGGGTTTTCGTTTCACGCCCGAGGTCGGCGGCGGCGGTGGATGCGCGTCGACGGCGGCGAGACGGGAAGGAGAGTTGGGATTGGGAGGATGCGAGTTGTTGTTGGTGGTGAGCGAGTGGCGGCGCATAGAGTAGTCGAAGTAGCTCGTCGCGTCCTGGGAGGGATTCGGAAGGGGAGGACCGCCGAAGCGATAGTTGGATTGAGGAGCGGGCTGAGGGAATCCCGAGGAATGCTGCTGAGCGTTGTACGACGACGAGTTGAACTCGTAGGTCGTTCCCGGTCCAGGATATCTACCTCCGCCGCCATCGGTGGGCGAGCCCGGCCGCGAGAGCTCCCCCTTGACTGGAGGTGCACCATGAGGTGGCACTCCTTCGCTCAGGGACCCTCTTCTAGCAGCTGCAGCGTACTCGCCAGCGGACATGCCCTCCTGAGCCTGCGACGGCGTGTAGGCGTGCAGGAAAGGGTCGCTCAACGAGGGTCGCCTAATGTTGTTGAAGCCGAGCTGGTAAAGACGAGGCCGCAGAGGGAAAGCGGAACATGTTAGCTCTGATCCCATGTACACTCCTCCGTCCCTGCTCCTCAGCGCGCTGGCGAAAGTCCTCCGCCCCTCCCCTTCCTGCTGTTTGATTTCTGGCGACTCGAGTTGGACTCCGGCGACTCACCGACGGCTGCAGCTGGTCCTCTCGAGGCATATGCACTGGCGGTAGGCGAACATGCGCTGGTGGTCCTGCCATCTGCTCCTGCATGGCCGAGCGAGCGAGATTCGAGTCGAGAGCGGAAGAGGAGGGAGGGAAGGGAGGGAAGCCCCCGGTAGAGATGGCGGGTGAAGCTGGTCGCGGAGGTGCCTTGGCCAGTTGAAGGCGGGGGAGCGAGAGCTGTAGGCTAGCAGGTGCGAGTGGTCGAGTGAAGGGTGAACAACGACGCCACCAGCGAAATCTGAAGGCAAAGAGGGAGGGAGAGCCAAAACGAACCGACGTCGACGAAGCCTGTTGACCGACGACCTCGACAGGGCGCCTTCCCCGGGCTTGCTGGGCCCTGCAAGGTGGCAATTTCCAAGGCGAAGGTTCCCTAGATCCCTTTCGTTACAATGGCTCTTCTTCTCGCTTCGAAGCCAGCCCTCCCGTCCTTTTCATCTCGCAGCCTTCGCCGAGATGGTCTCCTCCTCCTCCCCTCCCTGGCAACAGCGCCGAGCGTCCGTTCAGCTTTCTCCTGATGTGCGAAAACGACGAGAAAAGGGGGACTGGCCATCCACGAGGCAAGTCGAGCGGCTCCCAGCGAGTGCCTTCGGAGGAAGCGGAGAGGTTTCAGAGGAATCAGGCTCCATCTTCCCCCATCCGGGATAATCGCCGTTTCAAAACTCAGGACGTGATGGCATCCATGCTCCTCCTTCTCTGCGGTACCAAGGATGAGAGGCAGCTGTCCCAGGAGGCGCTCGCTGCTGATGCTATCGTCGTCTCGTCGTCTCTCCTCCCGCTAGCCAAAGTTCGCCGCGAGCTCCAGCTGCCTCGTGGGCCGAAAACCGTTGCGCCGTCAGACTTCTTTGGCCTGGCGCTCCCTTCAGCGAGACGGTGATCTTTGTGGAGTTAGGCTTCCCCTGGCTTCTCTCCTCCCGAGACTTTCTCCTCCCTCTTCCCACCGCGAGGTGCACTCCCGGGGCCTCTTTGCACCCACAGTAGTCTCGTACAGATGCAAGAGGTTTGCACCGCACTATGGGACGTCACTCGAGCGTCAAGCTGAAGCCTCTCAGCTTGGAGCAGCGCCTCGAAAACGATTCGTCAAATGCTTGAGCGGATCCTATTGCCTCGGCGCGGGCTTTAAGTGACCAAGAGTGACCGAGACGAGCACTTCTATCGCCACAATTTCATGCTGTAAGGAGGAAGTCGCCACTGCTCACTGTTCGCCTACTCCTGCGCCTGCTCAACGTGCTCGACGTCCTCGGGAGCCGAGCCTCGACTCCTCGACGGGAGACCTGCGCTTGAGCCAGACATCTTCGGGTGCAATCCTCCACGAGACGAAGACCGTACTCGAAACAAAACCGAAGGTTACTGTGCGTGAGCGTGAAGAGATCGGAGTCAGCATTCGAATGTTTCTGTCGCGCTCGGCTCGGATTCAGCGAAGACGTCGACTCGTAGATGCGACCGAAAACTCGGCAGGAGAGGGTCGAACGTCGCCCGTCGGGAAAGGTCATTTCTCTGTACTCGAACAGAAGCCGCCGAGAGAGTCGCATGGCGAGACCTTAGACGCTCCGGAAGACCTTCTCGGCGCGGGCTCAGCCTTCTCGCATCGTTCTCATCTCGGCTCTCGCTGCACCTCTTTACGCGACGAAACAGCACATTTCGTTCAAATCGTATCGTGTACAACTTCTCGCTCCCCTACGAGTGCTCCTTGGCGATGAACTTGCCGGAAAGGGGGAGGAAAGGTCAGCGCCGAGCTCCGAGCTCGCGACGTCGGCGCTTTCGAACTTACCAATCGTCAGAAGCTGGATGTTGGAGGACCCTTCGTAAATCGAGCCTATCACCGAGTCCCTCCAATACTTTTCGATACCGGTTTCCCTGCGAGCAAAGAGGTCAGCGCCGTCCTTCCGAGCCGAGAGCGAACGACAAACTCACCTCGTGAACGAGAGGATCGCCAACAGCCCTCTCTCACGTACTGCATAGCAGAAGTGGACAATGATGTGTGCTAGAGATTTTGGGAGGCTCGGGGCTACGAGCGTCCCTCAAACAACTCTCGAAATGCTCGAGCGGATCCTTTCGCCTCGGCGCGCGCTTTCAGTGACTATAAGTGATAAATAGTGACCGAGACGATTATTTCCATTACCACAAGATCATGTTGCAATGACCGTACTCGCTACATCTCACTCTCTTCCTGCTCCTGCACCTAGTGAACGTGCTCGACGTCCTTGGGAGTCGAGTCTGACTCCTCGACCATAGCGACAAGAGACCTGCGCTTCAGCCAGACAGTTTCAGGTACGATCCACCACGAGACGACGGCCATAATTGAAACGGCGCCGAAGATCACTGTGCGTGAAGAGCTCGGAGTCAGCGCCCGTTTTTCTCTCTCTCGCTCGGCTCGGGTTCGGCGGAGACGGCAACTCGTAGATGCGACCGAAAGCTCGCCAAACAGCTCACCAGAGCTGAAGTTGAAGTTTTGCGCAGTAACAGGCCACTCGTAGGGGCTGAACAGGACCGTGAGGAGGAAGGCTGTGGGTTCGGCGAAAGGGTCAGCTCGGCTATGGGGGTTGACCGGGGTAGACTTACTGTTCCAGGCAGCAGCGATGACACAGAAAAGCGTAGACCAACGTCCGGTTGACCAAGTAGCGCTAGCGAAATCTCCCCGAGTGAAGATGAGCCTATCCGAAAGAGCGAAAGAGCGGTCAGCTTCAGCTCGGCGGGTTCTCGAGGAGAAGTTACGAACCTGAGAATCGGAATGAGCGCATAGCAGGCTACAGTGGGCACTCCTCCAGCCGAAATGAGCGAGGTGAAGGCTACAGTCGACGGCAGGATCGTGCAGAGCAGGACGGCGGCGACCTGTGAGCGCAAGAAGGCGGTCAGCTTGAAGCTCGGGAAGCTCGCAGGTGCGTGAGGAGAGCTCACCATCCAGATGAAGAGTGTAGCGTTGCGAGGGTTACCTCGGCTGTCGACTTGTCCGATCCACTTGGAGGCGGGGAGGACACCGTCACGCGCGATGGCAAAGATGAGGCGTGAGGCGGCAGTAACGGCGAGCGAGGTGTTCTGTACGGCGAAAAGAGGTCATTCAAAGGTTGGAAGAAAGCTGAAAGGGAGCGATGAAGCAGGACATACGATGATTAGGCCCAGGATAGCGACGAGCGACATTACCATCTGGCCACCGCGGCCGAGGGCGAGAGTGTAGATGGTCACAAAAGGTTGCGGAGCGTCGATGGCGAAGAGGGTGTCGAGACTTGGTGAGCACATGAGAAAGAGGAAGGTGAGAGGAATGGCGAGAAGACCTTCAAGGGGGACGCGACGGGGCGAGCGAGGGGAGCGAGATGAGACGGCGAGGCCGGAGTGAGAGGGGGGAGAGTTGAGAAGGGAGGATGATGATGGAAAGGAGGAATGAGGTTAGTACTAGGCTATCACCTGCTCCCGTAGTCATCGCCGAGCTCGACCGAGCCCTCCAGCTGCTACTCACCCGAGACGGTGCAGCTCCAGAACATCCCCTGAGCCGTGTGTAGACTAGCATGCTTTGTCTCCTCAGAGATGTGCCCCGAAGCATCCCAGCCCGTCAATACACCGCTCGTAGAGAGGAAGGACAGTGCCCAAGCCCAACCGTCGGAGCTGCCGACGCCGTTGTAGAACTCCAATAGGAATGACCTGTCCTGGAATCCGTAGGTCTTGCTAACGCCGATAGGGAGCCAGATGACGGTAAGAAGAAGGTCGAGGGCGATGATGATGGCCGAAGCCTTGAAGATGAGTGTGAACTTCTTGGCTGTGTTCGGACGTTGACGGGTGGGAGGGGCACGGTCAGCGTTAGGGATCCGTGAAAAATGATACAGCTCCCTCTTTGCGAGCGGCGAGCGGTGAGTGAGGAGCTTACGCGACATGAGGTTCGAGAGGATGGCGATGGCGAGCAGCCCCTCGCTGCAGATCCAAACGACGGCACGAAACTTGACGTTCGAGTTGTCGAGCCCTCCAGGGAAGCTTCGGTTCCAGACGGTGAGCTCGCTCAGGACAAAGTTGGCGGTGGCTTGAGTGTTGGAGGCGACGAAGGAGGTCCAAGCCGTCGTCGACCAAAACGCTGCTAGGATGCCGAAAAAGCGGCCATATTTAGGCCCTGCCGATGCTGCAGCCCAGATGTAGATGGATCCTCTGCGAACGCACGGGTCAGCAGAAGCGAGAGGCGAAAGGTCAGCAAAAGCGAGAGGTCTTCAGCTTCGGCGAACGTACGAGAGGGGGACCGACGAGGCGATCTCAGCGAGGGAGGCGGCAGTGATGATCATGAATACTACAGTGATGATCATCGACGACCAGAGCGCGACAGCTCCTCCTGAATAGATTCCGACCGAATAAAGGATCCTGGCGCCGCCGACAACGTAGAGGGATCCCAGCCCCGCCATTAAGGCTTCGAAGCGGCCCCATGTACGATGAAGAACCCTGCGAGATCCAGAGTCAGCTCCGCCAATTTGAAAGCGCTAGAGCTCGCACTCACTGCTTATACCCGAACCGAGCCTACAATCCCCCGCCGAAGTCAGCTCTCGGTGTTCTTCTGCATCTCGTTCCAGAGAGACGATACCCCCTCCAATCATGTCACTTCTTACGCGCCCCTGAAGGCGATCAAGTTCGACGGTGTAATCTCAGCCCTCGCCTGCTCCCAGCCCTCTCCTTCGGCCTCGCTCGCTGCTGGTCGGGCAGGTCGCTCGGCTTCCAGAGATGGGCCAGGAAGACCAGCAAGGGCACCCGTGTGACAATACAACCCCCCGTAGGAGGATCAAAGTGTGCACCTTGGAGACGTGAGCCTGATTCGAAGACGAGATGTTGCGTGCAGAAGGACCGTTTGAAGAGAGGGTCGCTCAAGGCCTCACGAGTAGGGCCTCGTCGCCGTAGATGTCGCTGGATGCACTGCTCTTGATGTCCTGGGGCGTGTCGGCCATCTTGGTAGTAACGAGGTGAAGGGAAGAGCGAGAAAAGCCGGCAAGGATGCTAAATGGGTCGCCCCCGCCGATTGGACGAGGGCGACTTTCTGTACTTGAACAAAGCTGCCGAGGGAGTACAGTAGCAGCCAAGCTTTTACTTCTCGATCGAAGCTTCAAACATCTTGGACGCTCTGGAAGACCTTCTCGGCGCGGGCTCAGCCTTCTCGCATCGTTCTTATCGCGGCTCTCGCTGCACCTCTTTACGCGACAAAAAAGCACATTTCGTTCAATTCGTATCGTGTACAACTTCTCGCTCCCCTACGAGTGCTCCTTGGTGATGAACTTGCCTGAAAGGGGAAGGAAAGGTCAGCGCCGAGCTCCGAGCTCCGAGCTCGCGACGTCGTCGCTTCCGAACTTACCAATCGTCAGAAGCTGGATGTTGGAGGATCCTTCGTAGATCGCCCCTATTTTACTATCCCTCCAATACTTTTCGATGCCGGTTTCCCTACGAGCGAAACAACGTCAGCGCCGTCCGAAGCAGCCGAGAGAGACCGACAAACTTGCCTCGTGAAGCCCATTCCTCCGGCCCACTCGATCGCGCTACCGGCCGTCTTCTGCGCGACGACACTTGAGTAGTATTTGGCCATGGCAGCCTGCTTGGTAAAGTCGGCGCCTTCCTCCTTAAGGCGAGCGGCGTTGTAAGTCAGGAGACGGGCGGCCTCGATCTCGGTAGCTGCCTGGGCAAACTGCATCTGCATTCCTTGGAACTGTGATTCACGAGGAAGTCAGTCATCGGGCTCGACTCGTATTGGTAGACCTGCGCAGCCTCAGGTCTGCTCTCGGGAGAAGGTCGGCGCCGAGGGAACGGGTCGGCGAACGAAAGGGTCGGCGGAAGAGAGAAGGGCGCTCTTCACAGGCTGCCTGGAAGGAGTGGAGAGTGATGCGCGCTAGAAGTTTTCTCACCTTTCCGACGGCCTGACCGAACTGCTTGCGCTCGAGGGCGTAGGAAACGCTCTTGTCGAAAGCGCCTTGAGCAAGGCCAATCATCTGGCCCGCGATGCCGATGCGTCCCTCATTGAGAATTTCAATCGCATACCTGTGATAGAGGTCGTTAGCGTTACGTTACGGCGCGTCCGAAAGAGGCGGTGCTCACTTGTAGCCCTTGCCCTCCTCGCCGAGCAGGTTTTCCGCCGGGACCTTAACCTCGTCGAAATTCAGCACACAAGTCGAGGAGGCCCTGATGCCCAGCTTCTTCTCCTTCTTGGCAATCTCGATACCCATCTCCTTCTCGACCACGAAACACGAGATGCCCTTGTAGCCGGCCGAGGGGTCGACGGTGGCGAAGACGAGGAAGATACCCGATTCACCCCCGGTGGTGATCCAGCACTTGGTTCCTGACAAAGTGTAGTAGGACCCATCCTCGCTCTTGGTAGCTTTCGTAGCGAGTGCGAAGGCGTCGGAGCCGGATCCTGGCTCGGAGAGGGCGAAAGAACCGAGCTGTAGCGGCAGACGAAAGCGGTCAGCGCTGTGAACGACGATGGATCCCGTCTTATGCGTTCTCGAAGCACTGCAGCCGCGCCGTAGCCCCTCATCAACTCACCGTATCGGCCGAAAGACGAGGGAGGTACTTGTCCTGCAGCTCCTTGGAGGCGTACTTGCGGAAGACGGTGTTGACGAGGGTGTTGTGAACATCGCAGAGGACCGACACCGAGGGGTCGACCTTGGCGAGCTCCTCAATGACGAGAATGGCCGAGGTGAAGGATGCGCCGGCGCCTCCGTGGTCGGGGTCCGTCTCGATGGCCATGAGCTTTGAAAAAAAAGGCGAGGGTCAGTTCTGTCGTCGAAGAAACCACCTCGCTACACGCCCCACTCGCTCTGCAGCCCGCTCTGCTCTCTAGCGCTGCCACGAAGCTCGACTCACTCCCTGGTCAAACAATCCCTTGATGATAGCCGGGTCCATCTGCTCCGCCTCGTCCATCTCATACACCTTGGGTCCGACGACCTCCTGAGCAAACTTGCGGACTGTTGCGAAAGAGCCACAGGGCATCAGCTGGGCGCTTTTCCCCCTCGCTTCCGTCGGGCCCCGCATGCAGCTCACCAGAATCGCGAAGCATCTCCTCCTCTTCGGTCAGAGCGTAGAGAGAAGGCATAGTAGGAAGGTCGACTTCGGTGGAAAGGGAGCGGTGGCTGTTGGGAGGGAGCAACGAGGTGAGCGATGGCGAGAAGCGGCGTGAAAGCAACGAGGCGCTGGCTGGCCCCCCCACTCACCTGATGGGGAGCAGCACGCGGGGGCTTACTACTACAGAACGAGCAGCAAGAGCACGGCGAGAGAGACGAGGAATCATAATGTCGAGTTGAGGAGACGAGGAGTTTGGTCGGAGGCCAACCCTTGGTCGACTTGGTGGCTCAAGGTCGCCGGCGACTTCGACGATCCGCCCGTCGCCTTCCTCGGCTCGCTTTTCTCACACTAAAAAGGTCGATTCCCTCGCTTAAACTACGATCAAGTGAACGACGTGTATATCAAGATCACTACCAATAAGTCAAGGGCAATCTCGGAGGAGAGCCTGTAAATGAATGCTGGGCCTTTCACTGCCCCTCCTCGACGGCGCCGAAGCTCAACTTGCGGACCACCCTGCGCCGCTCTGCAGGCGAGACCGATTGCACCGATGATTTAGATGGACTGCGACCCGAAGCGAGACTGGAGAGACTCTGGCGAGACATGCTTCGAGGAGGAGGCGAGAGTCCGCCGAGAGGATGGGCTGGGGGTGGGGAGAGGTGGTGTAGGCGAGTGGTGGAGAAAGAGGGGGAGAGCCCTTGAGGCAGTGTTGAGCTCGAACGAGGGAGAGGGCGACGCTGGTGGCTCGACTCTTCCCGCATTTGGAGGATGAGCTCGGCGGGGTTGACGATATGGGGCCCTCGGCCTCCTCCCCCGGTACTATCCTCCCGACTCGAGGTAGACGCTCGAGCATCGACGAAGACATCCGAGCTGGAGGAAGCCGAGGCGGATGATTCCTTAGATGTCTCCTTGAAATGACTGTTGGACTGGCGCTCGGAGGTCGTTCTCTCCTTCCTCGATCCGAGACTGAATGAGGTCCGACCATCTGCGCCGGCGGTACTCGGTCGAGCGGTGGAGCCCATGCCACGCGAAGACACGACAGAGCGACGACTCTGCTGGTCCAGGACGTCGCTGAAAGTCTTGGGCGTTGACTGACCGGCGCTGAAGGGAGATTTGGGGCGCGGCGTGGCGGGACTGGTGGTGTAAGAGGGAAGAGGAGAGTCGAGAGGAGTGGATGGTCGATCGCTCGAGTTGCTGGTAGATTGCGACTCGCTGAGGAGAGAGTCGGCGAGCGAGGCGGAGGATTTGGATCCCGAGGTGGACGAGTAGGGGTTCAGGCGAGGGGGTCGACAAGAGGAGGGTGTGGGCGAGGGCATCCTAGATGAGTCGAGGTTGAGAGGCTCCACCTCCTTCTTCGACGAGCGTCGCCCGATTAACCCGAGAAGCCTCCTTCCACTCTCCATCGAGCGGCGACCATCCGACTGACTCCGCTCCATCGCTGCCGAAGCTTCCACCGAGTGAGAGGTCGTGGACGGCAGGAAGGACATCGACCTGCGAGCCTTGAGTGCTCCCTCGGCCTTTCCGGTGGCAATAGCGGGGAGTTCCCTCCTCGTCGCCTCTGCGAGCTCGGCCTGCTCATGTGCAGCGAGAGTGGCAGCGATCCAGGCGGGCACGTCGGAACTCGACCGACTACGACCGGTGGCCGATGTATCGGGTGATGCGCGGTAGTTGGCTGTCGAGGGAGGCGGGCGGTCGAGCCAGGAGGGGCGGCGGCCGGGGTTGAAGGAGGGAGGGAGTGGGAACGGCGAAGGATTGGAGGAGGGCAGGCGGCGAGAGGAGACCATGGTTGATGATGAAGGGCCGCCGAGAGTGAGGGATGAGAGCCCGACGGGGAGGGAAGCGGAGGGAGAGAGCGCTGAGGAGACGTGAACGAAGGAGTCATCGCTGGCGAGGGCGACGGAGAGGGCTTCGACCCATAAATCGGCGAGCTGTTCGGACGGGGCGAAGAAGACCATGGGGTAGGCGAGCTCCTGGGCCTTGTGCTCCTCCTCCTGCGCCTCTTCCTCCAAAAGTAGCGCCGCCGAGCCCGACACGCTCTTGCCGCGCTTCATCCTGGACGCCAGCTTGCCCGAGAGCGAGTTGGTCGACTCGCTGAGTACGGGGGTGGACCTCTTCCTCGACAGACTTCCGCTCCGCCTTGCCGGCGTCAAGGGGACGACCTCTGTGCGCTCCAGCTCCTGCCAGAGCTCGACCGCCCATCGCCTCTCGAGCGGATCATCCTTCTCGATCCTCCGCCGCGCGGCGTTGAAGCCCTTCTCCTGCATCTTGATCTTGGCCACCTCTGCTCCGTCCTGGCCATCCAGCTCGACTTCCTCTGACACGACGAAAGGGTCGCCTCGGTGAAGATGGAGGGTCGAACCTCGGAGAAGGGCGTGAAGGGTCCCAACGGGGGCCGAATGGAAGAGAGAGTGCGGTCGATGAGTTGTAGGTGGGAAGTAGAGAGGGCCTTGGAAAGCGACGGGCGTCTGGCGAGACTTGATCATGATGCGAGGGGGAGAGTTGGGCGAGGAAAGGCGAAGGTGGATTCACTGTGGGCGGGAGAAAAGGTTGGGCTGTCGACGCGTTGGCCCGGCGCGCGTGTAGAACAAGTTCGAGGGATGTATTGAGCTGAGAGAGCTGGGAGGCGATACGTCGTACGGTAGTGTGTTTCAGTCGTCTAGTCGTCCGAGAAGTCGTGGCTGCTGGTCGTCGTGAAGAGGGAGAAGGCGCGGTTGCTGACTGAGGAAGCGAAGAGACCGAACGAGGGTGAGCTTCGAGGGGAACACAGAGTTGCTGGAGCAAAGGAGAGAGGAGAGAGAGAACGTACCTGTGTTACAGCCCTCTCGCACACACACGCCTGAGGAGAGCCGACGAACTCGCGTGAAGGAGAGACGGCGGGGAGCGAGACGCGAGATGCGAAGGAGAGGAGACAAAGGAGAGACGGCGCAGGAGCCAAAAGTCTCGCAATCAAGCGACGAAAGCGAGCAAGTATCGAGGACGAAGGAAGAGCAAAAGAGCAATCAATCAACAAGCAGCTGTACTGTAGGCTCTCAATCTCAAGGTTGCCGGTAGCTCGGTCGATCGGAGAGCAGGGCAACGTCCCGGGTTCATTGAGCAAATCGAGGGAGCCAACACGAGGCCTGCGTAGGGTCTGCAGTGATAATTAACACTACGACAAGATGCCAGCAAAACTGTCTGCCGGTAGCGACTGGTTCCAGCTGCAGAAAGGGAGCGAGAAAGGGTCAGCCGAGCAGTTGATCAGCCCGACTCGTCGGGTTATAGCACCGACGTTGGCGCTCCGTACTCACCTCCAGAAATCAGAACTGTCAATAACGCTCGAAATGGCCAGCTCGAGGTCAGGATCAAAGTCATCTTGAGGCGTCATGGCCACCGCCGTGCCGACTTGGAGGAGAGCCGAAAGGTCAGCTTCGACTCAAAGACGGCCGCGCTGCACCAGAAAACTCACCCATAGGATCCTTGGGGACGGGAGCAGGGAGTGCTGGAACAGGGCTGTTGGCTCCGAAAGGAGCAGGCGCCATCTGTCCTTCGAGATGGCTGAGAGCTCCAGCGACGGCGAGGTGGTAGTTCTGCCTCGGCGCGCCGGCCAGCAGCCTCGACGAGGTACGGACGGCACTGAGCGTAGCGTTGATATCCTCGACGGCGTCGGGGAGGAGCTTGATCATCTTGAGCAGGAAGAGCGCCGCCGACTACGAACAGAGGAGGTCAGCGATTGGAGCGGGACCGAGCAAGTCGGGACACGACATACCGAGCTTGAGATGAGAGTGAACTCGGTCGCATGCGCCATACGATCGGCTCCATAGGTGACCACGACTCCCTGAATCTCGAGAGCAGCCCGAACGGCGGTCCTGCGACGTCGAGGCGGTCAGGAAGGCGTTCGTACGAGGACGAAGAGAGGTGGCCGCTTACTTGATCACAGGAATTTGAGCCGACTGTACATCTGCCTGCGAAGTAATGTCGCGCAGCCCGAGCGTGTTGATATCTGGGGCGAGAAGAGATGGTCAGTCGAGGCAAGGATAGAAAACGACTCGCGACGACGTACAGAAACGGCCGACGTGCAGCTGCATGGCGAAAGAAGAAGTCATGTAGCTTCCGGTCGACTCCTCCTGCAGGCCTGTTGGGCGATGGAATGAAGGTCAGCTCCAGCGCCGAGTTGTCGAGTACGCCGAACAGGCTCACGAGCCCACTCGGCCCACGTCTTCATCCAAAAGTCGAGATGTTCATCTGCGCGCTGCACGATCTTGACCGTCTCGGCGATAGAATGCTGCTGCGTCTTGACGAACGATTCCTGCACTCCTCCTGCGAGCAGGCGAGCGAGGAAAAAGTCAGCGAGAGGACGGACGAGCGAGCCGAGAGCAGCGGGACGAACCCAAAATGGTAACAAGCTCGCACTGTGCGACCATGCGAGCGTCAACAGGACGGAGGGCGCCAAACTTGAGGAGCGAGCGAGCCGAGGTGATGGAGAAGTCGATCGTGACCATTGAGCGACGACCGGTAGCGACGCTGAGCCTGCGAGTAGGGTCGACGTGAGGTTAGAGATGCTCCACTGGCGAGGAGACTGCATGGCTCACCAAAGATCTTGAGCGTAGAGGGAGAGCCATGTCCGAACACTCGGCATCAAGTCGTCGAACGCCTTGGTCGCCTCGTTCTGAGGCTTGTTGATGGAGGACAGCAGCTTCTCCAGCGTCCTCGGCAGCTCCAATTGGGCCGCTAGAGTGAGCGAATGCCCTGGAGGAGCACCTCGAGAAAGCCAACCATTGAAGAGAACCGTGCCCTTGAGGTCGTCGAGCGTAGGTAGCGACTCGGAGTAGAGCGTGTTGCGCATGTACTTGAGCGCTTGTTGCTCGCAGTATTGGGTAAAGTTGGCGTTGGCGTGGAAGCGAGAGGTGATGGCGAGGATGCAGAAGAGGAGGAGAGGCGAGCGAATGCGGAGGAGGGGGTAGGTGTCGGTCACCGGGTCGATGTAGGGCGCCCAGGGTGCCATCGAGGTCCAGAAGCTGTAGATTTGAAGTGAGGTGTCAGCTGTGGCCACTCGAACAGGGAGCAAACAGGCGCCCACGTGTCGAAAGCAGCTCGACCGAGCTCGTCAATGGCAGGATCGTCCAAGGAGATGTGGGTGAGCTCTGGCTCGTGGCCAAAGAGCCCAGGGGTGGCCATAGGGGTGGTCTGCAGCGACCCCATCGTCCCAGCCGGGTCCATCAAACGGAATCGCGCCGAATGCTCGGAGGTCGTCCTCTTGAGCTGAGTGAGCTCCTGCTCCAGGACTTGCAGCCTACGCTCCATCGAGAAGGGTGATCCAGGTCGACTGTTTGATATCCGAAGGTCAGCTTGTCTGGTGATGAATGAGATGCAGGGAGCTCACACTGGCAGTCCATCCGGCCCCGCTCCTCCCAAGTTCTTGGTCCCCAACTCGGACGCGGGTACACCTTCAAAGACGCAGTCCACGCACGACTCCCTACATCGCCTGCAGGGCCAAAGCTCGGGGCCGTCGCAACGAGCTCAAAGGGTCTACCTTCAGCTGAGCTCCTCAATTCAGTCAAGCAAAACAAAGGCGCACCTTTGGACTTCCTGCAATAGGCACATGCTCGAGCACTACGTCTGATTGGTACTGGTCGCTCGCCTGGATGGTTGCAGAGCGAGCAGAGAGGCGGAATCCAGTCAGTCTTAGTTATTTCCTCCAGCTCGCGCTTCTTGAACAGCTGATCTCTGGCCCAGAGAAGAGCAGCACGTACGGTAGGTAGGGACGTAAGGAGCTGCTGCTGCAGTAGCAGAGCTGGTCGAGGTGGAGCTAGAGGCAGCTGCTGGCATCGTATCGGTTTTGGAGACTCGGGGGGGCACGAGCTGTGGCTTGAAAGCGTCGGAGACGGGCGAAGGGTTGCAGGGTGCTCTGTGAGCTTTTAAAGCAGTCTGCAGTCGAAGAGGGGAGTCGAGCTGAAGTGACGAACGTTGCAAGAGGAAGAGTAACTTTCTCGGCTTGCCTTCCCCTTTCGCGTGAGCCCAAAGGTGATCACGAGTCGTCGCTTGGGACTCGGAAAACTTCGTGTGCTGGTCATGGCCAGCTCAAAGTTGGGTCAGCTCATAGAGCTGTAAGTTAGCCTCTCTTTTGCTTTACATCTCGGCGAAGAACTAATGGCCTGGCAGGCGAAGTGCGAAGACCGAGATTGCTAAGGGTATCGGAAGGGTAGGGTACGACAAGAATAAGTGAGGGGTATCATCTACTGCCTTGTACTCCTTGCTCATTAGTAGTACTCGATTTCCAGCTGCAAAATGGCGAAGGAGGGGGAGCCGAAGGGAGGGTCAGCGCGGGGCTCCCGCTTGATAGAGATGAGAAGGCGGAAGCTTACGAAAAGGAAGGCGTTCCGTCTGGGGGAGAGCAGATTCAAACCTGCAGGGTTGTAGACCTCTCGGTTCGCCCGCTCCATGACTCGGTCGAACTTGACCATTTCCTGCGACGGCGACGGTCAGCGGGCTCTTGTAGGACAGAGGCTGAGAGACCTACGCGCTCATAGTGACTCCCAAGGACGTGCGGGCTGATGTAGAGGGTCAAGACGGCAAAGCAGTTGTCAAAGCAGGACTTGTAGGGGTCGTGCGCCGAGGCGAGGACGGTGTTGAGCTCGTTGAGGGTGTTTTGGAAGTCGGTCGGCGATATCTGTCGAGGCGAAGTGGATGAGTATCATGGTTAGCGCCTCCGCAACGCGCTGCTTTGCTCCCGCCGACATCGAAAGCCTTACTCACCCTTCCTTCCAGCTCCCAAATCCAACCGCTCCAAAACTGGCACAGCTCTCCTCCGCTGTAATCCCTCTCTACCCTAATCACTTCCCGTGGCTTGTGTTTGCCGATGACTCCCACTGGGGCGGTCCCATAGACGCTCTCGGGCGCGACCGAACTCCTCTGCGAATGAATGCTCGGCCGAGAGCTCAGTCCAGGATGGAAGGCTGCTGTATCGATGTGGTCGCGAGAGGCGGAAGGAAGGGGGGAACGTGCAGCGGCGGACATGCTGCCTGGTGTGTGGGCTGAGGTGTAGTAGGCGGGATTCGGAGTGGACGACGAGGCGACGGGGGCAGGGGCGGGAGAGGAGGCGCCGCCATCCGAGCGTGCTTGTGGCGGGAAGGAATGGAGTTGAGCCGAGTAGGTGGAGGACGGTGATGCTGGTACGCTGGTGCTGCTTCCTACAGAGCTCTTGCGCCCATGACCGGCAGCTCCTCCTGCTCCGTCCCGATCCGTCTTGACCAACGTCTCTTGACCTTCGCCGGGCTGGCCACCAGCAGATGTAGCTTCGCTATCGTCCTTGAGCGACGGTGCCGGCTTGCGACGGATTGATTGGAGTCGAGGAGAGCCGGGAGGAGAGCGCGAAGTGAACGAGCTGCTGTCGACTGGTCGTGGAGTCGAGTGGGTTGAACTGGAGTTGATGAGGGGGGTTGAGTGAGCTATTGAGCTACTTGGTGCTGCTACCTCGGCCATTGAGATGCAGGTCGTCAATCTTGAGAGCGAGTTGGCTGATGTGGGCTGAGCTGGGGCCTCTGAAGGTCAATCAAGCTGGTCGAAGGCTGTGGGAAGGTAGTGTAAGGTGAGATGTACTTCGACAAGGGTATCTGAGCTGCTAAAGCTCACCTACAGAGCTTCAGGACGATAGCACCAACACAAGCGAAGCCAACGCGCACTTCTCTCTTCCTCCTACGCTTCACCTCGCTCTCTCAATCCGAACTCGACAGCAAACGATGGCCTCGCCTGGATCCTCTCCTCCTGCCGCTACGGATCGCCCTACAGAAACGCTCGAAGTGCCCACCTTGCCCGACTCTCGCTTCGTTCTGCCTCCTCCTCCCTCCGACCTCATGAACCGTCTGCAGGCGTTCCTCCCTCAGATGAAAGCTGCCAACGATGCTCTGGCCGAGAGGATGGAGGCGGAAGGCCAGGCCGAGCAGGAGGAAGGTGTCGAGCTGCAAATCGTCAACAGCAGCGACGAGATCAGCTCCGACGACAGCGACAGCTCGGATAGTGACGATGAGGAGAAGGAGGAGCAAGCAGCCGACGAGACGAAGGAAGGCGAGACGATGGCCCACCTACTCGACATCTCGGCGAGGCCCAAGGTCGTCAAGAAGAAGCTGGTCGAGGAGGAGGTGGTTGGAAAGAAGGACGGAGCGGGCATTGTGGTGATGGAGTGAGGTCGGACGGCGCATACGAGTCGAGCGTAGCTCCTCGTTCGTCCCTGGTCATCCCGACGGCTCCCAAGAGCCTCGTTCATCCATTTTTGAGCTTGCTCGGCGCAGGTGAGCTCCGTCCATTTCTCTTCGGGTGGCGCCTACTGATCCCTTCTCTTGGCTCACAGGAGCTCTACTGAGTCTATGGCCGTCTCGTTAACCGCAAGAGCGATCGTGCTAGCTCCTTTCTCACTCGTCGTGCGCCGCTCCTTCTGCCTCCTCCAGCGACGAACCGGCTGACCTCCCCCATTGTTGCAGGGACAACTTTCCCTGCTGTCCAGAGTTGTAGCTTTTGCCATGAACTCTCATGTCTCGTGCAAAACAGTGTCGCCATGCACTCGACCCTCGACCCTCGGCGCTCAACGAAAGGACTGTTTGGCTGCGCTGCTCTCTGCCTCGCTTTTGCGCTGTACTCGAGCCCAGGCGAGCTCTCGGTTAGTGCGCAGGGTCGGAGGCACTGCTCTCGAGCCTCCCTCGCCTCTCATGCTTCCCTCGTTGCTCGACCGCGTGAGAACCAAGCCGAGACGGGCTAGCAAGCGCTCTTGCGGAACCTTATACGAGGACGAGCCAGACGGATACTAATCTGCCCGTTTGGATTACACTCAAGATGAAGAAGCCAACCCCCTCTCCGATCCCTGCTCTTGTTCATTTGCCATCCCGCCCCTCGACGTTCAATCTTCCTCAACCGACCCTTCCGCCTCCCGTCTCTAGCCGTTTAAGCCACCTCCTGGTGCTCAATCTGGAGGTCCTTGGCGGTAATCTTGTCCTCACCAGCCGCGACGGCGAGCTCCTTGACGACGGTCCTCTGTCCCTTGGGCTGGTCGAGGAGTAGAGCGCATTCTTCGGTGGT
>MWVB01000040.1:61534-116964 GCA_003054985.1 Leucosporidium scottii | reverse complement strand
GAGGGAGTCAGTCGGGAACGGAGGGAAGGGGGGGGGGGAGGGGAAAGAGGGAGTCAGCTCGGCGGTCAAGATGGCGGAGAGCTCGAAAGTGGGATGGGGTACAAGAGCGTACTAGTACCAGTTGATTTTCTCGAGCGCGACAGATTGACCCACTTTGTTGCAGACTAGAGCCTGTGGCTGCCTCCGAGCAGAGGACTCGGCGCAGGCGATGCTCATATGCTGAGCAGCTGCTCAGCTCTCACCCCGGCCCCCTTGATGTACAGCTGTACGACCTTTTTGAAAGAGAATGCTGAGACTCGAAAGCTTGCGAGTCTGACGCTTCCACCGAGATGGGCGGCTCGGCGAAGCCTCAGAATGAGGGCGAGAGAGCCAGGAAGCTCTCTAGTGGCGCGAAAGCCCCTCAAAACCGCTTTTCTCATGCTGCAGAGAGCTCCCGGCCATTTTCACCGCTCTCGTCTCGTCTCGCACCTTTCACTCCGACACTTCACCTCGTTTCAGCTATCGCCCTCCGGCATCTGCGGTAGCCTGCAGAGCAGCATTTAAAGCTCTCTCGAAGACTTTCGTGACCTCCGCCTTGAATTTCGGAAGCAGGATCAAGCGCTGAGAGAGTGTTAAAGCGCAGACGGAGAGGTGAGCACGCTTTTGTGGTTACTTGCAGTCAGATGCGACCAGAGGGGGACAGTACACACCTCTGTTTGATCCCTTGAGCTCGCTCTCTCAGCCTATCTGGCTCTGTGGGCAAATCAAACGCGCGCTGGAGTCAGGGAGGGGGACGCGCTCAGCTTGTGGGAGCAGCAGCTCTTCTCGAGGCGTAGGGACGAGAGCTGACTCTCTATCGTATCATCATACATGTCTCTAGCCTTACAGCACACCCGAATTTCGCTCGCTAAGCCCAACTTGAGATGAGCGACCGTCTATCGTTCGCGCCTACCTCGACTCCCTCTCGCTCGCGAGATCGCTCTCTCCCTCGCAGGCCATCCTCCGGAAATCTCGCTACACCAGCACGTGCTGCAGTGCCGCCTTTGCCCTCCGCCTCACATCTCTCGGCTGCGACCACTTCCCCTCATTACGCGACTTCGCTCCGCTCTCGACACTCGCTCTACGGTACCGAGGACCGTGTCGTGCTCGACTTGGGCAGCAGCGTCTGGAAGGCAGGATTCAGTGGAGAAGGCAGCCCGAGGGAGTGCCGCGGCGTTGTCCAGATGCTCGCGAAGGAGGAGGGAGGAGGAGCTGCTGCCGCATTGTGGGGCTTGGAGAAGAGCGATGTAGCAGACGAGGAGTGGGACGTCAGAGAAGAACGGTTGAAGCGTGGCCTGCGTGACGTCTGGTTCAAGTGGGTAGCTGCTCTTTCGCTCTGTTCGCCCTCGCTGACCTTGTTCTTTCGCAGCCATCTCATGGCCGACCCGAAATCGCGCAAGGTCGTCGTCGTCGAGAACCCATTGCTATCTACTCGTGTGAAGGAGATGATTGCCCGAGTACTCTTCGACAACCTCCAAGTCCGTCGTCCTCGGTCTTCAGGCTCCTTCGGCTCGCTAACCGCTCCTTCGTTCCCACAGGTCCCTTCGCTGAGCTTCGCATCAGCGCCAGTTCTTGCTCTCATGGCTACTGGATCAGTCACGGGCCTCGTCGTCGATTGCGGTCACCTCGAGACGACCATCCTCCCCGTAAGCCGAGCTCGTTCTCTCTCCGCCGGCGTCGGCTTGCTAACCTGACCTCCTACTCAAACCAGATCTACGCCTCTCGGCCCCTCTTCAATCAATTACTCTCCACCCCACGAGCCGGCGCCCGTCTCACCTCCCGTCTTCGCAACCTCCTCCTTCATCACGGCTCCTTCGTCCCCCCTCCTTCATCTCTCAACTCCTCCTCCCCGCCGGTCGTCACTAGGATCCCTCGTGACCTGCTCACCGAGGAACTTGTGGAAGAGATCAAGACTAGGGTCTGCTTTGTCGGCGAGGCGCAAACGGCGGATGCTGAAGCGGAGCTGTTCAAGGACGAGGGGGAGATGGACATCGAGGCGGACGATGAGGACGAGGCGGCGCTGTTGAAGAGGATGGAGAAGCGCTACTCAGCTACCACGACTGCGACCACCATCTCGATACGTGTGCCATCGCTTAATCAGCCCCCGGTCATGTCGGGCGTTGGGCGAGGATGGCTCCAGATCCCTGGTTGGGTTCGTGAGCGAGCGGCGGAGGTCCTGTTCGAGGAGGGTGACGACGACGAGGGAAGCTTGCCCGAGCTGATACTCCAAAGCTTGACGAAGGTGTGCTGAATCGCCTCATCTCTGGCTGACTCTCGCTGACGGCTCTCCTCTCGCAGCTCCCCATCGACCTTCGCAAGCCACTCGCTTCGTCCATTCTCGTCACCGGAGGAACCTCCATGCTCCCAGGCTTCTTTCCTCGCCTGCACTCCTCGCTTCTCGACACCCTCGCCCTCTCTCACCCTCCATCACCGCCGCCATCTCCCCCTCTCGATCCTCCCACTCCTCAAGCCCTTCGACACGCCAAGCTCTCGCAGCGACTCTCCACTCTTCGCGCCACTCCCCGCTTCGCCTCTCTTGTACCCCTCACAAAGCACATCACCATCACCAACGATCCCTCGCGCCCAACCCCAGGCTCACCGACTCGGCCAAAGGGGTCGGGTCAAGCGCCCGCTTTCGCTCCTGCGCTGCTCAACTGGGTGGGAGGAAGTCTAGCAGGAGCGTTGAAGACGGGCGGAGAAGAGATCAAGAAGGAGAGCTGGCAGGAGGTGCTCAGGACGACGCGAGCGGGCGACGACGATGAAGACGAGGTGGAACCGCGGGCGTTTGTGCTGCCGGATTGGACGTCGCCCCGAGTGATGTAACACCGTACACATGACAATTCAGTCGTTGTGTAGTGAAGCGCGAACTTTGAAGCTTGCTTGTAAGCGCTGCCGACACGAGCTTGCTCGTCAGCCTCCGCGAGAGCTCGGCCTGGCTTTTGCGCTGTTCAACCAGGGCTCGCCTTACAGCTCCAAAGGGACGTTGTTTATGTCGAGACGGAAAGGCAACACCTGCTCTGCAGTTTGACTCGTTCCACAGAAGTACAAGGGGATGAGGAAAGCAAGGCATCTCTCGTTTGCGAAATGAACGCCGCGCAGCTGATTCTGTACTGCTTCAGTATCGTTTTCAAGCACTAAAATTTACACAGAAAGGTTGATTCTGTCGACAGCGCCGCCGCATCCTAAGCGCGACGAGAAGCCTGGACGCCCTTGCGGTAGGTGCGAGCTTCGCTGGCGGGAAGGGGCTGGAGAGGAGAGCAGGTCAGCGACGTCGTTTGAGCGTGAGGAACGAGACGAGCTCACCTTGAAAGGCGCGACGACGGGGTGACCGACGGCCTTGGCGATGCGAGCTCCGATGTCGGGGTGGACGGCGCCGAAGACGGCGAGAGTCCTCTCCTTGACGGCAGCGTTCTTGACGGCGCTGAAGTGGCCGGCGACGTTGCCGATGAAACGCTCCCTAGCTCCATCGTCAAAGACCTTGCTCCAGAGAGCGCGGGGCTGCTGGAAGTCAAGCTCGGTGACGGCGGAAAGGTCGGCGACGGCGGCCCCGGTGAACTGCTCGTGCTCAAGGGTCGAGTATTTACTCTTCCTGTAGGTGAGGGGCTCGATGGACGACTGGTAGTTGGGAGCGGAGCCTTGGTTGTAGAAGGCGCCCTGCAGAAGAATGACGAAGATCAGCGCCTGCGAGCCCGGTCGACGTCAGGTCGAACTCACGGCTCCGTCACGCTGGAAGTTGCGAGGAGTGTGAAGGGGAGCGTTGACAGGGAGCTGAGCGTAGTTGACACCGAGGCGGTGGCGGTGAGTGTCGGGGTAGGAGAAGAGACGAGACTGGAGGACGGGGTCGGCGGTGGGCTCGACTCCGGGGATGAGGTGAGAAGGCGAGAAGGCGACCTGCTCGATCTCGGCGAAGTAGTTCTGGGGGTTCTCGTTGAGGGTGAGCTTTCCGACGGGGCGGAGAGGGTACTGCGAGCGATTTGGATGTCAGCGTAGGATCTCCGAAGAGCGGAGTGGCCGAGAGCTCACCTCCTTGTGAGGCCAGATCTTGGTGAGGTCGAGGATGTTGTGCTCAAACTTCTCGGCCTGCTCGGGAGTCATGGTCTGAACGCAGAGCGTCCAGGAAGGGAACTCCTTGCGGTCGATGGCCTCGAAAAGATCCTGAGTCGCGAAGTCGGGGTTCTCTCCCGCGAGCTTGCCAGCCTCCTCGTCGGTGAAGTTCTTGCGAGGCTGATCACACTGGTAGTGGAACTGCGCGTAGCAGAACGAGCCGTCCTTGTTCACGAGCTTGTGGGTGTGTCCCGAGTAGCCGTTCTGAGGTCGGCGGAGTAGTGGAGTCGGAGAAGAGGGGAAGGCGATGGGGGGGACAAATGGAGTGGCAGGCAAGTTGCGGGGTGAGGGGGAAGGCGGAGGGTGCGTATGAAGCGGTGTCAGTACTTGTCCTCACTACAGAAAGGACCGGGAGAGGCGCACCATGTGACGGTAGCCGTTGGGCGTTCCACGGTCCGAGAAGAGGATCATGACCTGGTGGAAAGCCTCGGGGTTCTGCGAGAGATAGTCCCAGAACATGTCGGCATCCTTAAGGTGGGTTTGAGGGTTACGCTTCTGGGTGTGGATGAAGTGGGGGAACTTGGTCGGGTCGCGGAGGAAAAAGACGGGGGTGTTGTTGTAGACATGATCCCAGTTGCCTGTCGATGAAAAACGAGTCAGCGAGCTGTCCATGCCAGCGTTCGCACTGCTCAACTCACCCTCCTCGGTGCGAAGCTTGACGGAGAAACCGCGAGGGTCACGAGCCGTGTCGGCGGATCCGCTCTCTCCGCCGACAGTGGAGAAGCGAGCAGTGGCGCGAACCTTGTTGCCGACCTTCTCGAAAAGCTGAGCGCTGCAGATGTCCGAGATGTCGTGGGTGACCTGCAGAAAATCGACGGCGTCAGCAAAGAGGCGCGAGGACGGCACAAGGCGGCTGTTGCAGAACACACCTCAAAGACACCGTGAGCTCCGGAGCCCTTGGCATGGACGACACGCTCAGGGATACGCTCGCGGTCGAAGTGCGCGAGGATGTCGATGAGGTTGAAGTCCTGGAGGAGCAGAGGGCCGTTGGGACCGAGGCGCTCGGCGGCGTAGGGCTCCTCTACAGGCTTTCCTTGCGAAGTGGTGAAAACAGCAGGAGACATCGTGTCTGTAAGGGATGTAGCGACCAGTCAGCTCTCGTCCTTTCCTGCAACTCGCTGCTGTCCCATTCGCCCGCCCCGCATCACGGCCTCTTGTTGGCCGGAGGCAGCAGTGTGGCGACCGCTGGAAGGCCTCCCTGTACCACGACGGGGCGGAGTGCGATGTTTCCTGCCCTCTTAGGCGCCACCGAACGCCCCCAGTCGCGACTCTGCAGCGCCAGCACACCTCCGCCGCTCCTCGAGATCTCGAGCGATGACGCTCTTTGAAAGGCCGCTGTAGCGCAGTAGAGACGGCGGGCGAGGGGGCAGGGTGACAAGTCGAGTCGATGAACCTACTTGAGAGTGGTGCGAAGTTGTGCTAAAAAGCGTGAAGGCAAGAGGCAACCTGAACCTGCCTCGATTCTGAACCTGACGATCGACCCTTTCGCCCGCCTTACAAATGCTGCCTCGCAGCCGACCAATGAAGCAGCAGGGACAGCTTAGAAATTCACAGCAGGGGAAAGCTAACTATAGAGTACAACACCGAGAAAACATCACAATCCAGCCCCGATACCTCCTCTCAACCACGAACTTGCTCGGCGGCTGCAAAGAGGATTTGAAGTCAGCCAACCAGTCAGGTTGCGCGTAAAGACGTGCTAGCTCACCTTCAATGAACTCCTGGCATTCATCAGACGACACTGTTAGTGGGGTGGAGAAGAGAGGTGGGGAAGACCGAGACGCCGAAAGTCAGCGATGAGCGAGGGAGGGGGGGCGCCGATTCCACCGAGCGACGAGGAAGAGCGAGAAAGACGACGTACGAGTCTTGACGTTGGAAATCTTGGTCGCGTTGAAGATGACTCCAAAGTACGAGTCGGCGTGAGGAATAAGCTCGGGACGGAAAGTGGTGCAGATGTACTGGCCGCTTTCCGAGAGCTCGCTGATCATGGCTGTGGCGAGCGAAAGTAAGGTCAGCGGCTGGTCGACCGGGTAGTAGAGAAGCTATGAAGCTTACCAGCAACTCCCGTACGGCGATCGGCGTCGAGGTTGGCGTCAATCTCGTCAAAGAGATAGAAGGGCGCAGGATCACACTTCTGGATGGCGAAGACTGAGGGTGACAGTGGAGTCAGCAGGGTGGCGACAGCTCGAAGAAAAGTTCAACTCACTCATGGCGAGGGCGACGAGAGCCTTCTGTCCTCCCGAGAGCTGCTGGATCTTGAGTCCTTCGCTCGCCTTGGAGTTGAAGGAGACGCGGATGGCGACGCCCGTGTAGTTCTCGACGCCTCCGTCGTCTTCCTGCTCCTCGTCCACCTCCATATCGTCCTCGTCCTGCAAGACAAGCCGAGAGGTCAGTCTGCAGCCTCAACGATCCTCGCCCGAGAGCCGCCTGAGCCAAAGCAAGACTCACCTTCTCCATCTGCCTCCTCTGCATGATGAGGCGTCCCCGTCCGGCGGGAACGAGCTTCTCAAACACCTCCTCAAAGTTCTTGGCCACCTGCTTGAACGTCCTCTCGATTGCCTCGTCCTTGCGGGCGTCGAGGACCTCGATGAGCTCGGTGATGGAGGTGGAAGACTCGTCCAGCTCGTCTTGGCGGGCAATGAGCTCGTCGCGCTGCTTGGTGAAAGAGGTGCATTGCCTGCGAGAAGAGGGCAAGGTCAGCGAGAGGTATCGAGGGGTACGAGAGGAGGGAGCGCACTCGTAGGCCTTCTTGTTGACATGAGCAAAGCCCTTGAGCGCCTCGTTGACCTTGCGAAGCTTCTTGAGGAGCTGTGATGGAGGAAGCGAAAGTCAGCGCAATCTCGTCAAGCCTCGTCGACCCTCTGACGCACCTTCTCCGAGCTGGCCGTCGTCTCGACGAAGGCTTCCTCGGGGAGCACACCAAGATCCCTGATGTTCTTGTTGCACTCGTCTTTGCGCTGGAGGAGGACTTGACGCTTATGGAGGTAGCGCTCGACGTTCTTCTGCTGCTTGGCGATGTTGCGCTGGTCGTCGGCTTGCTGAGTGTCCTTCTTCTCGCGTTCCTTCTCGAGCTTGACGATGTCCGACTTGAGCTTCTCGGTCTCGGTGTCAATCTCTGCGGTGACGTGACGAGCGCGGATATCAGTTTCTGCTCAAACGGTCACAAGAGGAGAGAGCAAAGAGAGGACGAACCGTCGAGCTTGGTCGAGAGGTCTTGGATCTGAGTGCTCAGCTGGTTGAGCTCGGCCTTGCGGGCGTCGACATCCTCGTCTTGAGTCGTCAGAAGAGGTCCAGAACTGCCATACGACTCGATCTTGCCGCGGAGCTCCTCGCGACGACGACGAAGGTTCTCGGAGAGCTCAATCTCGAGAAGGTTCTTCTGCGACTCGAGCTGCGAGGCGAGGTGAGAAGAGGCCGGTCAGCTCGGCTCGTTGGAAGAAGGGTGAGAAACGCCAACTCACCTGCGCCGCCTCCTTGCCCAACTCGACCAAGCTCTTCTTGGTCCTCTCGACCTCGACGTTCAACTCGCCGACCAACTGCACCTCCTCCTCGGTCAACGCCTGGTCCATCTTGGTCTTCAGCTCCTTCTCATACGCCTCCTTCTCGGCCTTGAGGTTCCGGACATCCTGCCTCAACCCCTCGAGGTTCTGCTCGAGCTTGGCAATGCGAGTGCGAGTGCGGTCGGCCTCCATCTGCGCCTGCATGCTAGCTTGAACCATGGGATCGCGCTCCTCGTTCAAGCGCTGGAGCTTGCCCTCGGCGACTTGGATCTGACCGACGAGCCGGGTGACTTGCTGGTCCACGACGGCGGTGGTGCGGGTGACCTCGTCCTTTTGGGCCGTCATCTCCTCGGCCTTGCCCTGCCAGAGCTTGAGGTTCTTGACGGCGTCGAGACGAGAGCGCTTCTGGTCGTGGTATCCTCCCGTGAGCGATCCCTTGCGATCGTACTTGTCTCCGTCGAGGGTGATCGAGTTGAGGCCGTGGCTGCGAGTGTAGGCTCCCGCAATCTCGAGCGACTGGCAGATGATGGTCTTGCCAAAGACTTGTTCGAACGCGAGCTGGTACTGGCGGTCGTAGTCGAGCTTCTTGATCCTGTTCAGATAGAGGGGAGCGTCAGTGCTGGCTCGGCGAAGGAAGGACGAGCTCTTCCACGCGTCTCCTCCTCCACAAGCAAGAGAAGGAAGACAGAGCGAGCCGAGGTCAGAAGGAGGAGCTCAAAGCAAACTCACATGGCGATGGCCTCCTTGGCATTAGGGTACTCAACGTTCTGAGGCTTGAGGCGGTTGAGGGGCATGAAAGTGATCCTCCCGCTCTTCTCCTTGATCATGACATCGAGAATCTTGGTGGCGGTTTCATCGTTGTCGACGACGATTTGGAAGAGACTGTAGCGAGGGGAACGAGGCGAGAGGGAGGGTCAGCTTGCCGACCCGAGCGAACGGAGAGCAAGAGGGAGAAGCTGAGAACGTACCTCGTGCCGGCGGTGACCTCGACGGCGGTCTTGTACCTATCCTCGACCGAGAACAGCTCGTAAAGAGGTCCGTGGTAGCCCTCGAGGTTGAGGCGTTGAGCGATGGCCTTGGCGGCTTTGAGGCCGTTGGCGGTGTCCTGTTCAATGTCAGAGGGAGCGGCGAAGAAAGAATGCGAGAGAATAGCTGGTTAGCAGAAGTGGGGAGAGAGAGCGAAGCGAGTCGACGGAAACGCACCCGATCCATGGTGGCGGAGACGGCTCGTTCGGCGCTCTTGAGCTGCTCGTGAGCGTGGCGGTACTGGGCGTCGAGCTTGGTCTCCTCCTTCCAGAGGTCCCTGTGAGTGGCAAGTACAGAAAAACGAGATCAGCGTCGTCCCCCCTTCCCTCAATCGCAACGCCCAACTCACTTCCTCTTCTCCACCTGCGTCCTATGCTCCTCCTTCAACCTCACCAACTCGCTCTGCACCGCCCCCAGCGCCTCCTTCCGTCCATCCAACTCGCCCCTCAACTCCCCCTGCCTCGTTTGGGCACCCTCCAACTCCCTCCTCGCCTCCCTCAACGCCTCCTCCACCCCCTTCTCCCCACTCTCCCTCTCCTCAATCCTCTTCCCATGACTCTGAACCATACTCTTCAAATGCGCATCCCTCTCCTTCTGCGTGGAGAATTGATTGCGACGTCCTTGCTTGGCGTGGAGAGTGCCGAGAGTCGTTTGAGCCGCTTCGAGGCGTTGACGAGCGTCTTGTAGCTCTTTGGACTTGTCCTCCCAGGCGGGCGTCGCCTCCATCAGCTCGGCTTCCTTGGAGGCGATCTCGGTTTCGAGGGACTCGAGCTCGGCTTCCCACGAGGCGAGGCGGTCGGCGCCCTTCTCTATCGAGCGAGATGAGGACAAGGGGTCAGCTCCCCGCCCTTCGGATAGTGTGAGAGAGGTAAGAAACGCACTGCCAGCTTCCTCTCCATCCCTAACCAAGCACTCGACTTGGGCCTGAGCTTTGGTCGCCTCCCTCCTCTCGGCGCTGGCGTCCTTGTGCTCGAGCTTGAGCATCTCGAGGCGTTGGCGATGGGAGGTGAGGGTCGATTCGAGGTCCTGTTCGATGGCGATCACAGATGAAATGAGAAGAAAGAGAGAAGGTTAGCGCTGGAAAGGGCGAGCCGAGATGGGAGCTGAGTCGAGAAGCTGGAGAAGGGTCGAGGAGAGATCGTGCGGAATGGAGAGTAGAAGGGTGAGAGAATAAGACGTACGGTCATCTCCTTCTCGCGCTCGTTGAACTCTGTGCGTCGCGAGTTGGCGTTGTCGACGTCCCTTCGGCGTTCCTCCTCGATCTATTGCGAGCGGAAGAGAGGGAAGAGGGAGAAGGCGATGAAGGACAGGTTAGCGACTCGCTTTTCATCCTTCTCGCATCATCCGAATCGAACCGTCTCTGCCCCTGCTGGACCTCAGCATCTCCCTTTCCCCATCTCCGACCCTCACCCATCCCTCTCCCTCCCTCCCTGCGCACCTGAACTCAAAAACTCACCCCATCCAACACCTCGCCCACATCCCTCAACTCCCTCTGATAAATCGAGTACTCCAAGCTCCTCCGCTGACGGTCCTGCACCTGGAACTGCTTGAGCTCCTCCTTCTCCTCCTCGAGCTCGGAGAGGCGATCGTTGATGAATTGGAGCAGGTCGGTGATCTTGAGACGCTTGGAGTCTGGGTTCGGTGCGTGGTGTATTGAGGAGAGGAAAATATGGGTGAAGACGAGAGCGGGGACGAGGGAGGACCGAGGGTTGGGACGAGTAGGGAGCGAAATGGAGGCGAGAGGTCAGCGACCCTCGCTCGGGAGGCCAGGAAGAAGAGAAACGAGAACGCACTAGTCTCGTCCATGATCTTTGTACTCTCTGCCCTCCTCTCCTCGTACACCTTGGTTCCGGCGACTTCCTTCAGCAAAGCGAGACGGTCCGCATCCTTCTGATTGGTGAGGTGGGTGATCTGGTGGGGTGCGTAGTGAGGAGTAGAGTGGGTTGTGGGAGACGATTCACGAAGGAGGGAGTGAGGCGAGAGGAGGGGAATCAGCAACTCGGCTCGGCGCTCCTTCTTCCCTTTCCCTCTCCAAACGGCGGCACAAAGCCGAGAGCGAGACTTCGAAAACTCACCCTGCCTTGGGGAACAATGTAATACGGATTACTCCTGCTGAATCCGGCACTCTCGAGGATAGACATGACCTCTCCCTTGCTAGTCGACTTGCGGTCGAGCTGGTACTCATCCTTCTTGAGTCCGATGGTGCGGCGGAGGAGGAGGGTGGGCTTTCCTGTGTAGCAGAAGAGACGGGTGGGCGAGCGAGAGGGTCGTCGAGAGAGGAGAGCGGGGAGAAGGAGAAGGAGAGGTCAGCGCGTTTAGGCTACACGGCCCAAGACTGCGACTGACCTGTAGGGAACCTGCCATCCTTGTTGTCGAATTCAATCTCCACAAAAGCAGACATGGTAGCGCCTCCTGCTCCTGCGCCCGAGGTACCATCGTGCAAGAGGGATTGCCTCTCCTCGCGAGTGAGGGAGGTGTAGGCGTCGGAGAGGACGAAGCGGATGGCCGAGAAGAAGTTTGATTTGCCTGAACCGTTGCGTCCGACGAGGAGGTTCAGTCCTGGTCTGTGTAGGGGATCAGCAGCAGAAGGAGACGACGCGTTAATGGAGGAGAGACGCGTCGGCGGGTGAGAGAGAGAGAGAGCAGGAGAGAGACTGACGAGAATGGGTCGACTAGAGTCTCATCGCGGTAGGATTTGAACCCTTGGATCTGTAGGTTGACAGTTCGAACGGGTCAATCAGCGCCGAACGAGAGGGAGTAGCGAGAGAGGGAAGGGGAACGAGAGATGAGAGACTGACTTTGAGGCTCTGTAGGAGAGTCAGAGAGACGAAGCAGAAGTGAGCTCGAAGCTGTAGCGTATCATATGAGTGAGTAGAATGTACCTTGATGTGCATCCTGTGCAGAGAGAGGTGCGAAGCGAGCGACACGGCAGAAGCCAACTTGCAACCCTTGCGACGCGTCTCTCCAGGTCTCTTTCCTTTCGACGTACTAACCTCGACTTGAATCCCCGACTAATCCGACTTGTAATCAGCTTTACTCAGGCTGTACTGCTTCCCTACACTTTCAATTTACACCTACCCTTTGGACCCGCTCGTCTCTCTCTCTCTCTCATCACCTGAGCTCACCCACCTCACCTCGGGCTCGTCTCAGCCTCTCAAGATGGACTCGCTCTTCAACCCTCGAAAAGCGGTACATTTCGCATTAGATTCAGATGAAGAAGACGGGGATCTATCACCTACCACTCCTTCCCATCAACCTTCCACCTCCCGCCTCGACCACCACTCGAGCTCCACGCAGCCTCAACCGTCTCCCTCAGCTTCCTCTCCAACAGCCTACTCGGATCAGCCAAATTTGCCCTTGTTCGACTTGGATACAGACGATGATCCCGCCCACCACGACGAATCGTCCTTCTACCCTCCGCAACCCCTCAAATCCACCTACCCTTCGCGAGAAGCTCAATTCGACCTCGACTCGGACGACATCGACACCGACGACCCTGAGCAATTGGAGGAACCATTGATGGAGGGGTTGTTGCAGAAGAGGAGCAGTGGAGAACGGAGTAGAAGAGGAGAAGGCAAGGATCTCGAGAGGGAGGGAGGAGCGGAAGAACCACCAGATTGGCTCACTAAAGGGGCAGGAGTCTTTGCTGGTATTGCCAACATGTCGAATAGCATCCTCGGGGCGGGTATCATTGGTGAGTACCGTCTCGAGCTGTTCAACAGCCGAGCTGAGTTCCAAACGCCGAGCTGACCTCCCCTCTCCCCGCTCCCATGCTTTCTTTCACTCTCGCATCTCCACAATCACCACAACAGGACTCCCCTACGCCCTTCGAGAAGCCGGCTTCGTCATGGGCTTGATCCTCCTCGTCGTCCTCGGCTGCGTGACGGATTGGACGATCCGCCTCATCGTCCTCAACGCCAAAATGAGCGGCAGGAGGACCTACATTGACATCATGGATACTTGTTCGTCCTTTCACGCTGAAAGGTGAAGAGTATGTTGCTGATCCCGGGCTGCTTTGAAAACAGGCTTCGGACCAAGAGGCCGAGCAGCCGTCTCCTTCTTTCAATTCGCTTTCGCTTTCGGCGTGAGTCCCGCTCTTCCCCCATGTTCTCATTCTCTTCTCCGACACTCTCTCCCACCCATTCAAACAGGGCATGTGCGCCTTCTGCGTCATCCTCGGCGACACTATCCCACACGTCCTCGTCGCCATCCTCCCTGCTTCAGCCACCGAATCCTCCTTCATCTCCTTCCTCATCTCCCGACAATTCGTCATCACCTTCCTCACCCTCGCCGTCAGCTATCCCTTGAGCTTGTATCGTGACATCGAGAAATTGAGCAAGGCTAGTGCTTTGGCGTTGGTCAGGTGAGTTTGGTGAGGGATTGAGAGGGAAAGGAGGGCTGTTGCTGACCACTCTCGTTGATAGCATGGTCTTCATCGTCATCTCGGTGGGAGTACGGGGGCCGGGAGTTGAGGACTACCTCAAGGGCGACCCCTCCGAGCGATGGACGTTTGTGCGGTCGGGCTTCTTCGAGGCGATTGGAGTCATCTCGTTCGCTTTCGTGGTGAGCCTGGACCGCTGATCTCCGCCATGTACTCCTCACTGACGTTCGGTCTCCCTCGTACAGTGCCATCACAACTCTCGTACGTCTCGCCCTCGCCGCACTCCTCATCCATCTACCCTCGCCCATCTCTCGCCACCGCTAACCCCTCACCTCACTTCCTACCACAGTTCTCATCTATGGCTCCCTACGCGTCCCCACCCTCGACCGCTTTGCCCAGGTCACGCACGTTTCCACCGCCCTCTCGGTCGTCGCTTGCCTCTGCATGTCCACCTCGGGGTTTCTCGTCTTCACCGACAAGACGCCCGGAAACATCTTGAACGCTTTCTCAGAGGATGATACCCTCATCAACATTGCCAGGGCTTTCGTGAGTCCGTGGTGGTCCGCTCGAGTCCAGAGAGTTGACCCCTTCCTTTCCCCCCCATTTCGCTCCCCATTTCGCTCCTCCCTCCCCTCCTTCGCTCACACCACCGCTCCTTCCCGCTCTCAATTCTATCGCACCCTAGTTCGGCGCCAACATGTTTGCCACACTCCCTCTCGAAGCTTTCGTCTGCCGCGAGGTGCTCGAGAACTACTTCTGGCCCGAGCACGAGTACAACCAGAAGCGCCATGTCATCATCACGACGGGGATTGTGCTGAGCGCGATGCTGGGTGAGTTAGGGCCTCCTCGGTGTAGTCGAAGGGACCATCGCTGACCCTTCGAGCTCGACAGTCTCGCTCATGACTTGCGATCTGGGGCTCATTCTCGAGCTTGCTGGCGGTTTCTCAGCTACGGCATTAGCCTACCTCTTCCGTGAGCTTCCTTATCACCGTCTCTAGCCGTCTACAGAACCATGGAATTGACCCCGTCTTCCCCTTTCCCCTTTCTCCTCGGCCGACCTTTCTCCCCTCCTCCACAGCCGCCGCCTGCTACCTCAAGCTCACCTCGAGCGGCACTCGAGCCAACAGCAAGACTTCTCGAATGCGGCTGTGGAGCTGGTCGTGTGCTGGGTTTGGCGTGATGGTCATGGTGCTGAGCACGGCGTTGAGCATCATGAAAAGCCTCAGTGGGACGGGGCATAAGGTTTGCTAGGAGCTGAAGTGCAGTGCATTGCACTACAGACTAACGGAGGGAAGCGGGGCCGATGAGAGTCGGCTGAGAGAAGAGCGAGCCAGAGTCGACTCGACGGCTCTCTCGCTTCTCCCTCTCATCTTTCGTCTCAGTTCTCCGCGCTCGCCTTTCATGTCGAAACGCGCGAGTTTCCCTCGCACTCGCTCACTCGGAGACGTCACTACAGACCCTACTAATCAGCAACAGCAGCCGTGTGAGTCAGTGCTCCCACCTCACTTCTCTCAAGTTCGACGAGCTCAGCTGACCTTGGGCTCGTCTCGCTTCTCATCGACTGCAGCTGGCGCAGAGATGTCGAGGCCTGTTCCTTTGAACCTTGGTAGTACTCCTGCTCTCTCGACGACGCCCCCTCAAGGCTACAGGCTCGAGCAAGACGGTGAGTTCAAAGCGGGAGGTGCTCCACTTTGGACGGACGAAGCTGAGAAGCTGCTGCGCTTTCTCCCCCCGCTTACAGAGCGCCAAGAGACGCTTCAGCACGAACAGCAGAACAGCATGCAGCAGCGCGACGATCCTTCCTCCTCCGACGAAGACGAGCCTCGCTCCCTCGAACCTCGCTTCCTCTCGACGAGCGGCCACGGCGGAGGAGCGAGCAGCACCCAGGGCATGTACGCCCGCTCTCCCAGCGGTAGCACCGCCTACTCTTCGGCTCCTACTTCCATCGTCCCCCCTCGCAGCGGTAGCAGCTTCACCGCTCGTCCCAAGCAGCCGCTCGGCGCTCATGCTCGTGGAGGATCCGGCTCGGTCGAGGACGCGGGCGCTGGAGGAGAGAGCGGTACGGGTAGCAGGGCTCATGCCGAGAGTCTCACCACCTCCTCCGACGAGCGTGCGGACTTGACCAACTGGGCGCCGCAGAACCAGCTCCCCATCTTTGGCAAGCAGCCCGAGGTGCAGTTGCCCGAGTTCCTCGCTAGTATGAATCAGAGTACGAGCTTGGCGTTGGGACCCGGTCAGGTGCAGAGGGAGATGGAGGAGAGTATCAATGGGTTGTTGAGCGAGAAGGTGAGTCGAGCCTGAGCGCTGAGGGAGGGGAGGAGGTGCCCTGCTGACATTCCAGGTAGCTGACCTAGCTCTTTAACTGTACAGGTTTTTGAGGAGCTCATGCTCGACCCCCTCGGCCGTCACCGCTTCCGGTTCGTCTCACCCTTCCCCTCGAGCTCTTCGGCGCTGACCTCTCCAGTCCCCGCTGCCACAGCGAGTACCTCTACATGACCAACGGCGACGTTGCCTCCTTCGATCTCTGGACCGATATCACCGCCTTCAAAGTTCTCGCTTCGAGGATCAAGACTACTGCCATCGCTTTGCACGACGTACTCGGCCTCTCCCTCACCGCCAACCGTGGAGCCCTCTCGAGCGAGTTGAGGGAGGATGTGCTGGGCTCTTTGAGGCAGGGTATGATCGTCGGAGACTCGCTCGACTTGCCTCAGCAGCACTTGCTTCAGGTGAGCCATCGAGCTCGAGGCTTAGCGGAGGAGCGCCGAGCGGGGAACGCTGAGCTGGGAGCGCCGAGCTGACTGGGGCCCTCTCGGGCGCGTTTTACAGGGACTCTACAACAGCGCTTTCCACGACTTCATCCGTCACAAGCTTATCGAGGAGGCTTCCGGTAAGTTCGGCTCGCTCGAGCTCAAGAGAAGCCCCGAGCTGACTTTTTCTCTCGCCGCTCGCTCCGCCATCTCGTTACACAGTTCGCCTCGGGCAAGTAGGACTTTCTGGCACTGGACTCGGCGACGCCTTCTGCCTCACCAATCCTCGTCTCCGCGACCATCCGATCACCCTCGTCTCTCCAGGGTTTGAACGTTTGACTGGATGTACGTGGCTTCCTTCTCGTACGCTCTCGAATATCTCATTGAACTGTATGCTGGCACACAGACGCCGCCAAGTTCATCACGGGTCGCAACTGCCGCTTCCTCACCGGACCTGCCACTTCGCTGAACACGAGTAAGCGCATCCACGACGCTTTGAACCGCGGCGAGGGCATCAACACGGTGCGCTCTGATCTAATCTACTCTACTTTAATACCACGTCGATACTGTGAGCTAACGCGGTGCTGCTTCCAGCTCGTCTTGAACTACCGAAGGAACGGCACTCCCTTTTGGAACCTGCTCTGCATCATCCCTTTGCGCGATTTCGCAGGACAATTAACCTACTTCATCGGCGGTCAGACTGAGGTCACTGGTGAGGATCTGCCCCCGGGAGAGCGCTCGGTCGAGCGGACAGACTGCTGATACTTCGCTTCCTATCCACCTTCCTATTCACCTCACTGCTGATTTTTTCGCTTCCCTATTCACCTCCCTCTCTTCCCTATCCACCTCCCTTTTCATCTTGACAGGATCCCTCGCGCACGGCAAGAACCTTTCGTGGCTCGTCGGGTCCGAGCATGATCCATCTTCGCCAGTCAACCCCGAGGAGGAGTTCTCGCCTTCCCTTCGCGCCTACGCTTCGGCCATGGCTACTGGAAGTCGTCCTGCTACCGAGATGGTCGGCACCCTCGAGTCCGAGTCCTTCTGCGCCTACGGAACGCCTCAAGAAAGCCTCGCCGGCGGTCAAGTCCCAGCGGGCAGGATGAACGAGTACCGCCCCGCCGAGAAGAAGCAGACTGGGATCAAGGGATTGCTTCGCGCGTTGACGGGCAAGAAGGAGGCGCCCGAGGCTGGCAAGAGGTTCGAGAGTCAGCAGCTCGCCGGCGCCGAGGCCTTGTTCAGCAAGAAGAGTCGTCCTGTAGAGCTCCAGATTGCCCAGTTCTCCTCCGTCTACTCCAAGCTCCTCATCTTCCGCAGGAAAGGTGGTGAGATGTACGTGACTTGCTCCTTCTTTCTTCCTCAGGGCGCCCTCGCCGATGCCCTCCTCCTTCTCGGCGAGTCTTCAGAGCCAGCCAAGCTGACCTCCCTCCTCCTCCTCAACTAGCCTCTTCACCACGGCCGATCTCCTCTCTTACTGCGGTCTTCCCTCGACTCCTCCCATGAACGTCTACCGCTCGGGCCTCATTCACACCGATATCCTCCAGCTCATCGCCGCTCCCGACCGTGGAGACTACCGCATGACGAGGCGCGCGCTCAAGGACGCTATCGCGGGAGGAAAGTCGGTCAGCTTGCCTGTGGGCATCAAAACGAGGGCGAGGTCGCAGTGCGTTTGTCTCGCGCGGGCTCGGCGAAGGGTGGGAGCTCACCGGCGAGCCTCTGCTCTCTCTTGCGCAGGTACGAGATCGACATCAAGTACGGCACTCTTCACCTTTCGCCTCTCGTGGACCGTGACGGTGTTGTGGAGGCGTTCGTCGCCATGTGAGTTTAGCGGCTCTCGACCCTCCGCCGAGCTGACCCCCCTCCTCCCTTCAGCTTCGGATGAACTTGCTTGGCTTTTTCGCTTGATGACGGAGAGACTGTTGTAGTAGTTCAGGCTGTGTGATCGTCTGTGTGAAATGTCCAGTCTCTCTCGCTCTCTCGCAGGTTCTCGGCGACGGCATACTCAAGGTCGATGCTCTCTTTGTTCTCTTCTTCTGAACCAGATACCGTCGATGAAAACTTCTGTAGAGTCTCGTCTACACAGCAGGGATAAGGGGAGAGAACCCGAAATGTCATCATGGTCGTCGAGCTTTACTGAGCAGCAGAAAGAGCAAGATCCGCTCGAACCTCCAAGCTTTCGGCTCTGGCCCCCTTTTCCGAAGACTGGTAATATCGGCTGGGCCTCCGCTCAAACGACTCTTGTAACGACGCACAGCGTATACTGACTTTGCATCTCCCTCCAATCACCATGCTGTTCGCTCCCAGGGCACTCCTCCGCTGCGATTCGGATCGAACCTCGGGGCCCTTCGCTTCGACGAAAGCCACCTCAAGCTCCACGAGAGGGAAATTGCCTCGTTTATAGCTTGCCTTCCTGCTTGTACGCTGTTCTGCTCGACTCATTGCCTGCTCGTTAATCATCCTCATCCATCCCTTTCTCTGTGGTCGAGGCGCTTCGAGAGCTGTGCACGCTCCCACCGCCCGAGCAAAGCCCCGTCGCTCAACTCCTCGTCGCCGTGGAGGAGAAGGGACTTGCTTAATTGCCTTCGGGCGTACACGAGAAGTCGGGAGTTTGCAGGTCTCCTTCCTTCACTTCACTCGCGCTCTCTGCACCTCGGTAAGTGACCAAGATCGTCCGCCTGGCCGACCCTTCGAGCAGGGAAAGATCGACGGACCCCGAACTGACCATCCTCCCATCAATCATCGCAGAAACCCGCCGTCGACCTTTTCGCGTCTCTCACCTCAAGTAGCAGCACCAACATGCCTTACGTCGATGTACCCCTTCGTGGAAACCTGTGAGCGCAGCTTCGGCGAACCCTTCGTAGCCAAATCGAGCTGACCTCGGCGTTCGCGTTCGGCAGCCACCTTCACTACATTGCCAACCCCCGAATGGATGGAGGAGAGTTTGTTTCGCAGCCCATGGACTTTGCCCGCCACACCATCGTCTTCTTCCATGCCGGGACGCTCTCGTCGTCCTCCTTCAAGGCTCAAATGCAAGACCCTCGGCTCAACGCCAACTTCAACCTTCTATTCATGGACGCCCGCTTCCATGGTGGAACAGAAGGAGGAAAGAGGGACGCCCACAAGCTGGAGGTGAGTGCGAGCGCGACTCGAAGGATTCGGCGATTCGGCGATGGCTGATCTAGCTTCGACGCCCGTTCTCAGAACTCTGCCGAGTGCTTGACAGCTGCTCTCGAGACCATCGGAGTCCCATCCTACACCATCTTTGCTGAGGGAGTGCAGGGAGCCGCGTGTGCTGTACACTGCACTCTGATGCGGCCTCAGAAAGTCCGAGGAATGATCTTGGCTTCGCCGGGATGGATGGTCGAGTGAGTCTTGCGGGTAACTCAACCTCGACCGTCACTGACTCCTTCCTCTACAGAGATCCCGAGGTCAACGCTTCTCTCCGACAGCTCCTCGAAATGCTTTGCATGAACAAGAACGGGAAAGGCGACGGAACGGGCGCCATCGAGCCAGATGTGCTCCCTCTCGTTGGCGACTATTTTATCGGAAACGCCCCTCGACTCGCAGAGAGGAGGGAAGTAGCGCAGGCAGCGTTCGCTAAGCGATGTGAGTGCATAGCTGCGACGCTTGAGAAGCTCCCGAACTGCGGCGATGGCTGCGACGCTTTAGAAGCTGACCACGCTCTTCTGATCTCGCTGCAGATGGCGCCGGTCACGATTCCCACGACATTTCCCACATTATCCTCTCCGCCGCCGACCGCGTCCCCCCCTCACCCGCCCAGCTCGCCTCAATCACCTGCCCCATCCTGATCTTGAGCGGCACGGACGACAAGGTCGTGTCGCCGCTGGTGGCCGCCGAAGAATGGAAGAAGGCATTCAAGGGTGCCAAGGGAGGAGCGACCATCGCTTCTATTACTGGCGCACCGCACTTGATGTCGCTCTCGGACTTTGTGAGTTGGGTTCGAGCGCCGAGCCTCAATCCCTTGCTGACCAACCTGCTCCCTCTTCAGTCTATCGTCAACCGTATGATCATGCAGTTCACTTCCAGGGCGCTGCAAGGATGAGATAGAGTAGAGATGGCTTATGGCGGGCGCCGAACAAGCTCGGCGTTGGAGACTGGAGGTGTTAGGACTTAGCAGAGCCGGCAGGGGCTCCTTAGTATCACTTGATGGACTCAAAATGTTGTTTTATGTCGTCTCTGCCAGTGTGTGAATTATCACGGCCTCGTGAGAGGCGAAAGGGGGCCTGGCCTGAGCGCCGAAGTCAGGTGGAGAGCGCCGAGCACCGGCTGAAGGGCTCGTTTCGAGCAAGCAGAGCAGCGAGAGGCTGTCGTCAGCTTATATTTGCGTCCCAGGATGGTCTGCACCTCTCCCATGCTTTCATTTAGCCACGACGACTCGCGGTTGAGTTGGAGCCGAATCTGGCTGACAAGAGCTCTTCTGTAGCCCATGACAGAGCGAAGGCTGCCGATAATTGTAGATTTTGACGGAAAGATCAACTTGGTGGTTGTCTGTAGCTGAGCGATGTAGGCTGAGGACCACTCAACTTGAGCGCGTTGACGCCGTGTGTGGCTCGACCTCCTCCACTACTCTCTCGATTCGCGATGGCTCTTCGACCAGTTGTTGGAACACCGCTCGGTAAGCTCTTGTACTGCTGTAACTTTGTAGCTCCCCGCTGACCTCGACTCCCCTCACAAGCCGGCTGCTGCACCGTCCTCTCCGTCATTGGCATCATTATCCTTCTCGCGCTTGGCCTCGCATTCGATGCAGAGGTGAGTGCCCTCTTTCGAATCCAAGCTACAGAGCTACAGAGCGACAAGAGCCCCCCACTGACCCGCTCTCGTCGACGTCGCAGGTCGAGGTGCTCACTGGGACCACCAAGCTCGAGGGCGACCCCAAGGCCATCGCCAAGAACTGCTACTGGGCTGCAGTCATCTATGCTTGCTTCGTCGGATTCTGCTCACTCCAGGTGCGTACTGTATCAGAACAGCTGAGCGGCGTCAGGCGCGAGGCTGGTGCCGGAGGAGGGGCGTGCTTCACTGGAGGGACACGGGCGTCTGAGACTGCTCCAGAGCAGAGGAGGGCTGGTGCAACTGGAGCGGAACGGTGGAGCCCAAGAACGACTCTCCTACAGCTCCACGAGATCGCCGACGTCGAGCTCACCCACTTGTCCTCCCTCCTCCCTCCCTCTCTTCAGATCGGCTTGAACAGTCGACACGCGAGGGGCGCCGTGCGGATCTGAGGAATCATTATCAAGGACACTGTAGACGGGAACGAGTCCTGCTGGAATGCAGGGATGTACAAGCTACCTTCGGCGAGCGGGAGCGGACGATGGCGGTCGAGCTAAGCCTCGAGCTTCCTCTGGCGAGTATTGGTGGGCTGCACCATGTCGGAGATGGATGGCAGAGTGAAGGGAGACCTTGGAGAGGCTTCACAAGCCAGTGAACCCCAGGATGGACGACTCGGCGGGCGCCCTCGCTCTTCCCTCCCCTTGAGCTCTCCGTCTTGACGACCTCCGCCCGCCCCTCGACTGTCCACATAACATTCCCCTTACCGTGCGACTCCGCCGTACCTCGAGCTCAAAAGCTGGACCGCCTGCTCGTCAAGCTGCTCGTCAGAACATGCTCGGCGCGGGCTCGGCTCAAGCCACAGCTCGGTGCTCGCCTCCAGCTGCCGAGTTGGCGATCCTTTCTGGTGTGACGAGAACTTGCCGGACCTCTACCTTTCATGCGGAAGCCAGCATCGTTGCTGCTCGAAGAGTTCGACAGCTGCGAAGCCCTTCGGCGGTCATGCTGTGTAGGGGCTTGAAAGGAGAGGTAAATGTGAGCGCGAGGACGGCTTGCTATAGTAGCAAGCAGAGCTCAGAGCATTCGGCTCCCCTGTCAAACCTCTCTACAGCCAAGCAAGGGCGATGGTCGTCGCGCTTGGAGGACGCGTGCTGCGAGCGAGCGAAGAAGACCCGGGTCTGCTTCTATCCAACTCTTCGTCGCTCAGCGCTCACTTCAGCACTTGTTCGCCTGCTGCTTGTACGACATCGCGTGTGCCCGTCGACCTTTCGCATCGACTCTCCTACACCTCTCTGCATCGCCCTTCACAACACCCTCGAATGGTCCTCTCCTTCATCAAAACCGCGCTGGTAGCGGCTCTCGCTCTGTCGACTGGGTCAGTAGCAGCAAATCTCATTGTACTACAGCCAGCACCGCTGGAGGCTATTGAGCAGGACATAGGCTGGGACGAGGAATGTCCAAGCAAGCCGAGCGAGGTCCCTGCGGATGAGGGGAGTCGGAGCAGGAAGCGGTCGGAGGATCAAAGGCAGGGCCCCAATGTCCTGCAGAACGACGAGAAGAGCGCTTGATGCGCTACAGGCCGAGCTAGGCAAAGACCGAGCTTCTCGCACAACAACGCTGACTCTCAACTCCCTCGACAGCGCGGCAGCAGCAGCTTGCAATGGTCACGAGGAGTACTGCTCTCGTACATACTCGAACGTATCAGTTATCGGCGCGCACAACAGCTACGGAGTGTCAGCTGGTAGCAGTGAGTGGCCCGACCTCGACTTGGCGCGGCGCGTAACTCCTCGCTGACCTTTGCGCTGCTTTACAGTCGCCGCCAACCAGAACTACACGGTCGAGACTCAGCTGAACAATGGAATCCGGCTGCTGCAAGTTCAAGCTCACATGAACAACAATGAGGTTCACCTCTGCCACACTTCGCAAGTCTCGGCCTTCCCCTCGTCGCCTCTCCCTTTCGCTGACCTCGTGCATCCCCTCTACAGCTGCCTGCTACTCGACGCCGGAACCTTCACTTCTTACCTCACCACCGTCAAGACATGGCTCGACGCCAACCCCAACGAGGTCATCACCATCCTCATCGTCAACTCGGACGGTATCGACCCCGCTACCCTTGCCGCTTCGTACGCATCCGCCGGCATGGACACCTACGCCTACACTCCTAGCTCTGTTCCAATCTCCAAGGATAACTGGCCGACGCTCCAAAGCCTCATCGACGCCGGCACGAGAGTCGTCAACTTCCTCGCTCAGAACGCCGACGTTTCGACCGCTCCGTATCTCATTGACGAGTTCACCAACGTCTGGGAGACTCCTTACGATGTACGTTCTGCTCGTCTGGCGTGGTCGTACCTCACGAGCTGACTTCTTGGCTTCACTCTCGCAGGAGACCGACGATTCCTTCCCCTGCACCGTCGACCGAGGTGCTTCGGGCTACCAGGACAAGATGGTGAGCTCTGCCTTTGCCTCTTCCTTTAGACTCGAGGAGCTGACCCTCTCTGCTATCGCAGTACCTCGTCAATCATTACCTCGACGTGAACGTTACCCTCCTCGGCCAGACGATCCCCATCCCCGCCACGAGCGAGTTGACCCAGACCAACGCCGCCACCGGAGCCACCTCGCTGGGAGAGCAGGCCGACACTTGCTACGCCGCACACCAGTACTACCCCACCTTCACCCTCGTCGACTTTTACGACGTCGGAAACGGCTCGGTCTTTGGTGAGTGCTGGTTCACCGAGACTCATCGAAGGCATCGCTCATCTCTCTTCGCTCATTCTGCGCGCAGAGTATGCTGCTACCCTCAACGGCGTCACCTACGAGGCCACCACCATCGGCAACGGCTCCACCTCCTCCTCCACTTCGAGCTCGGGCAACGGCTCGGTGACCTCCAGCGACCTTTCCGGAGCTTCGTCGCTTTTGGACCGACTCGTTGGCTCTCAGCTCTCCCTCGCGCTGGCAGTGGTGGCGTTTGTGGGAGCGGTAGCAGTTTGAGTGAGCGAAGAGGAGTGACCGGCTTTAGTCGGTTCGTTGCTTTGCGTTCATCAGGTCTGTTTCTTGTGCAAAGGACATTGATATAACCAGTCTGCCCGTGAGAGCTCGTAAAAGAGCGAGATAGTCGCTTCATCACGAGCAACTCGCTATCGACCGGGCTCCACATTCGACGCTTTCTCTCGTTCCGCTTTCTTGCTCGTCGCATCACCTCGTTCAAATTGTAGCTCTTCGACAAAGCGGACGCCTGCAGCAGACCACACCATCACTCTACTTCGGCTCTGCACGCCTGCACCGGCTACTTAGTGCGTTCTCAGCAATCACCGGCGACCAGCGGACAAAGGACGAGCTGACCTTGTTGCCTCGTCGATAGAAATGTGCTCTCGTTCACCGTTCGAGGAGTTGAGCAAGCATTACCCGGTGGGCTTCACCCTGCGCCCCTGCTCCCCTACCGACAAGCACTTCAACGCTTCACCCGCCCTCTCCTCGTTCCGCCAACTCTCATCACATCCGCTCTCCAGCACCCTCGCTACAGCACCATCACCAGCAACAGCCTCTGTCACTTTACCACACGAAGAATGGGCGGCGTTTCGCGCTCCTCGGTCTCAAATCGAAGCTCTCCCGCCGCTATCAGCGACCTCACCCAGCCTCTCCCAGAGCAGCACCTTCTTTCCCGCTTTCCGGCCTCCTTCGCCCTGTCAGTGGGAAGTAGAAGCACCATCCGACGATGCCGTCTCGAGCGCCTACTGGAATCCGGAGCAGGAGACGCTGCACTCGCTCCGGGCAGCCCCTTCCTCCTGGTCCTCGCCGACCACCTTTTCTCCCACCTCTACTCGTCCCAAGAGACCTGTCTACGACTTTCCCTCCTCCGATGAAGCCGCCAGCGTCGCCTCGACCTCTTCTACCCTCCGCAACGGTCGTCTCGGAACGGCCGAGACCGAGGATTCGGCGAGGACGACGGCCAAAGGAGAAGGAGAGAGGGCAGGGAGGAGGAAGGCGCATGCATTGACGCTTCTACCTGCGTTGGATGCGGGGTGGGATTTTGAGCGGCTTTTCGGGAAGCCACGACGATGGGATGGAGCTGGAGCAGGCAAGGAGGGGATGCTCGGCGCTGAAGAAACGTGGCCGCTCGTGGAGGAAGTCGGCAGAACGGCATGGAAGGACGCACATCGAGGACCGAAGGGCTCGGTGGAGGATATATGCGCCGAGCTCGTCCCGACGGAGGAGCTGCGAGAGCGGAAGATGGGCGGTGAGCGCCGAAAGGAGGAACAGCGCGAGACGTTCGAGACGATGCAGCGGGTCGCCTTGGAGAGGTTAAAGCTGCTAGGAGCGCATTTGGCTTGGTCTGGAAACGGTCCCGGTGGAGGTGTAGGCAAGTAGTGCTGTCTAGGGAGGTTCGGCGATGTTCAAGGAGCGACGAGAGGTTTACGGACGACAAGTGGCAGGGTAGTAGCATAGCCTGGTTTTAATATGTTCTTGAGGTTTCGTGTCTAGTCTAGTCTCTGCACGCAATCGAGCAGCTTGACTTGAGCGAGTCGAAGGCTTCGAACGAGAGTCGCCTTCTCGTCGTAATCGAGTCGCACCTCTCTTGGCTTCCTACCACGCACTCCCGCTCTCGGACTCCTCCCATAGTACGTCCTGATCCTCCTTCTGCACCTCAGCAGCCCAAGTGCCACTCTTCTTTCCTCGCTCTAGCACCCTGCTGACCCTCGCGCCTTGCCGTCAACCTACAGCTCGAATCGCCACTCAAGCCCTCCTCTACTCGTTCCACTACTCTTGAAACAGCATGGGTTCCGATTCCTCGAGGAGTGAGTCCCACTTCTTTCGCTGCTCTTCCTGCACCTCTTCCTCTCCTCCGAGCGCCTCTCGTTCGGCGTCGCACGATGGCGAGCTCGAGAGGCAGCGTCGAGCTGACTCGAGCCTCTCTCTCTTTCTTGCTACAGAGTCTCCCCGTGGCAAGAGGTGAGTGTCCCATCACCTGCGGCTGAACCGAACGCTCACAAATCTGACCTCGCTCTCGGCGCTTGTCGATGATAGGGGAAAGGTGTGCTGCTTGGCTCCTTCTTTGAGAGAGGAAGGCTCGGATACAGCAGCTGACTCGTCTTCCTTTCTTTCCCTTCCCTCACAGGTCAAGCAAACCGCCTGGGTCGCCGTGAGTTGGCTCGCTCCCTTCGCCGAACACGAGCGCCGAGCACAGCTGACCCCCTGCCCGTTCTTTCCACCTCGTGCTTCTCCCTCCTCACGCGCCTACAGTACATGCAAAAGCGCATGAATGAGATGAGGGATGAGAAGAAGCACCAGGGTCTCACTCACAAGGAGAAGATGGGAGGTCAGTCCCGCTTCTGCGATACGACGTTTGAGAGATGATCGAGCTGACTCCGTCCCTTCCCTCTCCCTCTCCCTCTCTTCTCTTCCCTTCTTCTCTCCCCCCTCTTCCCTTTCTTCCTCATCATCCCCCAGTCATCGCCGAAGAGTGGAAGGTCACGGATGAGAACCCGAAGAACACGGCGAGTGATTAGCGACTTGAGGTAGTGATAGCTTAGCTCTCCAAGATACGTTTGTTTTCATGTACAGTGAGCTCCTGATACGAAGTGTCCTCTTCGCCGCGACTGGGAGACCGGCGAAACGTGAGCTCGGCGAACTCTCTCTCGCGAAAACTGACGAGGCGCCGCTCTCCTCTCCCAGTTATATTTCACCCCATCTATACGGGTTTGACTATGCAGCTCAGCTTCTCCTCCATACCCCTGCAGCACACCGCAGACAAGGTCCAGCGGATGAGCGCCGAGATCGGGGGTGCTCCAGTCCGCGGGTCAAGCTTCCGCTGTTCTCGATACAAAGCTCTTCGACATCATTCCTCGCCGGATCATCAGCGAGAACTCCGATAGGTTCGTTCTAGGAGAGGGTACGATGCGGCTCGTGGGGTCAAAGGGGAACAAAGTCAGCTCAGCTTCTTCGGCCGAGAAGCGCCCGCCGCTCTCCCTCCTCACCTCCCTCAACCGAAGCGTACGCACGACTCGACGCACCGACAGGCTATGATGGCGTGGTCTGGGACTCTGGGCAGTCATCAGCTTGCCCGCCTCCCCGTGCAAAGCGTCAATTCGGACACTCACTGGTGGCTCGGCGAACGCAAGCCTCGTCCCTCGCCCTCCCGAACCCCATAGCTCCAGAAGCTCATCCCGAGGGAAGGTTGTACTTGTCATTGAAAGCTTCGGTGTCGCTGGGTGGGTGGAGGATACGGCGGGCAGAAAGAAACGACTCGCCTGGAAGAGAGCGCCGAGCTGGCGCAACGCCGAGTCGTCGAGAGAGGGCTGAAGGGCGAGGGAAAGGTCAGCTCTGGTTGTCCGAGTACCTCTCAGACAAAGCTGCGGTGCCCAGCGCGCTCCCCCCCTTGCGTCCTCACCATCTGCACCTTGAGGACTCCGTCCTTGCTTCCCCTCCTCCCTTTCGTCGCCTTTCTCCTCCACCGGAGCCGAGAAGGAGCAGGGCGACTCACCTGTAATGCACTCGTCCACCAAAAAAGTAACCTAGAGAAGCAGAAAGCAGAAAGCAGCTTGGGAGCTGCATGGGAGGACTTGTAGCGCGCCTCCCATCGACGCTTGAGAGGTTGAGGAGCACTTTGCTCGCGGCTCCTCGGTGCGAAGGCGTGCTGTGTGAACAGCAGCCTGAAGGTCTCCACCACTAGGATGGCTCGGGGTCGATTGGGAAGTCTATAGCGGTCTTCCCATCGCTAAGGAGGAGCAAAGGGCAGCGAGCTCCTCGGGCGCTCTATCTCAGCCTCGAGCTTACTCGAAAGAGCAGGCTGCGAGAGCTGTGTGGGAGGCTTAAGCGGTCGTCCCAGGATCGTGAGTGAGATACTCCCAACAGCCCCCGGAGGGAGGAGCAACTGCTCTGCGATCCTTCGCTGGAAAAGGTTGGAGGTCGACGAGCACTTCATGCGAGGAAGAGTCGGGCCTTGATCCAGGTGGCAGAGCCTTTTGCTGAAGGCCTGCACTAACACGAGCGAGGGCACCATGCTTGAGGATGCTGCACGCAACGACCACTCCAGAAGGATGTGGCAGGAGAGAAAGAGAGGAATGAGCGAGTCGAGCTCGATTTGAAGGCTCGGCGCTTGGACCTCGACCCTCTAGTCCTCGCCTTGACGAAGGGGGGGCAGCTTGTACTAGAGCAGACTCTATGATGTCGAACACATCTTCAGCCACCTCGGAAGCCCTCTGCCCTGACTTCCCGGCTCCGACTGAGCTCTCCAGCGGTCGCCGAAGCGCAACGAGAACGCTGGCGGTTCCCAGCCGCAGCTGAATAGCTCGCACGTCCTCGCAGTGCAGCGAACACAAAGTCAATACTAGTCAAAGTTCTGTTTCTCGCAACAGGACTCACCCTGACTCCTCGCCTTTCCTTCACTCCAGCTTCAGCTTCTTGATCCGAACTTCGGCGCCCTCCTTTTTCGCGGCGTAGGCCGATTTCTGCCTTTGATATAACGCTGATGAGCCAGACGCGCTTTTTGCATACTTCCAAGGAGTACAGGATGCGGAGGAAGGGGGAACCCGATCCTGCAGAGCGGCGAGAGTCCTTCTCGGCCTCGGAGGAAGGAGGCGCAGAGCGCGGGTGTGGAGGAGCGGGGGCCGTCGAAACAGAAGTCTAGGTCCGGAGAGGTGATACGAAATGTATCAAAGAGCCTTGCATATTCAAGAGAGCGTGAGGTAGAGCTTTGGGAGGTTGAAGAGGGGAAAGGTCAGCTCGGCGCCAACTGAATGGCTACGGGCCCGACTCTGGGAATCAGATGGGAAGACGAGGAAGAGCGTTCAGTCGGAAAAGAGAAAGTAGCGCAGGTGAGACTCGGTCAAGTCGCCGCAGAGCTCCCCTTGAGGTGTAGGGAGCGGCGCCGAGATCGCCGAAAGTGAGAGCGACGAGGGTTGATGGAGATGGTCATACAGTACAGGGGCACAGCAAGAAGGTATAAATGGATGGTATGGAGGTTAGAGTCAAGAGAGGTGGTCGGATTGTCTACTTGGACTTCTCCTTTTGCTCGGCCTGTGAGCGCCGAAGTAGGGTCAGCTTGCCTCTCCCTACTCTCGATGTGCCCCAAGCCCCGCACGCTTCCACCCAGATCCTTCCATCTCCTCCCTGACTGATCGCCCCAGAGCATCACAACTCACCTTCCATAGAGCGAGAACCTCCTTCATCCGTTCCCGCTGATCCTGCGAAGGGTTCTTGGCCTTGAGCTCGGCGAGCTTGGTCTGAGGGTGTGAGGGTGGAGTCGGCAATAATAGTAGGGTCGTCGGCGATGGGCAAGAGGTAAGGAGGGGCGGGCGAGATGTGCGCAAGGCGGAGAACACGGTCAGCGATAAAGCGAAGGGGACGAAGGTCGAGGACTGACGGTCATGTACTGCAGTGGAAGCGAGGTCAGCAGTCGGAAGAGAAGCCCAAGAAATGTTAGTGAAGCTCACCGAGTTGTAGGTGGAACTTTTGCCCTTCTTGGTGCTGCGAAACGAGCGAGGGTTGCGAAGGTCAGCTCGCCGAGCGCGGGAGGAGGCCAGCAGAGGCGATGGAAGGTGACGAGCCGGCCGGAGATGATTCAGAGTGTGAACTCACGCATGCTTCTTCACGGGAGCGTCTGTGAAGAACAAGGGAGTCAGCCACGAGATGAGTGAAAGGTCGGTTTGCGTTCTCCTTGCAGAGGTGAGGCTGTATGGGACGGGGTAGACTCACTCTTGGCCCTCTTGGTCTTGCCGATATTACTGTCATTCTTGGCCATTTCAAAGGATTCGAGATTACAAGCAGGATGTAGGCAGAGACCAAAGAGTTGAGTGCGTTTCGCTTCTTGACCTCTTCCTCATCACTTACCTCGTCTTACTACAGAATGGCTACTCGTCTCCCTCGGCTCTTGTCGCTGTTGCCCAAGGACGGCGTCTCCTCTTCCGTCTACCAACGCCGTTGGGCGCTCAAGGGCCTCCCCGTCCCGACCGCCGCTGCTCCCGAGCAAGGCTCTCGCTGGGTGGTGAAGAAGGTCCAGCTTGACTTGCACGGCAAGGTCACCGGACGTGCATGGGGTGTACTCTACTGGAAGGGTAAGCTCCAGCTCCCAACAGCTCTCTGCACACCAACACGAAGCTGATTCCAGTCTCGCTGAACAGGCAAGCGCGTCACGCCCGCCGACAAGGAGTACGAGCTCATCTCGGGTGGACTCAAGTACGACTGGTCAGCCGCTATCACCCCGCCCCTGCTCGCTCAAGAGGCTCAGGCTCGCGTCAAGCCTGTAGAGGCAGCAGCAGCGGACGGCGCCGAAGCTTGAAGCTCCTAGGTCGACCGAGGATGAGCTAGTCTTCTCTTGGGAGGATAGCTCGATCGTTCGGATGTATTACAGGACACGCCCGCTACTCTTTCTGTAGCGTGATAGGTGAGTCCCGCTCCTTCAAGATGCGCCCTACAAAACGTTAGAATTTCCAGCTCACGCCTTTCTTCCTCCTTCCCTTCACTCCTCCCTCGACTCTCTCGTCTCCTCAGCGCTCGACAATGCCTCACTAGGTAAGACCGTGCCCCATCCCCGCACCTACAGCACCAGCCAGCCTTCGCTTGTACTCGCCGAGGATGAGACGCTACCGCCATTTTTCGCGTGAATCGATCCTCTTCCATTGCGGGAGGGCCAGAGTGGGGGCGTAATTTCCCTCGCGATGCTGGCCATTTCATAGTTACCCTGGTGCGTCTCCTTCTCGTCTCGTCACCGTCGTCTTGATCTCCGAGCTAATCCTTTTCCTTTCCGCAGAGGCTCATGTGCTCGCTCGAAAGCTCGCTGGACGCTGCTACAACTCGAGAGGATCGTGGCAGAGCTACAGTGCTGACCCACGCCTTACTCTCGCTCTTGCGACACTACAGGTGCTGTTGCGGGCGGAGGATCCGAGAGTTGGAGGTACTGGAGAGGAGATGCTGTAGCAGGGCGAAGGCCGGTCGAGTCCACGAAATCTATATTGCTACCCGAACTACGGTCTTGAGCTATCCAGAGACAGCGAAATGAGCTTGCAAGATTAGCAACGCGCTGGCCGCTGGCCCCGAGCGAAAGTCGGCTGCGACCTCTTTCTGCCTTCGCCGTTCTCCCTTGCTTGCTCCTGCCGGTCGGGACCCGTGACTCACCTGCAACAGTTCGATTGCAAGCGCCCTACGCGTACCGACTCTCGTTCCACCCGCTACAAGCAGCCCCGTCACCCTCCCGGCAAGAGAGACGCGCTCGCTCCCCCCTTTGTGTGCCCAAGATGCGCCATCGCCCTTCAGCCTCGCAGGAATGGAGGCAGCAGCAGCAGCAATCCTACAGCAGCCAATCTCAACCGATGGGCAGATCTCATACAGAACCAATCTATCCGCCAACGGGCGGAGGAGGAGCGAGCGGAGCCCAGTCGCGTCCGGGTCTGCAGCCTCAACAGCCCTCGTACCAGCTCGACAGCTACTATGATCAGCTACAGCAACACCAACAAGATCAATCCTACGGCTACCACCAAGACAATTCGTCCGTCTACTCGCACACGGCCCTCACCCTGGAGAAGGAACCCTACTACAACGACGCCGCTCCTTCCCTCCCTCCGCAACCGCAATACGGTGCACCCAATTACCCTCCTTCTTCCCCTTTATCTCGGCCTCCGCCCACCCCCTTCTCCGGCAACCTACCTTATCACAATCAGCAACAGGGTCACTTCCCCTATGGCCCTCCCCTTTCGCCCGTCGGCCCTCCCTCGTTTTATGCGCAGGCGAGACTGGAGGTCATGAAACGTAGGGAGGACAAACGGGTGGAGTTGGTGGATGGTCATCTGAGGTTGGATTTGCCTGTGCCGAGGAGCTTGAAGCAGATCATCTCGTTCCAAGGACAGGACATGAGGGAGGAGTCGGGCAAGATGAGGTGCGTTAGAAGCGCTCGCTGAGACTTTTCTCCGCGTAGAACTGACTCTGAACTACCGTACAGGTACACCGCGGTCACCGACGACCCTGACGACTTCTCTCGGTGCGCCTTTGTCGTTCCCCTTTTCTCGGCGATGACTTTTTGCTCACCCCTGCGCCTGCCACAGCCAACGCTATCGCCTCCGACAGTCCATCTACGGTCGTCAAACCGAGCTCTTCATCTGTCTGACCATGTACAATGAGGACGAGGTGCTGTTCTGCCGCACCTTCACCTCGGTCCTCAAGAACATCGCCCATCTCCAGTCGAGGACCAAGAGCAAGACTTGGGGAGCGGACTCGTGGAAGAAGTCAGTGACTATCTGATAGAGTTGCGACGCAGACGGCTGACTCTCGTCTCCCTCCCTTCTTCAGGGTCGTCGTCTGTGTCGTCTCGGACGGTCGAGCCAAGATCAACCCTCGAACGCTCAAGATTCTCGGTTTATACGGCGCATACCAAGACGGAATCGCCAAGGACACGGTCGACGGCAAGGACGTGACGGGACATCTCTTCGAGTGAGTCCCGAGGAGCGAGCTCGCGACCGAGGATCGGCACTCACGCTTTCTTCCTTCTTTTTTCGCCCTCAGGTACACCACTCAAGTCGTCGTCGATGCCAAGGGAACCGTATCCGGTGGTGTCTGCCCCGTACAAGTCCTGTTCTGTCTCAAAGAGCAGAGTGAGCTCCTCCTTTTCTCCAAAACAACGCTCGGCGCTGACCCTCCCCCCCTCAACAGACAAGAAGAAGCTCAACTCTCATCGCTGGGCGTTCAACGCTTTCTGCCCGCAACTACGACCTAACATCTGCGTGCTACTGGACGTTGGAACGAGGTGAGTTGACTCGAGGCGAGCGAGGCGAGGGGGGGAGGAGCGGAGGAGGACGAGAGCGGCGGCTGATATCGACTTTGCTCGACTTCCCTTGCCTCGCTCGCCTACAGGCCTGGAGGAACGAGCATCTACTCGCTTTGGAAGGAGTTTGACAAGCATTCTGGCGTCGGAGGAGCTTGTGGAGGTGAATTCGGTCTTACACAACCGAGATCTCTCGCTGACCCGCTCGACGAGGACAGAGATCACCGTCGACCTCGGACGAGGCTGCAGCAACCTCATAAACCCTTTGGTCGCGGCGCAGAACTTTGAGTACAAGATGTCCAACATTCTCGGTGCGTCCTTCACCAGTCTCTCTCCTCTTTCCCTCGCGCTGACCTCGAATCTTCTCCTCCGCTACACACCGACCGCTACAGACAAGCCCCTCGAGTCCGTATTTGGGTTCATCTCAGTCCTTCCCGGAGCTTTCTCGGCCTATCGCTACAAGGCCCTGCTCGGCGCTCCCCTCGAGACTTACTTCCTCGGCGAGAAGATGCACGAGCCGGGAAACGTGGCATCGTTGGCGAGCAGTAACATGTACCTCGCCGAGGACAGAATCCTCTGCTTCGAGATTGTATGTAAGCGGAAGGAGGCTTGGACGTTGAAGTACGTCAAATCGGCGAAGGCGTCGACGGATGTGCCGTGAGTCGTTGCTCCGCTTCGCTTGTGCACCAGGATCAAGCTGACCTGATTTTCTCCCTCGCCTTCACTAATTCACACCCTCTCACCCTCCTCTCTCGCCTGCCTCCTACAGCGACTCGATCCCCGAATTCATCTCGCAACGTCGCCGATGGTCAAACGGCTCCTATTTCGCGGCTTTGCACGCTACGCTGCATTACTACCGAGTCGTAAGTCTTGTCACTGGGTGGGGCCGAAGCCGGAAGCGCCGGAGACGGCGCGTCAGCGATTCGGCGGAGGGGGACTTCGGCTCACACCCTTCTCTCTCTTCTGCAGTGGACCTCGGGGCAAGGCTTCTTCCGCAAGCTCTGGCTGTCGATCATTTGGTTCTACAACTTTGTCCAGGTGCGTAGACGAGCGAGCGCGTAGGAGGCGGAGCCGAACGAGAGATGCGCCGAACAAGAACTGACTTTCCCCTTCTCTTCACGATCCCCCTTCTCTTCACTAACCCCCCTCTCACCACTATCGCTTCACCATCTCCACCATCCACCAGCTCATCTTCCAAACAATCGGTCTCTCCTCCTTCTACCTCGCCTTCTTCTTCCTCTGTTCGTCCGCCGTTTCGGACTCGGACGACGATCCCTTTGGGGGCGTCGGGAGCGAGGTCATCTCCGTCAGCAACTCGGTCTACATTGCTACACTGGGTGTCACCATCGTCTGTGGTGAGTTTTGCCCTCTGCTCGACGAGCTGGGTAGCTCAGCGAGGAGTTGAACGCCGCGCAAAGGGGGCTAGCTCGGCGGCTTCAGTTTCGGTGAACGGCTCGCTGACTTCTCCCTCTTCCACCCCGCGCCCCCTCCAGCTCTCGGCAACAAGCCCGCAGGCTCAAAATGGTGGTACATCGCCGTCATGTGAGCCTTTCGGTTTTGACGGTCCTCGCTCGCATTCGTACTTATCTCCCTTTCTCGTCTTGTAGTGTGTGCTTTGCCGCACTGTTTGCGATTGCACTGTACTGCACGGCCTGGACGATCTATCTCGCCGTTCCTCATACCGCCGCTGGCTGGCGCGACATCTCGAGCTTGCTGGATCAGAGCGCGTTCAGGGTAGGCTCGCTCGATTTTCTACATTTCACTCGTGTCTTGCCCTTCGCACGCACGCACATTCTCCTCGAGCGTCTTCTCAGCTACACCATGTCCATCCCCAAGGCCCATTTCGGCCACGAGGACCAGACGATGCTGATCCAGTTCTAACCCTTGCAGAACATTGTGATCTCCCTGGGAGCAACCTATGGACTCTACTTGATCAGCAGCATCCTCCACACCGACCCCTGGCATCTCTTGACCTGCTTCATCCAGTAGTAAGCGCCCCTTCTTTTCTCGGCGCTCGCCTCGAGCTGACTTTCCTCGCTTGCAGCATGCTGTTCCTCCCTGCTTACGTCTCAGTATTGACGATCTACGCGTTTGCTAATTTGCACGATTTGGTAAGAGCGGAGGGTGCGAAACACGCGAGCGACGAAGCTGACCTCGTTCCCGACTCGCAGGCATGGGGAACGAAGGGCTCAACGACGATCAAGGATCTCGGAGGCGCGAAGAAATCCAAGGGCGACGACGGCAAGGAGCTGGTCGAGGTTTCCATCCCTACCGCCGAGGCCGACATTGACGAGCTTTGGCTCAACATGCGCAAGGACATCTCGACTCCCGCCGTCGTCAAGCACGAGAAGCGGAGTCTCGATGGTGAGCTCCGAGCGCTACATCCTCACACCGTCGACCACTTGACTAACTTCCTCTCTTCACCGTTCAACGACAGCCAAGCAAGCCGATCATTTTGCGACCATTCGCACGAATACGCTCCTTTTTTACCTTGGTCTCAACATGCTCATCTGCATCTTCTTCACCTCTACCGTCTGGACCAACTTCCTCGCCTCCTACTCGTCCGCCAGTCCTCCCGTCAACTACTACCAAGTCGGCATTTTTTGGTCCGTAGCCGTCCTTTCGGCCGTGCGCTTCTCGGGATCCACGGCGTATCTCGTCTTGAGGCTGTTTGGGTTCTGAAGGGGGACAGGATCCACGGAGTATCTCGTGTCGAGGCATTCCGTGCTCTAAAGGTGTGCAGGGTCCTGTTGAGGCTGTTGGGGTTTTGAAAGGAAAGAGGGGAGCAACTCGGCGCTCCTGGCGGGCGTGCTTTGTCGGCTTGGCGGGCTTGAAGCGGTACTTCTTCGTGTAGATAGATGTATATATTTGAGTATGAGCTATCCTAGTCGACTCTGACGAGTTGGAAGAGCGAAGAGGATCCTTTGCTCGGCGCTAGCGAAAGAAAGCTCGGCGATGGTGATGGGCTCGATGCAAGGCCGCAGAGTCGGGGGTCGGAGCGCACGGCAGCGCTTACGCTTGATTCTGACTTTTCCAGTGAACAAGATCGTCAGGGGCGGAACAGGCGAGGCAGTCAGCTCCGAGTTGCTTCGCTGACGGGCCTCGCAGAGGCGGATTTGTAGCTTGACTCGGCATTCTGAGTATTCAAGAGCTCAAGAGCACTAATTGAGTACAATTCAGCTGAGCATAGCAATCAGCTGCACATTTACGCAGACGGTTCAACTGGCTCTCGACTTGAGCGTGAAGTGAAGCGCGCCTCTCTTGCTCCCGCCACAACCTCGTCGCCTCGTCTCTCGCCTTTCTGCACCTCTCTACGCCCTTGTCCTCTACCTCAACATGTCGCACACGGATATGCAGTCGCTCAAAGACGCCGGCGTCAAGCACTACGAGCACGCCGATTCGAAGCTCAGGACCAAGTCTGTCGAGCTCAAGAAGCGCTTCGTCGACCCTTCGGTGCAGAAATTCTCTTCTCACTACAACGCCCAGCCTGCTCTCACCGTGAGTTGGCGCGCTACAGTTCCGTCGACCTGAACAACGCGAGCTCACGCGCGTCACCGTCAGGCTCTCCTCGGCCTCTTCTTCGCTTTCGCTGCCTTGCCCGTGCTCTCCTTCGTCGGTTTCTCGACCCTCGCCATTCTTAGCGTCGGCGGATCCGCCTTCGCCTTCTCCCTCGTCGTCTTGAGCGCCGTCATCGGAACCGCTGGTAAGCTCTCCCTATCTCGGTGTTGCACGAGAGATGCAGCTAAGCTCTTGCCAACAGCGTTCTTCCTCTTGTTCGCCTTGGTCATCGCCGCCTGCACCGCCGCTACGTGCTGCTTCTGGGGGCTCCTCACCGTCGCCGGCATCAAGCTCGTGCTCCACCTCGCTCATGCTTCGGACCTCCCTTCGGGACTCAGGGTGAGCCCACAACTCTCTTCGATCCCCTCCTGCTCGAGCGACGCGAGAGGAACAGCTCTGTTCGAGAAATCTCCCGAACGCCGAGCTCGCTGACCCTCGCTTCCCAGGCCTACCAGCAGGACATGCAGGCCATCATCCTCGGCAAGGGCAAGGAAGGAAAGAATGTCTCTTTTGGCGCCCACGAGACCGTCAAGACCGAGGGTACGAAGGAGTGAGCGCGTTGGAGCTCGGAGTTGCTTGCTTGCTCGCTTGTCGAGAGAATAGTCTCAGTCGTTTAGTTCCGTGTGTAAAGTCGTTAGGATAGGATTCGAATACCCAATACTTACGTGTTGCTCTGTGCTCGACGCAGACCCCTGACGAGACTCTGCCAAGAGGCGACTGTCGCCGACCGTCTCCCTCTCTCTCCCTCTCAGCTCATTTCTCACTCGTCTCGACTCTCCCTCGCTCGATACGATGGTTTGGCAACCTGCACCCGGCGAGGAGCAATATTATTCTACTCCAGCCCCAGCGGATTCGCAGAGCGCGCTCCGCCAGCTGTTGACCCAGATTACTGGTCCGGGCGCTGATCCGACCTTCGGGCGCGCTGCTCTACCACGATCACCCATCGAGAGCAAGCTGCACGAGGAGTATCCTTGGAGAGAAGGGAAGGTCCTCACGGGGCAGCTCAACGGCAAGGAGTGGGTCACCTATCAGGTCTGGGAGCCCAAAGCCGGCGTGCAATTGAAGGGTGAGTTTCGGAAGAGCTGCATGAAGCCGAGCGTGCTCGAACGAAAGCTGAGGCGAGGTAGCTCGGTTATTCGCTGACCTTACCCTCAATTCGCTTGCCAGACGCCGATTTGCTCTTCGTTCACGGCATCAACGATTACGGGTAGGGCGCTCGAAGTCGTCTCGGAGCGATAGCGACCAGAGGAACTGCCCGGCTGACCTTAAGCTCTCGTGCAGGGGCAAGTTCGCTCAGCATGCCGACCATTTCCTCGACGCCGGCTACCGTCTCATCATCCCCGACCTTCCTTCGCATGGCCGCTCGACTGGAATCCACTGCTACCTCTCCAATATGGAAGCTCTGGCGGACGCGATGTACGCCGTGCTCAGCGACGTCGTCCTCGAGGATTCCAAGCTCGTGAAGTCCGCCGATGGCTCGTTCCAGCAAACGAGGAAGATCTTTGTCGCTGGACAGTCGCTGGGAGGGTTCACTGCTGCTCTGACCTGTCTGTGAGCTGCCTTTTCTCATCGCTGCATTTCCTTCTCGTTCGACGATCTGACACCTCGCCCCGAGGCAGCAAGTACGGCTCCCTCGATTCGGCGGGGACGACCGAGCTCAAGGCGGACTCAACTTTTAAGCCCAAGATCTCTGGGGGGCTCTTCCTATGCCCCATGCTTGCGATCAACCCCGAGACCATGCCCGCCTATCCCGTTCAGCTGCTGGCCCGAGCGCTCGCTTCTTTCGCCGGCCCACTTGCTCTCGCTGCTGCCAACAAGGGAAAGAATTCAGAAGATCCCGACGTCGAGTTTCAATTTGAGCGCGACCCTCAGACGTACCATGGGAAGCTGAGGATCTCCACAGGTCTATCGATCCTCAGTACGTCCAGCTCTCTGATCTATCGCCGAGCTGACCTGTCTACGCTGTTCGCTTTCAGAGGGCCTCATCGACATCAACAGTCACATGGACAGTCTTAAGATTCCTTTCATCATCCACCACGGCACCGGCGACCGGTAAGCCTCGCTCACTGAACAAACGAGAGCGGATTCCCTCTTCGAACGAACCGTAGAGCGGACCGCTGACCCTCTCTTCTGAAGGGTTACGAGCTACCATGGCTCTGAAAAGCTCTACGCTTCTGCTTCTTCCACCGACAAGGAGCTGAAGCTGTACCCAGAGTATCAGCACATCCGTGAGCTTCGTGCCGATTTCGGCGCTGCTTCAGTTCCTTCGTCTGACTCTCTTCACCTACAGTCCTTCGCAAGGGTCGCGATGAGCAGGACGATCTGAGGCGGCAGACCGTTCTCAACGACATGCTGGACTGGCTCGAGAGGCATTGATGAACTCGTGCTTCGTATCTCCCGTTTAGACGCCTCCTCAATTCTCTGTACCTTCATTTCCTCCTGCAGTGCTACAATCAGTCTATAACTCTATGGGAGAGATGACCGAAGTAAGGTGACACAGGAAGCGCAAGTGCTAACGAGGTATCGCCGAGCTCATCTAGAGCGCGGCCACCGTCGGCCAGTCGATCCATGCCGGCTCGGAGGCGCCAAAAACGCGCTCGATAGACCATTCCTTCGCCTGCCTTTTGGTCAAAATCGTCTCGAGGGTCATGTTGCGAGCTTTCGGCGTCCAGCCTGGACCGTACGATCCCGCTTCGGCGTAGAATGTGACGTTGGGGACTGTGAGAATGAAACGGTCAGCCGGAGTAGAGACCGCAAGGTGCAGACCTACAGATTCGAGGGTCGGTAGCCGACCACGCGGTGAAGCCAGCGGGAAGCACAATCTCGCTCTGCGGAAAGGTCAGCGACGAGACGAGGTTCTTGACCACTACTGCGACTCACCATGTAGGTGTTCCGGTAGATCACGCGCGATTGGTTGTTCCACGGGCGGCCAAGGGAGACTGAGCGAGCTGCGAATCGGAACAGGATGAGCTCGGCGCTGGAAGTTGGAACGGTCCTGCCCCGACTTACAGAGGTCCACAGAAGGAAGGGTATCATCGGCGCGAACAATCTTGGCATCGTTGACGTACACGCCAAACGTGTTGGCCCCATCTGTCTCATAGCTGTCAGCACTGCAGTTCGGCGATTCGGGCTCGGCGAACATAGGGCGATGGGCGGCCATGACTTACACCATTGCGTCGAGCCCTTCCACGCCGTGATGCCTCCTCCATTTCCACGACTAGCAAGGATGGTTCGTGAGAGCCACAGCGTCCCAAAGCCGTAGAGATAGTCGGTTCCGCCCTCGATGATTCCTCCCTCAAAGTACGCCGAGCCGTTCCGTCCGATGAAGATGGTGTCTTGGTATGATGAAAATGAGCATTCGTAGAAGCTGGCATTGGCGTAAGCGACCATGAGAGCGGCAGCTGGGCCCGTCTGATCCTTGATCTCGACACCGTTGACCGTCTCCGCAAGAAAAGGTCAGTCTAAGCTCGTTAGGACGGCGCAGTCCGTTCAAGCTCACCGCTCGGTTAGAGACATTGAGATTGTAAGCTCGGAACGCGACGTTGCCGAACGCCGACTGGAGGGGAGCGCCCAGAGGTCCGGAGCCGACTAACGTTGCAGCGCGATTGGGAGAGACCGTGAAGACGGAAGCATCGGCGTTGTCCATGCCTGGTTGGTTGACGTTAGCGCAATGTGCGTCGAAAAGCGAAGAAGGGTCGCCTACCAGCCGTTTGAGTCGTCTGATTGATGAAAGAGCTGAGCATCTCGATCAGCCTGGAGCAAGCTAGGCCTCGTGTCTGAAGAGCTCACGAGTTCCAAATATTGACTTGATTGAGAAAGAGCTTTCTCGGGTCGGTGGTCATCCCCTGTAGAGGCGAGGAGCGAGTGAGCGAACGCCGAGTACCGCTGCTCGCTCGAGCGCCGCAAGCCAGCTTACCAAGAGCGTCAAAGGTCCAGGACGAGTGACGTTGATGACCTCGTGATAAGACCCGCTGCCGATGAGGATGACTTGGGACGAGCTGCGAAAAGAGAGACCACTTCAGCGCTGCCGACGAGCACCGAGAATGACTGTACGTACTTATCGTTGGGGAGAGAGGCTAAGGCTCCATTAATAGTACCGTATTGGGATTGAGGGTCTGTCTGAGAGACGTAGATGGTCCCGCGAGGGCATCCCTTGAGCTGATGCCCTTGCTCCTTCGGCGCTTGACAGTCGGCAAAGGGAGTCTTTCTCTTGGCTGCTACCACAGAGAGAGCCGCGAGAAAGACTGTAAAGAGCAGCATTGAAAGCGAGTGCGATGCCGTCGAGTGGTAGGAGGAGAAGAGGCGTTCAGACTAGCCGGCCCGATCTAGCGCAGGCGGGCGGGAGTGGGGCGCCGAGAGCGACAAGTTCGCAACGATGGAGAGTACATGCGCTATCGAAAAGCGGTATACAGTATCACGCTATCAGCAAAAAAACGAGTCGCTACATCTCGTACAAGACTACTTCTCCCCCCTTGCTCGAGCCGCCTCCATCTCCGCCTTGGTCCTCCTTTTACGCTTGGGCTTCGGCTGCCCATGCTCGTCAAGCTCACCCTTGCGCTTCCTCGGCGCCGCCGGCTTCTTCTTGGGCGTCTCGGATCCTCCTACGGAGCCCATGTCCTCGTCCTCCTCGAGCGCCGGCTTGCTCGTGGTGTTGGCGAAGAATCCCATGCCGTCCTCCTCATCGTCGACGGCCCAGGCTGAAGGCTTGCTGGCGGCTTCGATGGCAGCTTGCTTCTTGGCCTTTTTGCTCTCCTCGCGCGCTTTCGCTCCCCTGAGGCAGCGAAGAAGGTCAGTGAAGGTTCTTGAAGAGGCGTCGCAAAACTCACTTGAGACCATCAACGCGCTGCTTCTCCTCGGCTCGCTTGCGCTTGAGCTCGGCCTGACGAAGACCTTCCTCCAGCTCGCGGTCATCCAGCAGGAGCGAGACGACCTCGTTCGTCTTGGCAGCGCCATCGGTCGGAGCACCCGAGGACGAGCCGACGACGGCATCCTGCACGAGCTTCTTGTTGCTGTCGAAGGAAACGGAGAGTCAGGTCGAATGTCTTGGGCTCGAGCTTCTGGGACGACTCACCGAGCCAGCTGGACGATACGCTCGTCGACCGTGTCCTTGGTGATGAGGCGGTAGACGGTGACCTGCTTGGTCTGACCCAGTCGATGGGCGCGATCCATGGCTTGAGCGTCGTTCTGCGCAAAAGAAAGAGCATGAGCTTAGAGAATGAAGAGTAGCAAGCAGCAGCAGTAGCGGACCGAGGGGTTCCAATCCGAATCGTAAAAGATGACGGTGTCGGCGGCGGTGAGGTTGATGCCGAGTCCTCCAGCACGAGTCGAGAGGAGGAAGATGAAGAGTTCGGGCCTGCAGCAAGATGAAAAAGAGTCAGCGATATAGGAGGAGAGGGGGAGAGAAACTGCTCACTTGGTCTGCCAATCCATGACCATGTCCCTGCGCTCCGAAATGGTCGAAGCTCCATCGAGGCGAAGGTACTTGTACTGCCTAAAAGCGAGGTACTCCTCCATCAAGTCAATCATGCGAGTCATCTGGAAGTAGACGAGCACGCGATGACCGTTGGCCTTGAGCTCGGTGAGGAGGGCGTCGAGCTTGGCGAGCTTGCCCGAATCGAGGATGAGCTTCTGGAGCTGGGGCACCTGCATCGGCGGGAAGGGAAGCTGAGCGGGTGACGAAGCACCAAGCACTCCCTCGGCGGGGAAGCCGGGCAATGCCTTGCCGAAGCGCTCGATCTCGTCCTCCGAGTTCTGCGACGCCGGTGGCATTCCGAACATGGCGGCGCTGAAGAGAGGATCGAAGCGCTCCTCGTCCTGGTCGTAGGCAAAGGAGCGATCGCTGCAGACGGCGTTGATGGAGGGAGCGACGACCGTGTCCATGAAGAAGCGAGCGTCGGGCTTGGCGAGGCGCGACGAGAGTCGATATGTCTCCTCGATCTCCGAGAGAGGCGTGAGTCCGAGAGCGCGCCAAGTGTGGTCATGAGGGAGGATCGTTGACTTGGATGGGACGGAGAGAGCGAGGTGGCCCGAGTTGTTCTCGCCGCCGAGTCTGACGGAAGAGCAAAGGGTCAGCTCGAGCTTTCCAAAGTCATGTTCAGGGACTCACGACTCGTACTGATGCCGAGCACGGGTACTGGAGCTGCGCTCGAGAGCGAGACCGAGTCGAAGGATGCCGTGAGACTTGACCGATTGGCTGAGCTCGGCGGGACTGAGGCCGAGTCCTTTGGCGAAAGCGAAGGTGGACGCTGTGACGATGAGGCGGGGGTCAGCATTCGGAATCGAGGTGGGAGCAGGACAACCGCACCTTCTTCCTTGAGCGAGCGCTGAATGTGGTCGGGCGTCCAGATGTTGAGGAGGCGGTCGAGATGAAGGGTGTCGCTGCCTTTTGTCGACTTGGCGCCGACGACGTGAGTCATGCCACCCTCACGGTAGAGCGTCTTGGGGATGTTGTACTCGATGATGCTCTTGGTCGCGTACGAGACCTCCAGGACGTCGGGGTCGCGGACGACGTTGCCGCTGAGGGGAAAGGCGGCGAAGGCAAAGGGGGCGGTCACGTCGGCACGCTCGAACAGCTCGGGGTGATTGCAGACCTTGCGGAACTGCATGATGAGGTTCATGAGACGTTTGACGCTATCGTCGTCGTTGAGCGAGGAAGCGCGCGAAACGAGGTCGGTGATGGAGATGTGCTCGCGAAGGGTGCGGTACATGGCCTTCTGACGGGGCGTGAGGTCGCAGTAGAGGTCGATCTCGATCTGTGAAGGCGCGCAAAGGGGGAGGCGAAGGGTCAGCGAGAGCTCCGGTCGAGGGAGAGAGAGCGAGGTCAGAAGCTCACCTTGTCGCCGAGCTCGTTCTGGACGTTCTTCTTGATCCTACGAAGCATGAAGGGCTTGAGAATCATGTGCAATCGTCGAAGCTGATGCTCGTTCATGGCGCCGTTCTTCTCGGCGTTCCCCTCGATGTCCTTGGAGAACCACTCGCTGAACTCGTCGTGAGAGTCGAAGAGGGAGGGCATGATGAAGTGGAGGAGAGCCCAGAGCTCGTGCATCGAGTTTTGGATGGGCGTTCCGGTGAGGAGGAGTCGGTTGCGGCAGCGGAAGCCGAGGAGGGTCTTCCAGCGAGCACTCGAGGAGCTCTTGATCGCCTGCGCCTCGTCGAGGACCATGTACTGCCACTTGACGCCTTGGAAGTACTTTTCGTCTTGGACGACCTATGGAGAGGCGAGTATAGGTCAGTTCGAGCTGGGCTGAAGGGTCAAGCGCGCTCACCAGCTGGTAGCTCGTGACGAGAATGTGGAAGGGAGCGTCCTTGTCGTAGCGAAGGGATTTGCGGTTCCAGAACTTGCGGAGTACGGCACGATCCTTGGTGTTGCCCCAGTAGGGAAGAGCCTTGAGAGCGGGCACGAAGCGAGTAATCTCCTGCTGCCAGTTGTGGAGGGTCGAGGCGGGCGCGATGACGAGGAAGGGTCCCCAGATGTCGTGGACCTCGGCGAGGTAGGCCATGAGCGAGATGGATTGGACCGTCTTGCCAAGTCCCTGTAGCGAGCAGCAAGAGAGGTCAGCGAGCTCAAGCGGGGCCCGAGCGCCGGGACTCACCATCTCGTCGGCGAGGATGCCGTTGATGCCTTGCTCGTAAAGGTTGGCGAGCCAGTTGAGACCCTTGAGCTGGTACTCTTTGAGCGTGGCGGCGAGGAGCTTGGGCTGCTTGACTTTGACGTCGCCGTTCATCGAAGTCGGGTTCTGGAAGTTGAGGTCGTCCGAGTCGACTGCGAAGGGGGGGGCGAGTGAGCGGCAGAGGCGATCGAGCGAAGCGAGTGAGCTATAAGCCTACAATTGAGTCCATCGGCGCCACGAGAAGGAGCGACGGGGATGGCAGCCTTGGCAGCGGCAGCAGCAGCATCGAACTCGGCGGCCGCGTTCTTCGCAGCATCGACGGCAGCTTGAGCGTTCCTCCGGGCGTGGAAGGCGGTATTAGTTTCGTCGTCTGATAGAGAAAACAAGTCAGCGCCGAGTATCGGAGTAGAACGATGAGGCTACGCACCGACGTCAAAGTCGAGCTCCTTGAGCTCCGCTCCAGAGGGTGCATCTCCAGCAGCGATGGCGGCGAGTAACGAAGCGCTCTGCGGAGGAGGAGCTGTCGGAGCCGCGCCAGCTGTGTCGGCCGAGTCTTCTGCTTCGCTCGCTGTGGTTGAAGGGCGAGACGAACGGTCAGCGTCATTGGCGAGGGAGAAAGAGGTACGAGACTCACTCTTGATCTTGTTGCCGACGAAATGAGAGTAGAGCTCGGTTTGGGTGATGAGGAAGTTGAGCTTGCGAGCGGCGCGTTTGGCCTCGCGGACCTCCTCCTCCTTCTTGGCCTTCTCGAGGGCTTCTTTCTCGGCCTTCTTGCGCGACTCGCGCTCCTTCTTCTCGTTGCCCTTCATGAAAACCATCATCTTGAGGTGAAGCAAGCGAGTCAGCCAGTCGTCGCTACGAGCAGACATGCTGAAACTCACCTCGCGCATGACCTTCTTGGCGCGAGTCTGAACATCCTTGACTCCCTTCGTCCTGGTCGAAGCACGGCGAGCCTCGCGAGCGACGATGGTAGACAGACGTTTGGCGAAGAACTGACGACTCGAGGTACTCTGCTGGGCGACGCGGATGACCTGAGAGAGAAGCCGGACTCAGTCTCGAGAAGCCGAAGCGAAGGGTAGAGGGTGGTGAACGAACCTTGGGAATATCGCGCTTGGCGATCTGGGTCCAGACTCGTTTCTCGAGATCCTCGACTGGTCGGCGTGGTGCTTTAGGCTTCGAGCCGGCGTCCATATCCTCGTCGTCGTCGTCGTAGATGGCCGAATCGGGACCGTCCGAGCCGTAGCTATAGCCGGGATGAGGGTAGCCTGCTGGTGGAAAGGGAGGGTAGGCGATGGGCTGGCCGTGGACGTCGAGCCAAACGCCGTCGGGGGTGACGTAGGCGCCGGGAGGCATGGGAGGGGGATAGTAAGGAGGGAAGGGAGGAGGAATGGGCACGCCATTGGCATCGACGGCGCCAGGGGGAGGGTAATAAGGGTAGCCAGGTGGTGGTGGTGGATAGTCGTACATGGCGCCGATGGAGGACGAGCGGCGAGAGGAGGATTTGCCCTTGCCGTGAGGTCGTCCGTCGCCCCAATAGTTGCCCTCCTCGTCGTACTCGTCATAATCGCCGTAAGACTCGTTGTAGAGACCGTTTGCTCCTCGGGGGCCGTCCTCGAGCATGCCTGGGTCGTCCTCGCGCTTCCGTCGCTTGCGAGCGCCACGACCCTCGGCGGAGTGACCCTCCTCCTCGTACTCCTTCAACCTCAACGCCGCCTCCTCTCGCTCGCGCTGAATCTTCTCTGCGAGCGCCCTGTCCTCTGCCTCACGCTCCTCGGGCGTGAGTGCCGCCTTCCGCTCCGCCTCGGCGATCTTGGCCAGACGAGCCTCCTCCGTCCTTGCTCGCCTCGCCTCCTCCTCGCGCTCCTTCTTGGCTCGGTCCTCCTCGCGCTTCTTCCTGGCAGCATCGCGTTGCTTCTTGAGGCGTTCCTCCTTGTCCTTCTCTTTGGCGAGGCGCTTCTCCTCCTCGCGTTCGGCGCGCTGGGCGAACTCCTCCTCGTCGCGCTGCCTCTGCTCGCGCTCGAGCTGGATCTCGACGGCGCGCACCTCCTTGCGCTGGCGCATGGCGACGATCCTCTTGTCCGCCATGTCGTTGATCCGAGCAGCGACGGCAAAGTGGCGACTGGCCTCCTCGAGTTCGACGTCGCGCTCGACCTGCTGTCGTCTCGCATGGGTTGCGAGGACGTAGGATTCGAGGGGCTGACGCCAGATGTGGGCGGTGGCACGAAGTAGCTCCTCGTTCTCCTCGTCCGAGTCCAGGCCGTCGCCATCGTACTTGCCGTTGAAGGCGGGGAAGCCGTCGGCGCCAACGCCGAGCGTCGACTCGCCATCCTCGTTGTCGTCCTCGGTGTAGCGCTTGGGTCGCGTAGAATGACGAGAAGACTGTTCAAAACGGCCGAAAGAGGGTCAGCAGGCTTGTAGTGCAGCGGGTGACGCGGCTCAGCTCGAGCTCACCCTTCGCGCGTTGCCGTCGAGGTCCTCATCCATGGCGAAGGCCGCTGCCGCACGACTTGGTCGTTTCTTCTTGGATCTTGATGCGCTGGTGGGTTCGGCGGAAGAGAAGTCGGCCGCGGCGGGAGATGAGAAGCCTCCAGCTGTTGCTGACCCGCTGGCTGGGGGATCGTTGAGCAGGCGCGAGAGAGACATGAGAGAGAGGAAAGGGGGGATGTAGTGAGGAGAAGGGGTCAACTGGAAAGGGGATCAGGCGCTGTGCGAGCGCGTGTTGGTCGACTGTAAGGCAAGCTAGTGTCAGCCTTGGAGCGGACGCGCTGGGCTCGCACTGAGGCGCCTCGGGCGAGCGGAGGGGGAGTGGTCAGAGGTACTCACCTGTAAGCACTCAGAGTCCCCGATCTTTACTTGCTCGATGCCTAGAGCCCAGTTGACGCTCGGCGGCGCAGAAATGCGAGGTTGTCCGCTCGACTTGAAGCTGTTGCGCTGGTTGCTTGCTGAGAGGGCTTGGTGGAGGGGGGCAGAAGGGAGGCTACAGGAGCGGACTCGAGAAGAAGTCTGTGGATCTCTCAATTCGGAGAAGCTCGTCCAAAGCGAGCTGGACGGCTGGTCGATTGGCGAGAGGACAGGCTGTGAGCCGTGGCCTCGAAGTCGAGTGGCTCGTGAGGCGGAGGCAGGAGCAGCAGCGTTCCGCCGATGCCACGGCGTCGCCCGCTCGTGTACAGCGATTCACACGATCATCATTTCTGCCTCCAGCTGCACTCTAGTCGCATACATCTGAGCTCCCTCCTTTGCGTTCGGTCAGAGGTTGCGAAGCGGAAGCGCGCAGACCCAGTCGGCGCTGTTCTCGCGAAGCACAGGACTAAGCCAAGAAGCAGGATATGAGATTCTGAGCTAGCTTCTCTGCATCTCATTGGCTCCTGCTTGCTTCGGCCGAGCTGTTCACTCTGTTTCTCATCGAGAAGGGAGGCTCCGTCGGCGCAACTGAAGCGAAGCAAAGCAGGTCGTTACAGAGCAATCTTGAGCAGCAGGCGAGGCGGAACACGAAGAAATATTAGCGCTTGACGTCCTTGCGCTTCCTCGAGTAGGTCGTCTTGGCCGTAGGGCGACCCTGCAGAGGGAAAATGGAGAGGGAAGGTCAGCGCCGAGCTCGGTCTTGGAGAGAGATGGAGCTCACCTTGTCGCGTCCAACGCGGTTGACTTGAGTCACATCCTCAATCTCATCTTCAAGGCGGTAGATCTGAGTGTTGACGTCCTCAATCTCGTCTTCGTCGCCGTTTCGGTCGTCCAGCTCGGGGTCCATCGTCCTGCGACGGGTCGTGCGCAGAGCTCGGCTGGTTGAGTGAGCTGTAGAAGAGTTCAAAAGATATCAGCAAAGTGTCGGAGAAGAAGCGAGGGCGAGCTAGCTCACCACCTGCTCCGGCAGTGGCTTTTCCCTTGACATTCTTGACGTGCACGGCGATAGGAGGAGCGAGAGCAGCTTGGACGGTCGACGGGGAGCTGGAACGCTTCTCCTCCTTCTTGAGCTTGGTAGGCTTGAGCTCGTCGATCCCGGCGGTGGAGTCCTCGTCGCTCTGCTCCTGGTCCATGGCGTCGATGGCGCTGAGGGTGGTGGTGGCGACAGTGTCGGCCGACGAGTCGTCAGAGGTAGGCTATAGATAATGAAAGTAAGTCAGCCAGAGTTCGAGGAAGACTCGCCGTCAACGAAAGCCACTGACACCTGGCTGAGGACGGGTCTTCTCGGCGCCGAGCTCCTCCTGGTCGAGTTGCTCCAAGCGGACGTTGCCACGAGCAGGCGAAATGGCAGGTGAGGAGGAAGCAATGTGAGGGTCGATCATTGGACGGTTCCTGTGCAGAGTAGGACGTCAGTATCGAACAACTCTCGGCGGAGAAGAAGGGGCGACTGACTTGGACTTGGCCAACTCGGTTGAGAGCTTCTGATTCCTCGTCGTGAGCTCCTCCAGCTTGTTGTTAGCGCGCTTGAGCTCGTTCTGAAGCGAAGCAGGAAGGTAAGCTAACGTCAAGCGCCGTGCCGCTGTCCATCGACGCACCGAGAGTTGGGCCTTCTCTCGGCTGTGTCCCTCCTGGCAGCTGGCGACGGTCTCCTTGATGCGGTTCTGCAGCATCGTAGCGTGATTGCGCTTGACCTGAGCGAGCTCGCCCTCGAAGGGAAGGAGAGAATCGCGAGCGGCGTTGGCGAGCGACAGCTCCTGCTGAAGACGACGAGCATCGCTCTCCAGTGCCGCTTTGGCATCCTCCATGGTCGAAGCCTGTCAGGAAGGAGAAACAGAAAACGTAAGCATTCGTAACGAGCGAGGCAAGCGAAAGAAAGCTCAGACATACGACCTTCTTCAGCTCGCCGATCCTCTGCTCGGCGTTGTGCTGCTCCCGCGCGAGGGTGTCGTTGGATGCCTTGAGGTCGGACAGCTGAAGGTGAAGCTCTTGGACTTGTTTCCTGAGGCGACTCTCGGCCTCGGCGTCTTGGCGCTGATGGTTCTGCTGAACGGTGGAGAGCTCGGCGCGCGCTTGCTCGAGTTCGGCCTGCGAAGGTGAGGAGAAGAAGTGGTCAGGTCGACTTCGCTCTCTCTCAAATTTCTGAGCGCTATCCCCCCTTGATGCTATCGAGACGCACCGCGAGCTGGCTCTTCTTGACCACGAGCTCCTGCGCAACGAGAAACGAGCACGAAAGTCAGCGCGAAGTCTGGCAGCGGTTCTCGACGAATCTCAGCAGCTTGTAGCTCACCTTTTCGCGCAGTCGAAGGCTGTCGACCAACGACTCGAGCGTCTTGACCTTGTCTCGGGACTCGGAGAGACGGGCACTCTCGTCGACGAGGTGAACCTCCTTCGCTTGAAGCCTAAGGACGGCCGAAGGTCAGCGAACCTGCGGCTTGACGAGTAGGTCAGCGAATGAGGTAGCTTACTGAACGACCAGGGTGCTGTTGCGGCTGTTGAGGTCACGGGAAACGACCTTCTCGCTCTCGAGCAAAGTAGAGGCGGCGGCGGCGTCGGTGATGAGCTTTTGCTGCGCTACGTCGAGATCAATCTTGACCTTGGTGAGTTGAGCACTGTGAAGGAGTCTCGCTCAGATCAGCAAGGCCTTCGAAGGAGGCAAAAGGCGAGCGATTACGCACGTGAGCGGGCGAAGCTCTTCCAGCTCGGCGGCTTGGCGGCTGAGAACGGCGTCCTGTTGGCTGTTCTGGAGCCTCATACCGTTGAGTTCTTCCTCCAGCCTGCTTGGGAAGTAACGTCAGCACGGGTCGTAGCTTCGGAAGGACCGCCTCACCCGTCCTTTTCGGCGCGAGCGGCAGAACGAGCCTCGTCGAAGGAAACGTGGAGCGCCTCAAGCTTGATCTTGAGAGCGTTGATCTCGGTATCGGACTCCTTCAGCTGCTTCTCGAGCCGAAGATTACTGTGAGGAAGAGAGCTCGGTCAGCTTGAAGCGACGTCGTCGGTGGAGCGGCGGCTACTCACGACGCGGTGAGGGCGGTGGTCTCGGTGTCGGAGGCGGAGACGGCGACACGAGCGTTTTCAAGCTCCTTCTTTAATCCCTCGACCTGATCCTCGAGCTCCCTCCTCGTCTGCGCGAGCTTCTCCTCGAGAACATCCTCTCGGTCCCTACCTTTAAGCAGCGCCTCGTCAAGCTTGTTCTCTACCTCCGCACGCTTCTCCCGCAGATCGTCTTCCCTCGACCTCGACTCTTTTCTCAACAGCTCGAGGTCGGCCGAAGCGAGATGGTGAGTCGACTGGAGCTGCTCGAGCTGGGCGATGCGATCTCGAGCTTCGACAATCTCGCCCGTCTTGGTCGCCAGCTGGTCGCGGAGAAGGGTGATGACGTCTTGACCTGGGAGGGATGAAACGAAGATCAGCTCGGGCCTGAGAGCAGGCTGCAGAGAGGACATACGCTGTTGGATCTCGGTCTGAAGCGTGCGAAGGGCGGTGATCTTGGACTCCTCGTTGCGCTCGAGCCAGAGGTTGCCGTCCACGTCGAGGTACTTGCGCTGGAAGACTGTGGAAGAGAGAGTGTGAGCCTTTGTGATTGTCGTTCTCGCGGAGAGACTCACGCTGCTTCGTGGCGTTGAGCTCGCTGCGCAATTCGGCGATGTTGGTCGAGGAGCCCATCTCGGTCTCGAGCTTGGTAGTGGCGGCGCGCATCCCCGAAGAGACGTCGCTGAGCTCTTTCCTGGCAGTCTCGAGTCTGCGGGAGGTAGGGAGCGTCAGCCAAGCTCGCTGCTGCCCGTCAGCCGATCATCGCCGAAAAGCTTACCTCGAGAGAGCGAGGTGAACCTTGCCGACGGCATCGCGCTTGAGAGTATCCTTCTCGCCACGAAGTCGCTCAACCTCCTTGTCCTTGTCGGCGAGACGAGCGCGGAGCGAGACGAGCTCGCCGTCCTGCACGACGAGCGACGATGCGTGGTCAGCGGAACCGTCGACAAAGGCGGCAGTTTCGATGGCTCGCAAGGCGGAAGATCGAGCTCACCTTCTTCTCGCAGTTCAGCTTGTAGGAAGTGATGGTGGCGACCACATCCTCGAGGCCGAGCGATCCCTTCTCTCCCTTGCGCTTCTTCGAACTCGGACTCCCATCCCCCCTCGGCGCCCGCGAACCGTCTCCACCACCCCTTGCAGTCGAGCTGACGCCGTCACCGGAAACGGAAGGAAGGCCTCGCTTCTTCGAAATGGTGGCTCCGCCTCCCCCGTTAGCTGCACCGTCGCGAGTTGTGGACGAAGGGCGATTGGTCTCTTGATGCTGAGCACCTCGGCCTTGACCGTGGAGGGGCGAGACGGGCGCGCTCGCGCGATGAGCCTGAAGTGGCTGCTGTTGCTGAGCAGAAGCGTGCGAAGAGTGAGGACGGGGAGGGGGAAGAGGGACAGTTGCGCGAGAGCCGGGAGGGGCGCCGGAGGAGCGAGAGGCGTGGTTCGAGTGAGGAAAGATGCTGAGATTAGGAAGTTCTTGCTGGATGGTCGAGTTGACGGCGGGGGCGATCTGGGTCGAAGGAGGCGTAGAGCGACCGAAAAGGGACTGCTGAGGAGCGAGCTTGTTGGCGGCGGAGTTGGTCGAAGATGACGATGGAATCTGGTGGTGCTTGAGCGACACTCCTCCAGGTCCAAGCTGACCGAGACGGAATTGAGCGGTGAAGTCTGCCGTCGCCGCCGAGGTGGGCGACTTGCTCGGTCGAGGCGTTGCGCTCGTGCTCTGCTCCTTCGGGTGCTGCTGCTGCTCGGCGGCGGAAAGAGAAACCTTCCCACCCACCACCTCGTCCCCATCGCTGCCCCAAGTCTTGCTCCTCCCCCGCTGCTCGTGCTCCCGCGTCTCGTCGTTGTCGTCCTCTTCTTGTTCCCCTCCTGCTCGTCCATCACGACCCGAAGGCGTCCCAGTCGCTCCAAGTCTGGCTCCAATCTTCACTCCACCCAACTTGCTTCCCTCCGCCAGGCTTCCGAGACCACGAGAGGTGCTCGTGCCCGCCGCTCTCGCGCTCGTCTCACCGCTGTGCGTCTTCCCTGCACCGCTCGCCAGTCCCGCTGGTGTAGCCTTTTTGTACCTGAACGAGCTTGATGGATCGGTGTCGGGAGGAAGATCCCACTGCGACGAGGAGCGGTGGTGAAGGGGATCCTGCGACTGGCTCGAGGGAGGCGAGTTGGAGGGCGAGCTGTGCTCCTCCTGCGACATGTGTAGGGGTGTAGAGAGCTGAAGCTGGACCAAGAGAGGCGGTAGAGGCTAGTGTGTAGGCTAGTAGGCGACGGAGACGAGCGGCGAGTGTGTGGGAGGAAGGAGAGAAGCGAAAGCGAGTGAAGCGGCGAGTCGTCTCGCTTTCTCTCTCTTCTTGTAAGGCTTCTTTGTGCCCCTGTGGGATTTATCCGATACCAGCAGAGATAGGAGAAGCCAGGGGCGATCGCAATGACCATCCTGAGCGTTTCCTCCCCCCTTCTCTCCCTCTCCGCCTCTTTCGCAAGCTCTCTCACTGCTGTCAGGGCGATCACGTCCAATGTAAGGCTGCTCGCACCTCGATAAACTTACAAGAAAGCAATGCGAGGCGGTAGATTGACAGAAAGTGAGGCGCTCGTCTTGCAACAGGGCATCTCGGCGATGGCATCTTTCCCCTCGGTCGATTTCTGAGCGACTCGGTCCTTCTCTTTCGTCCAATCTGGCTCCAAGCTCTGAGCAGGTATCTTTCCTTCAACCTTGAGGTGTCCGAGCCAGCTCTTACCCTCGGGGAAGAGCTACAGCTTGCCGAGAGACCCTCGCCGAGTTTGAGCAGAAAGGGGGGACACACCCCATCACGCTGCTGCAATCTGCGTGCTTTTCGTTATCTTGCATCTCGTTGTCCCGAAGTCATCCGTAGAGCTTGGAACCTCCAAGACCACCTCGGGTTTCAACGACGGGTGAAGCGGACGAGTCTCGAAAGGTTGCGCTCTCCCCGCTTCGTCTCCAGCATCTGCTCTCGCATTTCTCGGTAAGTGAGAGTACAGGGCTGTCCAGCGGATCCAGCTCTACACCTGCGCAAGGTGCTCCCAGCTTCAAGGCTGTAGCTTATCTCCAGCCAAGCGCGTAGACGCTGACCTTCGCCGCTCCCCCCAGCTCTCCACGGTCATCTACAGCCTAGCCAACAGCAGCACAGCTCCATCACACTATGTCTGTACCCACCATTGATTTCGGACCGTTCCTCAACGGCACCCAGGAGGAGAAGGAGGCGGTCGCAAAGGAGCTCTTCCAGGCCGCTTCGACCGTAGGCTTCATGATGCTCAAGAACTTTCACTCGGCGATTGGAGGCAAGGAAAAGGTCGAGGAGGCTTTCGGCAAGGTGAGCTACAGCTTCTCTGGAATGCTTCTCCATCCCGAGCGCGCGCGCGCTGACCCCCACCTCGCTTCTCTAGACCAAGCAGTTCTTCGAGCTTCCTATGGACGTCAAGGATAGGCTCGCGTGGCAGTCGCCCGAGAGTAACCGTGGCTACGTCAGGCAAGGCCGAGAGCGCGTTACTCAGGCCATCACCAAGGAGGAAGTCGAGGCATTGCGCGAGCAGGCTCCTGGTGAGTCTCAGCTCCTCGTCCTTGAGCGCCGAGCTGACCCTTCGGACCTTATAGACTACAAGGAGACCATGGAGATCGGCAAGGACTATGACAGCGTGTGGCCAAACATGTGGCCCGAGGAGGAGTTCCCCGAGTTCAAGGACTGGGCGAACGGCTTCTTCGAGAAGTGCCACCTCCTGCACGTCGAGGTAGGCCATTCGAGCTTACTCTCACCTCCCACCAAGACTGACCCGCTTCGGTTGCAGATCATGCGCGCCCTCGCCCTCGGAATGGGACTCGGCGCCTCCTTCTTCGACTCGATGATTGATCAAAAGGCCCACAACCTTCGTCTGTGAGTTCCAATCTCTACTGTATCTTCCAACACTTACTGAACACCTCTCCCACAGGCTCAACTACCCTCCAGTAGCCCGCAAGCTCATCGAGGACGGCGGCAACCGCGCCGGCTCTCACTCCGAGTTCGTTCTTCGCCCTCCCTACCACTCGCAAGACCTCGACTGACCTCGGCTCCCATTCCATTCGCTTCCAATAGTTACGGCTCCGTCACCCTCCTCTTCCAAGACCTCGTCGGTGGCCTCGAAGTGCAAGACAAGTCGGGCAACTTTGTCCCCGCCACTCCCGTGCCCGACACGGTAGTAGTCAACATTGGCGACCTTCTCCAAAGATGGAGTAACGATGTAGGTTGCCCCCTCGAATTCTCCTGCGTGTTCCTTGTGCTATCGTTCGTCGACCTGATCTTTCTCGGCGCATGCTCGCTCGCCACAGGTCCTCAAATCCACCATCCACCGTGTCGTCCTGCCCACGGGGGACGACAAGTCCCCTACCACTCCTCAACGCAACTCGATCGCCTTCTTCTCCAACCCCAACTTGCACCAGATGATCTCGGTTCGTCCCTCCCCTTTTTCGCTCCCTCTTTCCCCACCCTCAAAGCCAGCAAGCTGAACCCCTCCCCTCGCGCAGTGCCTCCCTGGGACCGGTGAGGCCAAGTATGAGCCCGTCGAGTGCGAGGAGTACCTCGTGAGAAGGTTGACGGCTACCTACGTTTGAGTGCGCGCGCGAGATCCGTCGGTCGGTTGGGCGAGGGTGAGAGGGAGAAAAGGCTCGCGAAGTAAGGAAGAAAGGCCTGCAAGCAGTTTTCTTTTCAGTGGTATTCGCAATCGTTGTTTCGCTTTCGCTTTGCAGCGAGCTCGCGATTTGAACAAGGAGGAGAAGGAGAAGGAAGCGAGCGTTTCCATTTCCTCTTCGGCGCCGAGCTGACCTTGCCAAGTCCAAGTCGAGCTGGGCTACTCTGCAACAGAATGTGCCCTCCTTTATACTACTCCAACCGCCTGTTCCTCTAGCGATCAGGGTCCTTTGAGATGGGCGAGCTTCTCAGCTCATCGTTCGTCTCCGCTGGAGAAGCCGAGCTGCTAACCCCCTTCGACGAGCGAGAGAGAGGGCTACTTGCTGAGCAGTCGACTTGGGCCCCCCATTCCTGCTTTATGTAACTCGGTGGGGAAGTGGTCCGAGGACCGTCGAGCGCAGGAGGGGTGATAGCGTGTGTGCGAAGGGAAGAAGCGGGGGAAGAGAGGGAGGGAGGGAGGGAGAACAGAAAGCCGAGCGAGCCCCGAGGGAGGAGAAAGGGTATCGAGAAATCAAAGCCGCGTTACACAAGCCTTTTCCTCCTTCTGTCATCTGTATAAGCAAACTCGGAAAACCACCTATCCAGTACTCCCTCGTCTCTCTCTCGCCTAGCTGCTCAAAAGAACGAAGGATCCAAAGCGGGCGACCCTCCCGCTCCTCCGGTCGTCGTCGTCGTCGGAGGAGGAGGAGGGTACGCCTGCTGCTGCTGTTGGAACATGGGGTCCACGGCTCCCACTCCCGGAGGAGGGACGCTCCATCCTTGCTGCTGCTGTTGGAGATGAGGTGATCCGCCTTGTTGTTGTTGTTGGAGCGGAGGGGCGTGATGGAACGACGAAGAGGAGGAGGGAGGAGGGGGAATGGCGTAAGGATCGACGGGGGCGGCGGCGGTGGCGCCGGGGAGAGCGTAAGGGGAGGGAGCGGGGAAGGATGATGCTGCTGGACGATGGTGGTACAAGAGACAGATTGAGGAGGAGGAGGGGGCAGGGGCGCCGGGGAGGGCGTATGGATCCGCTGGAGGTGGAGAAGGAGGGGCGCTCGAGACTTGAGCTTGAGCTTGCGCGGCGTGATGGAGGAGGGAAGCGAGGGAGGAGGTCGGAGCGTTGTAGGCGTCGTGTGGTGGGTACTGGTGAGGGTAGCCGCCGCCGGGGGAAGTGACGGGCGAAGGCGAGCGTTGCTGAGACGACCCACACCCCCAACGCCTCCCTCCCATCCCTCCATCATAGTGCTGCTGCTGCTGACCGTATCCTCCATACTGCTGTCCATCCCCTCCATAAGCCGACCCACCCCCACCACCATCCTCCATCCCCTCACTCTCCAACCTCGCCTTCCTCCTCGCCCCCGTCACCTTATTGGGTTGTCCCTTCGTTGTC